>JBBYHM010000018.1:3329863-3348459 GCA_038381775.1 Adansonia rubrostipa | reverse complement strand
ACTGCTTAATAGGCAGTTTAATTATTGATGTAATAATAGGCTGTCAAAATTACTAAGTAAATAAAGTGCCCTTGTGCGTGCACTAGCACTAGCACTAGCACTACTAGTAGTCTATTACGATCTAGATTATTATATTGAATTTGGCAGCCATTAAAACTCTACTATGTTCATGTGTTTGTTATGTGTTATGCAATAATATTTTACATTTCCACAAATCGCAAAGCCTTATACATTTGCAGCCAATATGTAATTTTGTTTCTTTGTAACTTGATCCATATGCTCTCTCCAATTGCCACAAATTCAGTTTCACCAATACCATTTGGAAAGTAGATCAAATTAAAAATTTAAAGATATATATATTTTACAATTTCTTTCTAAACTTTTGAATACAAATTAATGACTACTTTATAATATTTGAAAATTTTGCTTCCTTAAACTATTTAAATTCATAGATATATATAATTATTCAAGAAATTATATAATTAAACTCTCAAAAATAAAAGAATCTAGCAAATTCAAATTAATTTATTTAAAATATTTGGGGGAAAAATAATTAAACATTGATAAAAAGATATTTGGAGAAAGTTGAAAAGGTTAATAAATAAAATAAAATAAAATAAAATGCTTTCTAGATAAACATTCAAAATTAAAATTGCTGTACTAGCATTACATGATACACATGAAATATTAACCACTATATTTATTAAATCAAACTCATCTACTTTGTTTATACTTTTTTCTTTTTATATGTTTTTTAGTTTTATACCATTTAATTGTAAGTTATTTAATAAACCAAATTGATCATTAAGAAAAAAACATAATGAAATCGATTGAAGTGATTATGATGTATGTAAAGAGAAGGATATTATCTATTTTAAATATTCTTTCTTGTATTCTCTTTTAAATATTACCAATTAAATGATAGTAAATTTAGTAAGTATGCTTGAGTAGAATATTGTTGTTGCTAAAAAATGCAATATTATATATATTTATACTAATAATTAAAAATCTTACTAAATTTGAAAATAAAATGTCAAATGTAATGAATTAAATTAATTCGAACACAATATAGAAAGAAGATATTCAAACTAATTTACTTTGTAATTGAAACTATGAACTTTTATTGTTTAAGGCAAATTGAATTTATAAGGATATATAAAATTAATTTGGTTAAGCCTTTATTTTTAAATAAATAAAAATTAATTAGTCACAAAATTATTTTGAAATTGAGTAAAAGGTAAGTAAGATAGAAACTAAAAACAAAATGATGTTACATTAAAAGAAAGAAATTTTAATTTATAATTCAATTAGATTTCCATTACATTTATACATATTTTCGTCGGACTGTTGACAAATTATACAATAACATTTTATTTTTTATCTTTTTTTTTCCTTGAAACCTTAATTATAACAAAAAGGACACAAAAAGGTTTGTTTTCTATGAATTAGCCTTGTAAACTATCTTGATTTTAAAGTTTTTGCAATGCTCTATATCATCTCATGGACTTCTTGCATCGTTCTGCCTAATTTCCATAGTTCCTTTGGTACATTACTTAATTATCATCTTAAGATACTTTAATCATATAATAATTTTTTTGTACATTACTTAATTCCACAAAGCCACAAATTTTCAAACTAATAGATTTATTATTCAAAGGTAAAGCGAACTTACTATCTACAACTGCTTAATTTGCTATCTTGCATTAAAATAAATTTAGAAAATTTTCAATTCAGAATATAGGTTAACTAACATTACCCATATAATGCAATATAATCATATATAACTAAATAATAAAATTATTATATATGGGCAATGTTAACAAATCCATAGGTAAGTGGCGGAATTCACAATTCCTTTATTATAGATTGATTATCACCCTTCACGCGAAAAGCATCATCTTCTATTTTAGTTTCAACTGAAGATACGACTTTCTTCCCATGGCAGGAACCTTCAGCTTTGACTTGGCTGTAAATAGGTTTCTTTCACTATACCTTGCCAAAAATCCCATACAATCCATATAGCGCTATATCAATCTTAGAAAAAATAAACGACATAAAAAATATTAAACAAATGAGCAAATAAACAGATCGTTTCATGCTTGAACAAATAAATGAAATGAATGTAATGTAAATAAAAATGAAAAAACAATATATAGGAAAATTTAAAAGAATTACCTTCAAACATGGTTTTTAGGGTTTGTAAAAACTCTTATTTATAATTGTCCAATACATAGTAAAAGTTAAGTTAATTAAAAATGTATATGGTAATAAAATCTAAATTAAATCATATAAAAAATAATTAAACGTATGAATCATGACAATTATTTTAAAATTCAAATCAAATCAAATTCAAAATAATTAAATGCATGATTCATGACAATAATTTAAGTAAAATCCACTATCAAAAAATTAGAATATTCATGTGAGATAATTACTTCTTCTTTTTTTTTGGTCGAAAGTTTTGGTTTTTATATATTTATATAAGATTCGATATGTTAGCATGTATTGAGACATAACGTAATAACTCAGATTTTAGCGCCTAGAATACATTAGTATAAAAAATCTTCATTTTCAATATATAAAAAAATAATTTATATTTCATTCTCTTTAGAAATACCAAAAACAAGATTCATATTCGTACATATATCAAATCAAAATTAAACTCTTCACACTTTTAAGCTATTAACAATGTAAAAACTCCTTTTGAACCATAATTTTCTTTAACAAATTCTTCTAGCTTTCAAAATTTATTTGGACAAGATTGCCCCATTCTAGCCTTGAAAAAGTGTTTTTTTTTTCGGTTAACTTCTCATCCAAAAACAATTTCCATTATTTTACTCCTAATGTTTATCTAATCAAAAGTCAAAGAACTTAATAACAAAGGTACCCTAGACAAATATTTTCTAGTATCGAAAGTAATGAACATGCTTTATTTAAAGATTGGGAAAAAAAAAAAAAGGAGTGTTAGTTTTTTTTTTCAAAATTCTTTGGGTTTGTTTTGATATTTTCGATTTTTTTTTGGCAATTTTTGAATTTTTTGACTAGGTTGGGGTTTCTAATACTAATATACGACGATACACGATCGTTCTTCGAAGTTTATACATACGCAGTGGTGCAATACTAGATTTTGAAGAACATCAGCTGTCTGAAAGCCTAAAGCTATCTAGAAAGAAAAGTAGGCTGAGAGAGAAATTCGATTGGAAAAAAAAAGAGGTAAAAATCTATTCTAAATTTTGTTAACAGGTGGATTAAGATCACGGGTTTGCATATTACTTACTTGCATGAAAGTTTAATGTTATTATTTTGTTGGCTCTGCCAGTGGTTGAATGGTAGTCATGGGATTGATTAGACATGCTTGTGCGTCGGGTCGGATCGAATTTAGGTCAGGTTTGAGCATAGTATTAACATTAAATATGTTTGTTCAAGCTCGTCCATATTCGTAAATAGATAGTTCAAGCCCGTTTAGTAGACCTGTTCAAGAGTTGGGCTACCTCCCTAAGCCCGAAGGTCTGTCCGAAATTTGGGAGGGTTTGGACAAATATAATAGGCCCAAAAATGGGCTTGGACAAAAAAAAGGCTCGATTAACCTTGGGCTTGACTTTCAAAGTTCAAGCCTGGCCTGACCCGGCCCATTTTACTATTATATTGTATATATTTATTTTATATTTTATGTATTATGTAATTTTTATCATATAAATAATACATATATATAAAATATTATAGTATAACTTTAAAAGCTAAGTTGAATTATTTATATTTATAAACTTAATAAAAGAAAATTATTAAATTAATAAAAATTAAATTTAAAAAAATATATTTTAAAAAAATATATTTAAAAAAAATAAATTATAAAAAAATATAATATGGGCGGGCCTAAACGAGCTTGGACTATCTATTTACAAATATGAGCGGGCTTGAGCAAAATTTGAGGCCCATATTTCGGGTCGAGCCAAGCTTGGGCAAGCATATTTAATGTTAATACCATGCTCAAGCCCGTTCTGAATCTAGCCCGGCCCATGAGTAGGTCTACCGTTTAGGCCCTGCCTATATTATATTTTTTTATAATTTATTTTTTAAAAAAATATATTTTTTTAAATTTAAATTTTATTAATTTAATAATTTTCTTTTATTAAGTTTATAAAAATAAATAATTTAACTTAACTTTTAAAGTTTACACTATAATACTATATATGTATCGTTTGTATGATAAAAATTACATAATACATAAAATATAAAATAAATATATATAATGTAATAGTAAAATGGGTTGGGCCGGGCCAGGCTCGGGCTTTGAAAGTTGAACCCAAAGCCCGGCCCATTTTTTAATCAAGCCTATTTTGTTTGTCCAAGCCCATTTTTTGGGCCTATTATATTTGTCCAAACCCTCCAAAATATCAGGCGGACCTTCAAGCTTGGGCGAGTAGCTCGACCCTTAAGCATGTCTAGGATTGACGTCATGATGACATTACCAATGATTTTTTTTCCTTAAAAATGTTTTATTTACTTTCAGATTTATTTTATATATAGTTGTTAAAAGATCTCATTCTTTTTTTTTTTTTGGTTTTTAGGTTTAATTTAATATTATCCTATGATTAATTATTTTGATTTTAAGTCAATTTTTTTATTTTGATTAATAAATTTCAAGATAATAAATAAATTAGAATAAGATAATTTAGATTTAAATTAAATTAAGACCATTTAGTTTAAAAGCAATTTAAGATAATATGGGATTAATTAGGTACTATCTTAGATAGGCATTTTGGGAGGTGTCGATCATTCCTCAAACATAACCGAATTTTCGAACCTTGTTTTGGTAAGTAGACAAGGACCTATTCTTTTTAATGCCTTTGTCAAGCTTAGAATTACATTAAAAGGAGATAGATGATATAGGTAACTAATTACACTTAGATAAAAATGATTAGTGGTAACTCCATAAATTAAATCTAACGTGCTAAATTCGTATTTGGTACATAATATCATCCACCATGCATGGGACTAATTATCGGATATTTTGGAAGTTAGCTTTTTGGACATGCATGTGTTATAATTGGCCAAACATCAACGCATGTAAGAGGTGTAAGAGGTCTGGCAAGTAATATTGCATAGGGCTGGACAAAAACTAAAAGATGAAGCAAAATTTGGTGAAATAAAAATATATATATAAGATCCAATGAAAGTGATGCCGAGGAGAGAGAGTGGGTTTTGTTTTTGGCTCATCTTTTCTTATTTACTTAAGCACCAATCTTGAGTGAACGTTGAGAGAAAAAAGAAAAAAAAAAGTTTTTCATCATTTTAATTTAAGGTAGATGATTACCTTGTTCTTTTTTTGTTTATTACCTTGCTCTTTTTTTGTTTTCTTTATTTAATTTTCATTATCATTATCATTTTCATCTTCCTTTTCATCTTGTTTTATCTTCGAAGTTTTCACTTTATTTTATTTTTTCAAATTATTTTTGTCATTTTTCTTTACTTTTAAAGCCTGATAATCTAAAGTTCATGCTTAGATGATGTTTGAGCTAAGGTTGTATCAATCATTTTAGATGCTAAACTATAAGCAAATTATTTGCTTTAATGTTCTTATTAATTTAATTAATTCATTGCTTTTATTATTTTATTTAATTTATTCTTTTATAATTTTCTAAGCTTTATGATCTTAAGTTTTAACTTAGGTGATTGACTGAGCTTAAGGTTTTAAATGTTTTTAGTGGCCAAGCATGAGCAAAATTTCTTTATGCTCTTACTAATTTATTTAATCTATTGTTATACTTACCTTATGTTGCAAGTTAAAGCTTGATGACCCTAAGTTAAGCGTAGGGGATGTCTGAACCAAATTGTGAAAACTATTTTTAAGGCCAAACTTTCAGTAAAATTTTACCTTTAAAGTTATTTAAATTAGGCTTATTTACTTTTCTTCTATTGTTGTTATAATATTCATGTTCTTAATTTTAATTTTTTCCATCCTTATCATTATTATTTCATGTTTATGTTCTTTACTTATTTTCCATGTTACTTACATTGTCCTAATATATTGTTATCGTGTGTAAGAATGGTAGATGAGGTTGTCATCCTCACTTGAATATTTTGTTGACATTAGGCGATATTAGCTTGTAAATGAACTTTCAAATTGGAATGGAGATTTTTAAGCTTATGCTTATGCATTTAACATTTCCAAGGTCTTTATTTGAAAAACAAAAGTTTTTTAGCACATTTTCACCCTTGGCCAAGCCAAGGAAGACACTTTGTTAATTTTCGAAGTTAAAAATACATGGTAAAGGCATTTTGGTCTTTTATATTAGTTCCTAGAACTACCACAACCAAAGTCACAACAATGCATAAAGGTTCTAATAAGGTCATGGCTACATGGATATGGCTCACTAAAGATGATCTTAATGATGAAAAATAGAAAATAAATAGAAAGAGGATAGAAAACGTATCCTAGTAGCTTTGCTCCTTAGCTTTTCCTCTAAAAAAAATGTTCAAATTTTGAGCTTACTTTCTTCCTTCACTTTGCTATGTACTAATGAGAAGGCAATGAAAAGAAAAGAGCTTAAAGGTAATGGTATTAATGGAGAAGTGATTGGAGATGAGAAAAGAAGGAAATGGAAAGTTTTAAAAGGGCTTTAGGAAAGGTGAAGAGGGGGCTATAGAAATAGAGTTTAGGCAATGGGAGAGTGTTTTAGAGGCGACGTAAAAAATACGTATCCTTTTTGGCTAAACATGGCAATTAGATTATATAGGATCACATTTCAATTATCAAAATGACCAAGATAAAAAGATATTTGGGACCTTTGGCATGTATAACATGGTGACTTATTGTAAAAAGAGCAAGCCTTCAGCATTCCATTGGCTGATATACAACTTTGGTAGCAGAGGGAGGACATGCATGAGTTAACACAGTGATCAAGCTCTACCTCACCCTTGACTAATCTACATTATAGCATGAAATATCCTTATTCTATGCTTAATAGGCCATGCAAAATGTGTTAATCCAATACCTGAAGTCCAAAAATGATAGTCACAGGATATAGATAAAGCCATGTTCGAAATTAAATGATTTTTGGGGCCAAAATTATGGCCAAGTTTGTGTTTTAAGGCAATAGGGCAAAAGGTTGAACAATGCCACAAACTGCATAAGATGTATCAATAAAATGAAGAATGTATCAATATATTCCCAAATTGTATTGATACATTTTGGCCAAAAATCAAATTTTAGCCATGACATAGCCAATATCAATACGATTGACTAAAGTATCAATACATTGATTTGTGTATTGATATATTACCTTGTTATATTGATACAAATAGTGAAATTTTGAATTTTGATGATATTGAAACCTTGTATCAATACTTATAAGCTATGTATCGATACATGCATGCAAAAATGTGGATTTTTCTTAGTTTTTGCTCTCCGAACACCTCACTTTAGCCAAATATAATAGAGAATTGCTCCATGCTTATCTGAATGACTTCGATGATGACTTTAATGGTGACCTTCAATGCCTTTTTCGTTTTCTTAATATGGTTCCAAGGCATTTCAAACCTTCCCCAAAAAAATATTTTAACTTGGTGCCATGTCGCTTAATAGTGCTTGGCGACATGGCAGCCGGCAGTTTTCCCCATTTTTATTTTTATTATTTTATTATCTTACCTTTCTATTAAGTCTTAAGATGCTAGAAATTGGCTTGGACAAAATAAGGTGACTATAGCCTACAACTTTCAAACTTTGCAAAATGGTCCTAAATGGCATAAAATTAAGAAACAAACTTCATTTAAAGCCATAAACATACTTGGTCAAGTTCAATCAACCAAGAAATTTTTCTTTTTTTCAACATAAACGTATATCCTGATTTCTACCAAGCTTAAATCAACATTGACATTTATGAAACTATAAACAAAATAAACATATAAGCATATTTTATAAATATATTCATAAAAAATACCAAGGAACATAGCATAATCATCAATATATTTACATGATAAAATAAGCAAAATATCAATGAAAACATGTTTTCTTGATGAAAATCAAGTTTTTGTTAAGTGAAAAATCAAATTTCACAACTTAATCAAGAACTTGTTCATGGCTTTCAACACTTGGCCTTTAAACATGGATCAAAATCCATGAGCACAAAAGATAATCAAGCTCACTAAAAAGAAGCAAAATGATGGAAAATGAAGAAGATAAGCAAAAATGGTAAGATTTCTATGTGAAACTACTTTAAAAGCTTGAAAATTCTTGAAAATTCTCAAGTGAAATGGCAAATTTTGGCTATGGAAGCCATTAACATTATTTGAAAACTCCCCTTATTTTATAAAGGAAGGTTCGACCAAGGTGGAGGAAAACCCCTTTTGGCTGAATTTTAAGCCATTTTTGGTTTTTTATTTTATTTTTTCATGATTTTTCCTTGATTTTTCTAATTTGGATAAAAGCTAATTAAATTATTCTCATCATCTTACATGGCTCACCATATATGAGTCATCATTATCTTGAAGCATGGCTTTAAGATAAGCTTAGAAATTATATCATAAAAATTAATTGAAAGGATTAAATTGTAACAAGATAAAAATTATGTATTTAAAATAAAATTTCCCATGACAAATTCCCTTAAGAATTTAATCAAGTGAGAGTTGCAATTAAAAATCTGTAATTTTATATGTAAGAAAAAGGTCATTAAAAATTCAAAACTTGTAAAAATTTTGCAACAAAAACCCTTATCAAGGAAAATTCTTAATAAAAATGAATTGGAATTTCAAAAATTTAAGTCCATGTTATTTTATGGAAATAAGTGAAAAGATTTAAATTTTCAAATTCTAAAAAATTTTACAAAAAAAAAATTATAGAGGAAAAAGTCATATTTTGGAGTCGAGAAAATTTCAAGAATACATTCAAATTTATAAAAATGAATTAAATTCACCATATTATTAAAAATAATAAATAATAAAAATAATAAAAAAAATTTGAAATTTGGAACAAATTTTACTGAAAAAATTTTACGATAAATCACTTGCGGTTTTGTGAAAAGTTCAAAATTAATAAATAAATTTTACAGCTTGACACATCGTGGTATAAAATGCTAATATGGATTTTTTCTTGAATATTCATAATTTTTTGAGATGAGTATTGGCATAAATACTACATGTGTATAGTAAAAATACACAACAGTCAATTCCCAAAATTTCAAGAAAAATTCTCAAAAATTTTCTAAAAATAGGAATTTTGGATGTAATATCATTTGCAAAAATAGATATCTAAGTTTCACAAAAAGGTATTTAAAAATTGGTTTTTACCTTTTATATTTATCTTTTTTAATCCGAGAATTGTTTCTCTATGGCCCTCGAAATGGCAATTTTCCTATCATGGGCATGAGCGGCCATTTAGACATGACTAGATAGGTCTAGGAAACATCCATTCTAACTAGAGTAGGTTGACTTCTATCAAGGCGATTACTCAATTCTCCATCTCTGATATTTCAAACTATTGAAAAAAAGGGCCCAGATGAAATTAGGCGTCTACATGATATTTTTAGATACTTTTCCTAGCTTTGTCTAACCCAAGAAGAGTATTTTGGACTTTTCCTAAGTCAAACATGCATTCTAGGGGCATTTTGGTTTCTTGGCCAAACTTAGAATTAAAACTGTGTCGCCTACGTTAAACCATGTCAATTAGCTCATACCAAGTCCATTATATCAAAGCCTAGTCTTGAGGGTCGTACTAGCACTTTCATATCAAAATATGTCCTCAATATCGTTTTAGTGATTTCCACCCAAAATTGGTCTTTAGGGTTGTCTTACCATTTTTACGTCAAAACCAAATCATTCGGGACATTTTGCTACTTTTAGGGTCATATTAGCACTTTCATATCAAAATATATCCTTCAAGGTCATTTTAGTAATTTCATCCAAAATTGGGTCGTTAGAGTCGTATTAGCATTTTCATGTCAAAACCAAACCTTTAGGATCTTTTTAGTACTTTTAGGGTAATATCATCACTTTCATGTCAGCATGTATCCTTTAAAGTTCTTCTAGTCATTTTACATCAAAACATATTTCTTAGGATCGTATTAGCACTTTCACATCAAATTCAAACGTTTATTTGGAATATTTATACCATTTACTAACCTTTAGGATCATGTTAGCACTTTCTAGTCAAAACCAAACTTAGGGATATTTTTTATGTCATTTTCCTAACCTTAGGGTTTGTGTTAGCTTTTCATATCAAGATCAAACCTTTAGGGCTATTTTAGTATATTTTGTCTTTTTGCTTACCTTTAGGGTCGTGTTAGTGCTTTCATGCCAAAACCGAACCTTTAGATCATTTTAGACTTTTCTTACCAAAACCATACCTTTAGAATCATGTAAGAACTTTCATATCAACACACGTCCACTAAGGTTATTTTATTGAAATTAACTTTTTATGTTGGTTAGTATTTTTACATTAGTACCAAACCCTTAGAATTTTTATAATTTTTCTTAGGTTAACATGGTGTTTTTAACATTTCCTTTACAATACATATGTTTTTTAATAATTGAGGCAATATTCTAAAAATTAAAAATTGTCTATAAATTTAATCTAGTATACGAAAGGAATCTCATTGATTATTTTTAACAATGGAATATCTTTCTCAAAATAATTGAATAGAAATTTCTTTTCAAATAAAATATAAAAAACTTCGTATTTCACTAGGTCTACTAGCGAAATACAAAGAATTTCCTTTATATGCAAAAAACTCAATTCATATAACAAAACAAATTCAATGAATTATTTTTAAATGCCTAAAAATTAAAATCAATTAATAACCGAAATTTAATATAACACGTGGTCAATGGATACCAATTTATGTGTGTTGTGCGAGGCTCATCCTTCTCCACACGTAATCAACTCCCGAACATTTTCATGTGATCTTTAGTTTACTACCTTGAGATTCATTCGGAGGGTTTAATAACGCCAAAATACGAATCCCAAAAAGTGGCCAATCACACCAATCCAAAAAAAATTAGTGGCTTTGGATCATTTCATAATGCCATGTTGAAAGTTGGGTGGGTGACTCACTCCATCAACTTGGTCACAATTCCATACTAGGTTTTATTTTCTCCACTCTAACGTGTCGGATTTGCATCAAGCACAATACAACATGTTGTTTACATTGGTAGTCTGGAGTTTGCTCTAAATCAGACACTAGTCAGTATTTAAAATTGTTTAATTGATTTTCTTCTGTGGATTTTCAATGATTTATTGAAGCTAAGAAATATATAATTAAATAAATAAATACTCATATGCGATGAAATTTTTTTAATAGTTATATTATATTAAAAAATTTTTAAGAAGTATATATATTTATTTAGACTTGGAACTAGTACAATATATATATATATATATATATAATTTTTTTTAAAGATTTTGAGCTATAAATTAAATCTTAAACATTTTTTATAAATTATGAAATTAGACAAGTAATAAAATATTTTAAGCATATTTGTTTATACATATTTATATGACAAAAATTTAAATTACTTTAACACTTATTTTTTAATTTAATATAGTAAATAATTTTTTTGTAATTTAGTGACGTTTGTTACTCATGCCAATTATGTTATGTATACATCTCTAATAAATGTTTGTCTTTTATAAACAATTACACAAATTGATTAGATTAGTGACAAATAAAAAACGCCATAATTCATAATGTAAAACACTTGGGTGACAAAAATCTTTTGTCACTAATAATAACTTTTGAGTGACAAACAACGCATGATCTTATTAACTACATACCAAATTTGTCATTAACGATAATAAAATTCTTCAACAAGCAAAAATGTTCAATAATTCATCACTAATAAAATGTCGAATTAATGACAGCAAAAAAATATAACATAATAGTCACAATGTCACCAAAAAATTTCTCACCAAACTTTTTTCGGTGAAAAATTTTGACGCCAAATAATTGATTTTTTAAAATCATCGTATCAAACGTAACAATAACAAAAAAAAAAAAAAAGTAAGGAATGATTACATTAGTCACGTTTGACGTATTTTTTGTGACAAAATAAAGGCATCACTTAAAAATTTCATTACTAATGGACAGATTCGTTGTACAAGGGTTGTGAAGGTAAATCTCGTTGCTGGCAGTGCTAGAGCTTGTGTAGCTGAATATTATCTACTAGCTGAATCAGAGGCTTCAGAGCAGGGTGCAATTGTAGCAGAGCAAGTCTAAAAGTCTATCCATTGTTTTGGATAGTTTAAACAAAAATATTATTTTAAAAATAATTTTGGGTAAAAAATAAGATTCTTATAAAAAATAATCGAGTTTTGACTCTAATATTTAAAGTTTGAACTCAACTCGATCTGATCTTTTTAATTATCTAATATATAAATTTTATATCTATATATTATGCAATTTTTATTGTATAAAAATTAAATATATAATATTATAATGTAAACATTAAAAAATATGTTAAGTTATTTATATTTTAAAACTTAACTAAAGAAATTTATTGAATTAATAAAGATTAAATTTAGAAAAATATATTTTTTGAAAATGTAAATTAAAAATATATAATATAGACAAGCCTAAACATGCTTGGACTACTCATTTACAAATATAGGCAGGCTTCAGTAAAATTTGAGAATTATATTTTGGATCAGACTATACTTAAGTAAATATGAATAATATTAATACCATCCTTAGGCCGGATTCAAACCAATCCATGAACACCTTTGCATTGTAGCAGAAGAAAATTATTTTAAAAAGGTTTATTTTTGGAATTTGATTCTTTTAACCTGTTCGATTAGATCGTGGATAAAAAAGAGGATGAAAACTAGATTTACGATTGTCCCATTGCAACCTAATTTTACGCAGCTAGCGTCAGCAACATATCAGAGGGGTGAAGATCAGTTTGATGGCTCACTGGATTGCCAGCTTGTCAGTAAGAAAGGAGGATTTGTCTGAAAATTTGGTTCATCAACCCCATCTTCCTTGGACAGGGATGATCTCTTCCACCACCTCCACAATCAGAAGTTAGTCCTACAGTCATCAAGCATTTTATCTTCAATCTCTAGGAGTTGTAACCTCATGTTTGTATTTATATAAATTTTTTTTCAGTGACCAATATTTTTTTAGGTACAAAAGAGATCATAATTAGAAATAAAAAAAAATTATATATATTAAAATTTAAATTTTAAACATATTAAATATTCACTAAATGTTTAAATCAGTTAAAGATAAGCTTCATATTCGGTGATCAATAAATAAATATATATATATATATATATATGTAGTTCTCTTAAACTATAACTTATTGAGGGTCATTATCTACATCAAGTCTTTGTCATTATTTCACGTGCATGGGACATCTAACCTAATGGCTTTGTAGATTATTGTACATAAAGTCATTCTTTATTATTCATTAACAATATTAGTAGCTTTCCTCGTCGTTTCCCTTGTCATAAACAACATGCTAATAGTGTGAAAACGAATATCTATAAAATATGTGAAATTAATTATTGCATTATAGTACAAGGTGGTCCACTTTTGTCAAAAAGAAAAAACAATAAAAAAGAGTCCCACTTGTCGATTTTAATAGTATTTAATTGGAATAAAAAAGAAACTATTTCATTTCATATATACATCATGTTCATTTTCCTTTTAATAACTATAGGAAAAAAAGCATTGCATCATAGTATTAAATAGAGAGCTAATTGGAAGATTTTTTTTTTTTTTTTGAAGAAATTTGGAGGACCAATTGAAACAACAAACAACAGTAAATGAAGAAACTTGGATTGCGGTTATCTTGAAAACGTGGCATACAACAAGTTTTTGGATTGAGTTCAAACTAGAATGTTTTTAACCAAAGAAAAACCAAAGAAAGAAACTATCTTATTAGAAATTTAACTAGATCGAGAATTGAAATAAGAATTAGTCAAAACGTACAGAAAATTGCTGGTTCAGTTGTTATATTTTCAGTCAAGAGCAAGTTTGCAACTTTCTGCTTTTCACACTCTTAGCCATCAGTCAAAGTTAAGGAAGAATCCACAGCTCTCTCGAAAAAGAAAAAATTATAGTTTATTGACAATTGTCCATATCTTTAGTCTGCATTCTGCACAAACTTGTTTTATATCGAGGGTAATACTCATTAACTTATACACGTAGTTAATCCTGAAACAAGAGAAATCTACTTGTCTCTACATTCTGTTTTCACTTTCTTGTTTTCTCATTCGCAGTTCTTTTTCTGTGTCTTCGAAATCATTGTCGAGGATAAGAAGGAAACTATCTGATCTTGCTTTGGTTAGTTTCAAACCTTCGATTATTTCTTAAAACAGGCCTTATTTCGGACATAACTGTTGTTGTTAATTGCTCTTCCGATCTTCGCATCGGTTCTTAGTTTTTCTGTTATCGTTCGTCTTGCTTGTTAGAATTGGCTGCTTCACTCTACTGGAACTCCAGACTAAGAGAAAAAGTAATGGAAGCAGTTATTACTTCGGTTGGTGAAAAGGCTGGGGAGTTGGCATTTGATCTCATGAAACATGAGATAACTTATATATTGAACTATAAAAGCAACGTTGAGAATCTCAGGGAGGGAATCGACGACCTGAAAGATGCAAGACGGAGAGTGCAGCAATCTGTTGACGCTGCTAAAAGGAAAGGGCGGAAGATTTATAAAGATGTGGACAAATGGTTAAGTATGGTAGATCAGAAGATCTCCAAGGAAGCTGCTGCCAAATTAAAGGAAGATGAAGACAAAGCAGCAAATGAAAGGTGTTTCATAGGATTCGTTCCAAACTTAAAGTCTCGTTACCAGCTCAGCAAGAAAGCCGAGAAGGAGGCCCACGCCATTGCTCAGCTCTTGGAAAAAGGCCGATTCGACAGCGTTTCCTATCTTCCTGCTCCACAAGGGACATGTATCAGATCCGTCAAAGGCTACAAGGCCTTTGATTCAAGAACAGGTGCTCTGAATGCTGTCATGGAGGCCTTGAAAAATGGTAATTCCAACATAGTTGGGGTGTACGGAATGGGTAGAGCACCAATGACAACACTAGTCAAAGAGATTGCTAGACTTGCCAAGGCGGAGTTGTTTGACAAGGTGGCCATCGCCACCATAACACAAACTCTAAACATTGAAAAAATTCAGAACGAGATTGCGGAGAACTTGGGCCTGAACTTTGATGACGCAAGCCTGGATGCAAAGAGAGTTCGGCTGCTTGATAGACTGAAAAAAGAGAAGGTTCTTATTATTTTGGATGATATTTGTGTGACACTAGATTTGGAGGCTCTTGGGATTCCCTCTAGAAGTGAAAACATGGGTTGCAAGATCTTGTTGACATCTAGAAAGTTCAATGTTTTATCCTCCATGGGTGTTGAAAAACCTTTTGCAATCAATGTTTTCAATATAGAAGAAGCATGGAAACTGTTTAAAAACATGGCCGCTGACATTGTTGAAAGATCTGACTCGTATTGTACAACAATTGAATTGGCCCAAAAATGTGCAGATTTGCCGATTGCCATTGCAACAATTGCAGAGACTTTGAAGAATAAGAAAACGTTGTTTGAATTGAAGAATGCTTCGCAAGAGCTAGAAAGGCCTTTCTTAAGAAACTTCAAAAGGAACTTCGGTAATGCATATCCACTGGATGTGGCAAAAGGCTGGGATTGGGCAGATTTGGATCAGGTTGATTTTGCATCTGGATCATTTCAAATTTTAGTTGATTTCAGTTTAGGTTCATTTCGTGTACGGGTTACACCGGGTTCAAACTGTCTTCAGTTTAGTTTTTTTCAAGTTAGAATCATTTTTATGTCGGAACAATTTCAAATTTGGATCACATCAAATGAATGATTTTGTGGTGGATTCAAGTCACTTTAAGTTTTAATCCAGTTTCATGTAATCATCTTTGTCAAATGAAATAATGATTTTATTTTATTTTCCCTTATATTTAAGCAACCAAAAGGTACAAAGATCAAGGTAGCATCACAAAACAGACTGACGCATATAGCATGGACAGTATCTCTACGCCAAAAAAACTCAAAGCAGTCAGAAATATGGCCAACACTAAACAAGAAACACGACGCAGATAACATACTAGGAACATTCCTTACAGCAAATGTAAAAGACGATGATATCGACGTGAGAACTGAACAATGCTGAGAATA
Organism: Adansonia rubrostipa; assembly: GCA_038381775.1. Taxonomy (NCBI): domain Eukaryota; kingdom Viridiplantae; phylum Streptophyta; class Magnoliopsida; order Malvales; family Malvaceae; genus Adansonia; species Adansonia rubrostipa. The sequence continues at coordinate 3,332,320 of JBBYHM010000018.1, read as the reverse complement.
ACGGCGACCTTCATGAAATCACCACAAATATCGCTTTACAGTTAACAGTATGTTTTGATTCTGACTTGTACTTCAGCTAAATTTATCTTGGTGGCAAGCCTTTTCTTGAAATTCTAAGCAAAAACCAGATGTTATGTCCTCCATAGAAGCTGAGTACAAAACTATCGCTACCGCAGTTTCTAAACTGGGATATATTTTCCCCTTCAGGAGCTCCATATCACCAAGCAATGAAATTTTCATTTCTGTCCACCCTAACCTTAGCTAAAGAATATGTCATTCTACATGCAATAAACCAACGAGTGATATGTCACTGAGCCAACAGTCCTAGAATTTCAAAGCCCGATGACCCGAACCAATAAACACCCAGGCAAACAAAAATGGACAATAATCCAACACCCTCCTTTCTAAACCATTTGAGCTAATTTTTTTTGAAATAAACAACCATGCTAATGTAACGAGAAACCTGTCTAATCTATTCATTCGATTGTCCCACCCGAACCACGCATATTATTCCATTGATCGGCGTATCCCATTCGCATGTTGAGCTCCAGCATCTGATCCATTTGTCCCATCCGTCCCACTAAAAGTAAATTTATTAATATCATTAATATCACCACTACCATTAGAACCGCTATTCCGTTCAAACTATAATCTTACTGCATTGACACGTCCCCCGCCACACACTGATTCTAGGCATAGATGAATTGAGCTTCAACATATCCTCCCTCAAACCTCTTTTTCCAATTGCATCACAGTTCACAAGGAGCATAAACATTGCCCATAACATAGTTGAAATTCCACTTAATCCACTTACCCTTAACTGTTAGAAATTGATCTTTGCTGATTTTACAATCATATTCAAAAGACATCTTATCCACGCCATAAGCAGACCCCTCAGAAACCATAAGACTTAGAATATTCCCAATCAAGATTACTGTGGCCTCAAAATTGGAAAATTAAAGAATCAGGGGTAAATTGAAGCATTGCTTCCTGAATAAGCAGCATCTCAGCAATATAAGCAACCAAAAGTTTCTTCAAACGCTTAATAACGGAGCCCAGCCCCTGAATATTCCAACAAATAATATTCATACTTTCACCCCTCCCTACAAATCTTTCTAACTGAAATGACAGCAGCCTTTTAACTCCCAATGACATTCACGAAATAAAACAATAATATACCAACAACCACAAACACACAAAAGAGCTAGATTATATTACTCACCTAGGCACGCCGTCGACCCTCAATTTCAAGATCCATAATTCTGTTGATCGTTACAGCTAGCTGAACATCCAAGCATTTTATCAATCTTCCACGTAATCTTGGCATCCTCTCCAAGAATATTTTTCAAATCCTTAAAGTCGCCTTCTGATAAGGATTCCTTGACAATTTTCTAATCAAGCTTCTTAATCACAACCCCTTGTTTTCTTTGCACGCTTATTTCCTTTTCTTTCCGACGAGTAATGATTTGATTTGTTTTGTAACTATAACGGATCAACATAGTGTATTAACATAATTTTTTATGAAAAAGTTTAAAAAAGTAAAACTAATAAATATTACCAGGAAAAATAAGAGTCTCAAATAACCGCATTATATATCTACATTCTAAATATGAATAAAAATATAGAAAAAAAAAATTCTTTTATAACAGTTTGTGATTTCTTAAAGAATCACGGATAATTTTTTAATTCTTTTATCACGGAATGCCCTTCTCTGTAGTCCAAATATTGGACTGAAAAGATCAGTCCATTTTATGATCTTGCTAAGTGTAGGAAAAAAAAAAAAAAAAACTAATTAACGCTCTAAATTGAATCCAGTGTTTTTATTAACTTTTTATTTCATTTAATTTGAACCATTGATTGTTTGTTTTATACAGTTAGTGAGATTATAATATGTTCCAGTTAAAATATTAGATTGGAGGGGAGCCCATCCCCTTTTATCGCATTTTCATAAATTAAGAGTAGGAGTGATAAAATGAACTCAAACTTAAAAATTCATTCAAAAAAATTTAAATCTGAACCAAACCCGATTTGATCAAAAAGTCAACAATTCAAGTTTAAGAAAATTTTAATCCGAAATGACCTAAACCAGAAATAGTCAAACCCAAACTCAAATTTAATACTAAAAATAAATATGATAAAATTATAATTAAATAATTTCTTACAAAGCAAAAACTTTAATTATCAATTTTATTTCAATATTCTTCTAATAATTTAATTAAACATTAAAAACTTAATTTATATTTTATATATGATTAAACTTACTCATGATTAAGTCAGGCCGCGATCCTAATTTTTTTAAAATCTTAAGCCCAAACCCTTATTTAACGTCCGCAGATCGGCTTATTTAAGCTAAAATTACTATTCATCACATAAAAAAAATATTTTTATTAATATTTGTATATTTTATAATTAAATTTAAATAAAATATATGTTATTTTAATTTAAAATCACTGTTCT
>JBBYHM010000018.1:3298188-3317681 GCA_038381775.1 Adansonia rubrostipa | reverse complement strand
ATATATATATATATATGTATGTATATGCATTATGAAAATCAAGCATAAAATACAAGTTAATACATATATTGCTTTATAGAATTTTCATAGTTTAATTTTGTATAAAATTTAATTTTTTTATTAATTTAAATAAATAAAATAAATATATGTTTAGAAACTTATGTCATTCGCAGCCATTAAAAAAATATAAAAATAAATTATGTTCATTTGTTATGTACATCTACGTGTACCTAAAATAATTTTCTTTCAAGTTATAAAAAGAAAAAGTTTAAGTATAGCTTTATTTGAAGAAAGCATACTTCAATGTTAATAATAATATATGATAAATATTTTTAGAATAATATCATTTCAGTTTAGAGTAAACATTATATTTTAATTAAAATAATTTAATTTCATGTGGACCTTATTTTAAAATATTTAGCTAATTTAAGATATATATTTAAATAGGATAAATTTATTAATTTAACTCATTATTTATATTTAAAGGGCTTTTGAAACTGGATGCTATATTAATTTTAAAGTAATCTATAATTTGATTAAAATAGTTTAATTTTAAGTTATTTTTTAATATTTTGTTAATTTAAATTTAAATAAATTAAAAAAAATTACGTACTTAAATAGGGAGAGTTTATTAATTTTAAATTCATTTAATATCATGTGGACTCTATTTTAAATATTTATTAATTTAAATTTAAATAAATTAATAAAATCACATATTTAAATAGAAAATTTTATTAATTTTAAAGTAGATTAATATCATATGGACTATATTTTTAAATATCCATTAATTTAAATTTAAATTAATTAACAAAATTACATGTTTAAATAAGAAATTTTATTAATTCTAAAATATATTAATATCATGTGGCTCCATTTTTAAATATTTATTAATTTAAATTTAAATAGATTAAAAAAATTACATATTTAAATAGAATAACTTTCTTAATTTTAAAATTTTAAAAGATATTTTTGTCGGTTACTTTTAATCATTTCCGAGTTTATATATATATATATATATATATAGGGTGATAATCTGTCTATCTCTTTCTATAAAACCGAGACGAACACTTCTCTACCACTGTACCACACATTTTAGGAGTTGATTTTTTTTTTTTTAAAGATTATCAAGACATTCTCCATAATATGTCGTGTGTCTGGCTCTCAAATAAGATTTTTATGTTTAGTTTATCACACATAGTATTCCTAATAATATTTTTTTACTAAATTACCCAATAGAAAAATGGATATATTATAAGATACTTCCCTATGCAATTACACCTATTTAAAATTTAATAGAAGACGAAAAAACAAATTAAAAGTAACATGCTTATCAAATAATTAATCAATCTGTTATACTTAAATAATAATTTTTTAGAGCATTTAAGTACCAACTAAAAAGAAATGTACCATATATGAAGTCCCAAAATGATCTATAACAATTTAAACTTCTGAACACAGATTTGTATAATGGTTTTAAATTAGGTAGTTTGGTGAGGATAGACAAAGCTGGCAAAACAAGTCTAAACTTGAAAGCTTGTCTAAGCTAATTCGAGATCGAATCCAATTCAATTTAAGTTGACTTCAAAAATAAAGGTCCGAATTCAAAAAAAATCTAAACCCAAAAAATTAGCACTCGAGAAAATTCTGATCCAGAAAAAACCTGAACCCAAAAGCTTGAAACCGACATGATCAGAACATGTAAAATCTTGCATTAGTTAAGACACAAACCTAAACCTAAAATCGATCCAATCCGAAGCTCGTAAAATGACAAATTTATAACTAAAAAGACTCAAACTATAATTATATGATTTACTTAAAATAAAAGTATAAATAAATAAAAGATCAAAATTTTTTCTTAAAAAAATATTTATGAAAAGGTATTCATTATTATCATACAATTATATTTAATAATGCATTATCAATAAAAGTAATTAATTATGAATTTTTAAATTAGATTATGAAATAAAATTTATTTGAAACATATTAAATATGAATGAAACGGTTTATAGTACTATTTATTAAATTTTAACAATTAAACATAAAAAGTAAAAAAAAATAGTGTTATTAATTTAACATTTGATTTACTATAAAATAATAATGTACTATGTATTATTATGCTTATTCCATATTTTTTTTGGTAAAAGTATTAGTATTCAGAAGTCTACTGAAGTTTGACTAATCTACTTTAAGCTGATTAAGATCTTATAGTGAAAATAGAGCTCTCCTAATGAGATGTTTCCATATACAAGACTCGAATCCGAGATCTTGGTTAAAGGGAAAGGAATATCTATCATCCAAACCAACCACCCATTGGCTGCTTATACCACATTTAAAATTTAATTTTAATACAGTTGTAATTAAATATACAAAATGATATTATAATTTCAATGTATGGCTAAACTTGATTTTTTGTATAATAGTAATAATATTATTAACTAAATTTTATTCTATATCATATGTGTTTCAAACAAATTAGTAATTAAATTTACTCGAAAATAAAAATATTGTCTTATAAATCAAAATATAAAATAAAAAAATTAAATTAAACAATATAACATGCAAACAAAATATATTCCAATAAATATAATTTTCAATTTCTAAAATCAAACAAATAAAGTTTTTCGATTTTTAAATATTTTTGCATTATAAAATGATTTTTTTCATTTCTTGATAACTCTAATATCTATATTACAGGTTGATTTTGAAATAACCATATTAACTAAAATATCAATAGATTCTTTGCCATTAATGAAGAACGAAATATCAAAATTATTTTTTCAATAATCAATAACATCAAGTTTTGCATAAAATTCTCTAATCTCCTCCAAAAATAAGTTCAATCTATTATATGTAATATATATCTAATTTTATAAATTTTAAATCCTTATAATAAAAAATAAGTTCATTTATAATAACTATATAATTAAATTAGATGTTGTAAACTGATTAAATTGCTTATTATATAAAAAATAAATTATAGTATTATAATTTAAGAAAGTAATTTAAATGATTGATTGATATAGCTAATGTTAGTCAAAATAATCCAATATTAAAATTATGTCAATATTATATAATTTGAAACTTTGGACTTTATTTGCTATTAAATTGCTATTAAATATTATACATAGGGATGACAATAGATTGGGCAGGAGCAGATATCGCAAAATTTACCTCCGCCTCCTTGTTGGACCGCTCTGCTTTACTCCCCCTATTCTGTTTTGAATATTGAATTTTCAGTATCACTATCACCTCTATGGATATCATATTTTCATTATCGTCATGCCCACCCCACTCCATCCTATTTGATATTTCTTACTTATGTCTATTTTTTAAAATAACAATATATATATTATTAGAGAAAAGAAATTGAATCATATTTAAATAGTATACATATAACTGTGTTCTTACTTTATTATCCTTATAAAATAAATAAATATCTAAGATAAAATAGTAAATTCAAATAAGCAAGGCGGGGTGAAGCAAGAATTATCACAACTGCTCCATCCCCACCCTCTAGACAAAAAAATCCACTGCCTTGACTTTTCAAAAAGAAACCTCCTCATTCAAAGTGAATAAGCTCTAAATCCGTTTCAAGTATTGCCATCCTTATTCATATATTATGATTAAATTAGTAATGATTTACTATGATTATAATAAATACATGAATTTCAAACTCACAAATATTTACAAGTATTTCAAATTCATCACTAAAAGAGGCATCTAACAAATCCATGAATTTAGAAAATAATTATAAATGCTATATTTAATATGTTTTACTTCACAATTACATTATTTTTTAAACTCAAATCTATTTTCTAAATTTTATTCTAATGCAACCTTAAAATAATTATAATAAATTGACTAAAAAAATCTAATAAAATAAAATAAAGATTAAAAATTTGCAGTACTAAGTAAATAAAAGCCAATTAGTTATTAGGTTAAGAGTAAAATGTTAGACATATAAATGTTTATGAGTTTATTTATAAGATGTTTCATTCTAATGATTTTTTTAAATATAATCCAATAATTTTTGACATTTTAAAAAAATTCTTATATAATTATTATTACCAGTACTTCATATCATAAAAACTAACAAAAATATAAATATATAATCATTGTAAATTAGTAAGGAATATCCAAATATACAAATTACTTTTTATTTTTACTATAAGTAGATATATATATATATATATATATCAAACTTATTATTTATCTTTTATTTAAACTTAAATCATATTATTCTAAAAATTATAGATAATATTAAATATAATATATTAATATCAACTATATAAATAAAATTGGTATATAATTTTATATTTATATAAATACTTATTAAAATTGTTAAAATATTAATTTTAGTAATTTTGTCACTATAAAAAAAGTAAAATTAAATATTACAATCAAAATTTAAAAAATTATTTATAGCTTACAAAATTATAAAAAATTTTGAATCCTTCCAAGCATGTTCAAAATCGAATCGATTTGAATCTAAAATAATTTGAACTTGAAAAAAGCTCATAACTGAAATGGTCTAAACTAAAGATAACTCGAATCCAACCAAAAAAAGCCTTGAATCAAAAGATTTTCGAGTCTATGATAATCTGAATCCAAAATAAATCTGAATTCGAAATAACTCGAATATAAAAACTGTCTGATCAACACCTACTCAAACCCACCTATTGTCACCTCTAATGATACATAAAATCTATGCTTTGGTTTTATTCTTCAATTCCCCTCTTTACCATCTATGTTACTTTAACTCAAAGGTCAAGTTCTAGGGATGATAGCGGATTTAATATTTATATTTTTTATAGTATCTGAATCTGAATTTGAATCTGCATAAGTGTCTTAAAATCCTGATTCATTTATTACCATAACTATCTGAATATGTTTATTACCCATATTAAATTTAGATATAACTATTCAAATCTATTTATTATTTGCATTATATCCATTCATATCCATGAATTTGAAATTGAATTAAATAATATTATCCGCAGAATATCTGAATATGTTAAAATTTGAATTCAATAATTAACTAATCTTAGAAGCCAAGTTCAATTCTTTTCATGTACATAAATTTTTGCATTTTACAATAGACAAATAATGGATTCAAATATTCAAATTCATTATCCGCAGAAGTAATGCAAATTTGGATATCCAAATCCATTTGATTAATAGATATCTAAAATTTCATATCTACATCTGCTTTGAATTGGCAAAAAATGGATTAGATGATTGTGGATATTTAAATCCACAGTATCTATTACCATCTGAGGGTTCATATCTACATCTATTTTGAATCATTACAAATAGTAATTAACCTATTTGAATCCGCATCCGTTTCGAGAGTACAATATCTGAATCCACAAAAAACAAATTAAATAACTGCAAATATATGAAAATGCACTATATATTGCTATCTGTATAAGTGTCAAATATATATGAGTATGGGTATACTTAATTTCCTTTAATTAATGTATTTGAAGGATTATCTCTTTATACTCATACGTAAATATATATTAAATTTGAATACTTAAAAATAAAAAATAAAAAAATTCAGATATAATAGAAATACTCTAATCTCCCTTTCTTCTCCCTTCAAACTCCCAAATCCAAGCTAGCACCTGTTAGCCTTAATGGAAGATTAATGTTGGGAAGTTTGGCATTCATGTTGAATTTGGACCAAACATTTTATATTAGAAATGTATTTGTTTATACCAAAAGTCAAATTTAATATTATTTATAGGCGTGGACTTTTCTTACATGCCTTGACACCTTATCTGGATAATGCTACCATTTTTATCTTAGTTATTACAGTGAGAACAAAGCATTCATGATATCATACCCATACATATACATATAGGATAAGGAGTTATGACTTTCAACATTTCACAAAGTAAATAACGTGAAAAAACTACATCTACCGACATTACCAAACCTTTGTCGTAGACAATTTTCTGAAGTATTTGGTGTCCTGATCTTAACTGCAACGAATTATCATCACGCAAAGATAAAGAGGTTGCCTTGGCTGGCGGCTGGCTGTCCTGATTCTCGAACATCAATGAACATGTTCTATATTAGTCCACGTTTTCGGCATTTGATTATTCAAGTTGTAATCAAAAGCCTCAGCGGCTCAACCCCCAGTACCCCACCCCCTAATGGGAAAATTCAACAGTACTTGCTTAACTTGGGGGGGTTTATCCCCTGTTACCACTTTCTACAGTTAATTTTTGTTTAAACCAAGCTTAATGTTTTTTGTTGCAACTGAAACAAAATAAAAAATGGTTTTCAGTTGACACGAGAACCATCATCCAAATCTATGTTGAGTTTGAATAGCTTCATGGAGTTTGGTAAAAAAAGAGCAGCTGTGTCTTGCCTCCACGGCTCCTTAAATATATTTAATTACGCCTTTGAATTATCTACTAGCTAGCTCCCTCAAGCTCTATAAATATGCTGTGGTTATGGAAAATCAAGGCACAAAACGGAAGCAAGATATCACAAACACAATGAAGACTACTGCATTAGTTTTAGCACTCACTTTCCTTCTCTTCGGCTCAACAATAGCCAGTGATGAACTTGATCCAGTGCTTGACATCTCGGGTCAAGAGCTCCGCACCGGCATTGATTACTATATTTTGCCGGTTATCCGCGGCAGAGGTGGCGGCCTCACCCTAGCCAGCACTGGCAACGAGACCTGCCCACTTGATGTTGTTCAAGAGCAGCAGGAGGTGTCAAACAGTCTGCCACTAACATTTTCACCAGTGAACGTTGAGAACGGTGTTGTACGTGTATCCACAGATCTAAACATCAAGTTTTCGGCTGCTACAATCTGTGTCCAATCCACCGTCTGGAAACTTGAAAACGATGAATCGATACAAAAACTGGTCGTGACAACCGGCGGAGTTGAAGGTAACCCCGGGCGTGAAACCCTCAGCAACTGGTTCAAAATAGAAAAATTTGAAGATGACTACAAGCTTGTTTTCTGCCCAGGGGTGTGCGATATCTGCAGACCTGTATGTGGGGATTTGGGTGTTTTTATAGATGGTGGAATCAGGCGTCTGGTTCTTAGTGATGTGCCCTTGAAGGTCATGTTTAAGAGGGCTTGAAGTTGTGAACGTCAACCTTATTTTCCTTGATTTACCCTCACTTTCTAACTTTTCAATATTACATATGTATATGGTGGCAATAAGATCGCAATAATGTAAATCTTGGGAAAGTAAGACAAAGGTAATATATAACATACTACTTGTTAATTGCTTACAACTATATTGGCAGCATATTTCACAATTTGGGGACTTCCAATGCTTTTACATTGATTATGCTATACATTCTGAGTAATTTAATTTAGCCCCTAAGGTTTTATTATAAAATTTTAATCTAATAATAATATAGAGATTCATAATTATATTTACTACTTTGTAATTTCTTAACGCCTTTGAAATTGTTCATTTTTCCTGTTTTTAAGCTTTGCCGGGCCCTTGATCCATATATTTTCCACTAATAAAAGCTCATTTGAAGTAACTATAAAATAAAGCAAAGTTGAAGAGATAACAACTGTGATAATTCTACACACACTTGATCTTTTAAAGGACTATATATATATATATATATATATATGTTTCTTGATGGTCTCGCTCCTTTTAGTTTTTTTTTTTTTTTTTAAAAACAAAAAGAAAAAGCAGAGATCCGGCCTTACAGCGCATCACAATAGTTGCTTGCTTTTAATTTTTTTATCAGGTGAAAAGAAATTTAGAATTCAACTCTTTCAATAAAATATATATATTTATAAATTGAACCAGATATTTGGGTTTCGATGAGCTGCATTTGCTTTGTCCTCTTGATTATATTTATTAATAGATTAATAATTTATATATTCGTGTATTTTATTGTGTTATAATTATGTTTAAGGTAAGTTATATTATATAAATTTTAATACATTAATAATTCGTATTATAAATATTTTGAAAAATATATTGATGCCATTTCATATTTTAATTATTCTATAGATATCATATTGGTATAATCATATTTAATATTATCAGGTATAGATTAAATTCAATTGACTTTTATGAATGTTTATTCTAGATTTGAATCGATGTAATACTAATACCATTTTATTCAATATTTATATAGTTTTTAATATTAAATTTAAGTAAAAAAATTTTATTAATTAAAAGAATAATTTAATGAATAGCCGCTGAACGTGATCCCCTATTTTAAAAGTATCAAATTGAGTACTTGAAGTTTCATTCCATTCATTATTTTAATACTTCTCTCTAAGACTATTAAGTATAAGCTTATGTGACATTTCTATCCAATGATAAAGTGATAGGTGGCACTAATAATATGTTGCCAGGTGTATTGCTAAAAATAATTGTTTTTATGTTTTAGCCAATAAAAATTTGACACTTCGCATCATATAATGATGCCACATGTGCTAATAAATAATAATTTTTTTTCCTATTAATATTTTTGATAAAATTAAAAAATATTTTAAAAATTAAAATCATTAAAGAATTTTAATTTCATATTTAATTTTTAATTTAAAAATATTTGTTAAAAATAAAAATGTAAAATTATATTTCTAAAATTTAATGTAAATTGTTAAAATTATAATTTTTTTCAAAATAATTAATATTTTAATTTTTAAAAAATTATATTTTAAATTTTAATTTTAAAACAATATTCTTTTTTATCTTTTTAAAAAATAAATATTTAATATTTTGAAAAAAGTATAATTTTAAAATTTAAAATTTTTAATATTCATTTAACAAATATAATTTTAACTATTTTTTATTTTAAAATGATATTAATTTCATATTTTATTTCTTTAAGTTTTTAAAAATATTTTTTTACTTTTTTAAAAAATAGTATATTAAATTTTTATCACATAATTTTTAATTTATATATTTAAAAATATTTTTCTAAAGTTAAAAAATTAATATCAAATTAAATTCTTTTATGATTTTAATTTTTAAAATTTTTAAAATATTTATTAAGTTTATAAAAATATTTACAAAAAAAAAATTGTTAGTATGCTAGCATCATATAATTGTGCCACATTTCAAGTTTTTATTGGTTACAAAATAAAAATAATTATTTTTTAATAATACAATGACAACATAATGTGATGCCACGTGTCACTTTCTTATCGGATAGAAATACCACTTCAGCTTATACTTAATGGTATTAGAGTCAATTTCCAAAACAGCAAATGGAATGAATCTTGAAGAACTCAATTAGACAGTTTTAAAGTACCCGGATCGCATTAAAATATTTGCTAAACTTCAGGGGCTATTTATGATATTATTTCTTAATTAAACAATAATTCAAATCAAATTTAGTTGAAGGAGTAACTAGACCCGGGAATAGGTTTACTCATGAACTCCTTCTCTTACGTCCCTAGAAGCATAGTTTTTAATAGTTATTATTAATATATACTGAAATCAAATAGCAATGTTTCAACGACACAAGGTGCATTTTGATGAAAATTTTTGAAACTTTGAAAAAAAAAATTAAAATGCAACATTTTGAAATGTATCAATTCAAAATAACAATATTTATAATCGTATTATTTGTGAAAGTATTTTTTAGAAAGAAAAACTTTATTACTATTTAAGAGATGGCAATTGGTTGGCTTTGGCTTATATCATTTCAGATTTGAGTTACATTAGATACATATATATATATATATATTCAGATTTGGATTTTTTGAGTTAGGATCGTATCAAATTCAGATTATATTAGATTTAGTTCTTTTATGGTTAAGGTAATTTTGAGTTCAAACTATTTTTGATTCGAGCTTTTTACAAGTTTAGCCTAGCTGGGGTTCGAGTTCAATTTGGGTAATTTTTTGCATCATTTTTTATTTTATGTTATAGTGAAAAGTTGAGATTTTTCCATTTTGATTTGAATTTTTAAAAGCAAGCAAATTGTCTTTTATCTTATTTTTGATATGTTTGTCCATTTATCTACTTTTGGGTAAAATTAAAAATAGAACAAAACGAAGATTAATGATTTATCATATATTAAAATTTTTAAAATATTTAATTCATCTTGGAATCAACAAGATAAAAATAAAACATAAAAACTTATGCCCAAATAATGACATGAACACTGTTCTGAATAGAAGGTTTCATCTCACATGAAATTAATATTAATGTATTGGAAAGGGTGGTTGAAAATCATGGTAAAATTATTGATGTTCTTCTGTTCTTTTGCTTAACCTTTTAACCTACAAAAATAGATTAGCTTGCACCTTTCATGGCCTGTGATTTCTTAGATAGAATTCTAGCTTTTGTTGGCTGTCAACATTAAATAATTCTATTTGAATTAGAAAAACGAAAACAATTTCATTTGATTGTTCACTTCTCTTTTCATCATATTTAATATTTATCTTAATATAAGTTTAACTTTTTTTAAAATGTTTAAAGTGATTTTAGTGATTTTTTTTATACAATTCAAAATGTTTTACACTCATATAATTTTAACATCTTTGCCTAGTACAAGTAAAAAATACAATTGGCTTTTTAATAAAATTATTTCTTTGCCTTATAAATATATATATATATTAAATTTTAAATTTTGATACAAAAGTAAAAGAAATATTAGAATAAAATTAATAATTAAAGTTTTGTTTTATAAAAAGTAACTTAATTACAATTCAATTATTTTTATTTTAGTATTAAATCTGAGTTATTATAGGTTTACGATTAGTTTATTCTCTGATTCAGATCATTTTAAATTTAGATCATTCAAGTTATTGAATTTGAGTTTTACTTTTTTTTTATATTAAATTAAATTTAAATAAATTTAAATTCAAATTAAAATTAAAATTTTTTTAGATAAATTTTCAAATTCAGTTTTCCACTCTATTATTTCTTCCAAGGCCTAACTCTTGATTTACGCGCATAGAGATCTTACTATTTTCCCTAGTTTCGGGTATTTAAATATTAAAAAAAAAATCATGAGTTGATTTTTCTTTGATTTTTATCAGTATAATATGAATTCGCATCGCATTCTTATCTAAACAAAACATGCTTACATTATACGGATTGGATACATGACTTTTGACGGTGCACAAAATATATGAAGACAGGATTAAATCTACTGTATACACATGACATGGCCACAACTTCTTTATAGAGACACAGTGACTTGACGCACAAAAATGGCAGAAACAAAGTATTACTACAATATATTAATATTATTTGTTTGACTTTCTAATATATAAGACTCTTTCTTAGTTATTAATGAAAGTTTTTCTTTGACTTGGAAAAAAAAAAAAAAAAGAGTATTTCTTATCCTGATCTTTTCCTGCTGGAAAATACTCATTAATCAGTATCCAATAATGATAAAAAATTGGTTCAAGATTGCGTGGGCCGTTCACCATCCATTCTTCAACTTCAATCTCATTTTATGACCAATTTCTATATCCTTAATTCAGCCATTCAAACCTGTAAATTTTATGTGCAATGTGCAATGTTCAATCTAATAAAAAAAGGGTTCGTTTAAGGGTTGACTTTGACATTCATCATTCCACAGTTCTACATTGATTTTTTTTTTTTTAAATTTCGGGAAAGGAGATTGGATCCAGTTAACGAAAAGTACTTTTACTATCAATTTCTTTTTGGTAATTGAAATTGTTCGAGTTTGTTTCCTAATTACTAAAATTAAAAATTTAATATTTTTATCGACGGATCTTGTAACTAACTATATCAATGCACTTTATTATTATCAAATGCTTAGATGCAATTCTGTGTTGAATGTTAAATGCTCAGATACAATTAATTCTAGGTTGAATGTTGATCGTCTGGTCTGAATGGATTGTCAAACAAAGCCAGCTCTATATATTCTGCCCTTAATGATCATCATTCCGCGTCATGAACTCCTCTTAATAAAAATATATATTATCCACTTGCTCTCCCTTGAGCTCTATAAATAATTTAATGGTAGATTGTCGTGTCATTTAATTCAATGCCCAAACACAAAAACCACAAGAATGAAGATTGCATTGTTCCTCCTAGTACTTTCTTTCCACTTCTGTGCCAGTGCCAGTGCCAGTGCTGCACCTGACCCAGTGCTGGACATCACCGGCAAAAAGCTCCGCACCGGCACTGATTATTACATCCTTCCAGTTTTTCGTGGTCGAGGAGGTGGCCTGACTCTTGCCAGCACCGGCAACAAGACCTGCCCGCTCGACGTCGTTCAAGAGCAGCTGGAGGTGTCAAACGGTCTCCCAGTAGCGTTTTCACCTGTTAACATCAAGAAAGGTGTTATTCGTGTCTCCACCGACCAAAACATCAAGTTTTCTGCTTCTACAATATGTGTCCAATCCACGGTCTGGAAGCTCGCCAGTTTCGATGATTCAACACAACAGTGGTTTGTGACAAGTGGTGGGGTTGAAGGCAACCCTGGTCGCGAAACTGTTGACAATTGGTTTAAGATTGAAAAGTATGACGATGATTACAAGCTTGTTTTCTGCCCAACAGTGTGTGATTTCTGCAAAGTTATATGTAGGGATGTGGGCGTTTTTATTGATGATGCTGGTGTTAGGCGTCTGGCTCTCAGTGATGTGCCCTTCAAGGTTATGTTTAAGAGGGCTTGAAACTTGAAAAAATATCTTTTATATATATAATAAAATTACATTGATCTTAAACTTGGTTTATTTCTTTAATTTTCCAGCAGCACTCACACATCCTTGTAATTGCTTTTCAACTTTAACGTTTGCACAATACATATATATGTACAGTAATAATTAACATTGCTCTAATGTAAATAGAGTGGTAAAGGTAATAACATCACATGCTTTATGCTGGGAGCTTGTGTAACTTGGCAGTAAATTTAACAATATGTTCCATTAGATCCCACGAATTTATATATGATATAGTTATAGGATATGAACACAATATTAAAACTTAATTAAAATACAAAACAACAAAAAATTAAATAAATATGATATAAATACTTGTATATGTCAAACAGATCTTGATATTAATGTATAAAACCTTAACTATTCAAAGTTCATATAATACGAACCATTAATGTATAAAAATTTATATTAATATATAAAATTTTAAATGTGATTATAATATATAAAAATACGAATGCAACACAAATATACAGATTGCCAAGTATACATTCCATTGAATTTTTTCCCAATCATTTTTATGTACATGAATTTAATTACTACTATTTTTTTATTTTTTCAATGGAAGATAATTATTTTAATACTTAAAATGTGACAGTTTTTGGAAGGAGAATAAACTAATTTTTGAGATATGGATATTTGTAAGTAATATTTATTATTGGTCTAAATGTTAGATATATAATTTTACACTTTTTTCACATGTATTTTATGTAAATATATTTGAAACCTAATAATGAAAAAAATAGATCTATCAATACTATATTTAGTAAAGAAAAATAAGTTTTTGATACAAAATTATATAAAGTACATTTTTTAAAATGGAGCAATTGCAACGCCGATGATCTTGTTAGAATTTCTTGAAACAAAAGCAAAATGCGACTTCTAATTAAGAGGTATAATGAACTCGAATTTGAAATTTTGTTGGAAAAAAATTTAAATTTAATTTGATAAAAAAAGTCAAAGATCTAAGTTTGAAAAAATAAACTTGGAATCTAAAGT
The DNA here is from genome assembly GCA_038381775.1 of Adansonia rubrostipa. Taxonomy (NCBI): domain Eukaryota; kingdom Viridiplantae; phylum Streptophyta; class Magnoliopsida; order Malvales; family Malvaceae; genus Adansonia; species Adansonia rubrostipa. The sequence continues at coordinate 3,304,030 of JBBYHM010000018.1, read as the reverse complement.
GACCCAAATCCAAAATTATTTTACAGAAAATTACATTTTCAAGGATAATGACAAAGGTACTAGAATAAATAACCATGTCACTTCACTGAATGCTCTTGTACTAGAAATATCTTGTTTAAGAACAGATAGGATTCATAATTGCTATTGTTCAGCCTACGTTAAGAATAATCTATATTTAGAACAGCTCTTTTTCAGAACAGCTTGTGTTTAAAATAACTATTATTCAGAATAACCAATGTTCATAACAACTATGTTCAGAATAACTCCCAACAAAATAAGTCGTTAATGGAACAACAGTCTTATGGAAAAGACCTATAGACCGAGAAGTATTCTACAAAAAATGTTCCACATGATGCTATTTCACTGAAGCAGAAGAAAAGCAGAAGAAATGAGAATAACCCCAAAATATGGCAGGGTTCTTGGCTAACTTCACTATTGGGATGTTCTGGAATTTTTGGCTTAGAGATTAGATTTGGAGATAGTTAAGAGATTTCCTCTTAACCCTTCCTTAAAGTATGAGTGTTTCTTGCTTTACTTCATAACAAAAATCTTTTTCACTATTATTACTAATAATTTAAAACCCATTAAACAAGACATTAATACTTGTAACCACAAACTTTTATATCTATTAAATATATAAAATATTGTAACTTATATTTCATGAATACAAGTTCTGTAACTTCTTTCCTAAGCTCTATAAATAGCAGTTCTCTCAACTCTTGTAAGGACTAAACATTTTATTAGATTTCTTATTTTTAGGCTTTCTTTATAATTCTCCACTCCTCAATTCCCTTTTTAGCCATACTCAACTTTACTCTAACTTACCAACCATCGCCTGTTATTGTACTCAGGGTTTTAGCTTTTGCATTAATCTTCCTTTCTATCGTCTCTTAGCAACATCTCAATTACTTGTTTATAACATTTCCTTTCTCAATAAAAAAACTCTCTACATTTGGGCGACTCCACTAAGGAAGAATGATTATATTAGATTGTTAAGATAGAAAGAAATGACAGTTTTAAGATAATAAAGTCTAGCTCTCTCATTAGCAAGTCCATTATTTGCCCTACATTATGATTTTGAAATACACAATGAGTTAGATAAAAAGCAACATTACAATTCATAACATGAGTGATCTTTTGAGTAAAGACTAGATCAGTGGATAGCTTAGGAACATAGAGAACGCTTTTACGGTTGTGGGGTGATTTGAATGTCCCCTAGGCCTGCTACTGTGTTGAGAGACCCATCTGCAACTAAGATCCTCCTATTACTTGTATATGGAGAGTAAGTCTTAAATTTGAAGAAAAATGGGTCATAAGATCAGTGGCTCCTGAATCAATTATCCAGGGTCTGTGATGATTCTATCAGAGGTATTTAGTCCACAAGAAAGAATAGACATACGAATAAACAAACCTCCAAGAGTGCTAAGGGACATTTACCACTTGCTTTTGACTTGCCCAAGAACCCTAACTATTCGTTGAGTTTTCCAATCTCCTCTTTACTAAATTCTATCTGTTCTAAAATCATTTTAGAGTCTTTTGCAATTAAGTGAACCTAAATTTGACCTTTTTTTTCTGTCCTCCTTTATATCCCTATTCCTGACTTGTAGTAATAGACTTGCCATTTAGTTTCCAACATTTTCTCTAATATGTCTTGACTTTTTATAGTTGGAACATTAAAAAGTGTCCTTATTATCCTGGCCCGGATGCCTTGATGATCTTGACCAATCTGCCTTCCCTCTTTCTTGCATTGGGAAAGTTTTTGCCTTTGTCTCTATGGTTGACCTTTTTTGAACCTAGATTTCTAGCATAACTCCTTTACGACACTCCTTGGCTCAAATTAGAGAAGAAGTCTCATTAAGAGGTGGGACCTCTTCTTTGCCAAGAATCTAGACTTTAAGTTTATCAAACTTAAAATTCAATCTATAAAAAAATCATGGACTCGATCTTCGCAATAAATTTTTTTAATATAGCCGTATCTTTAAAACACTTGGCCTTAATGCATTGATAATTGTCAAGCTCTTACCATAGACTCTAAAGGGAATTTGCATATTTTGTTACAAACTTAGTACTTTGTTTCATCGCACTAGTTTTGAATTTGATCTCTACATCACAATCTTTTAAGTAAGTTTGTCAATAGCATCCAGACCTGTTTAACTGTAGGTAAGAACATGTAGGTGTCACTGATTTTAGGGTTCATTGAATTCCACATCCATGATAGAACCATGGAATTTGCTTCATCCCATGCTTCAAACCTTGGATAATCATTCTTTGGATCTATTCCTAGTAGATGACTCAGTTTTTCTTTCCCTTTCAAATATGTTTGAAAAAATGAGACGATTTGAAATAATTTTTTTCGTTTAGTTTGTAAATCGATTAGATGTTTTGTAGCTTACCAAATAATGGATTCAACATAACTTCCTTAAAAGGCATCCTAGGCTCAATTATCTTATTTAGGTTGATATAAAGCTTCACAAGAATGAAAAGAAAAAACTAAGGAAATATGGCAATTAAGGCCAAGATAAAGGTTAAGAAAAAAATGACTATTAAGGTATTTCTAGAAAAATCCTAAAGCTTTGATATCATGTTAGGATTTGAAGGTAAAACTTCATAATCTCATAATATTATAGAACGTCTCTTAAAGATAATTGATAAACTAAATCTTCTATGATTAAAAAGGAAACTAAATCTTCTAATTTAAATCCTAAAGGACTAACTTCTATGTTTAGGGATTTACACATTATCTACAGCTAATAAATATCATCTATAGCGAATTTCCCTATAATTTAGGCAATAATTATCTTTTAAAAATCTTCTAATAGTCCTGTTCTCAACCTGTGACAAGGAAATTACAAGTTGGTCCAATAAGCATTAAATCATGTGAAAGTATATGTGATACTGCTGCTTTGAATAATGTAAGCATAGAGAATCAAGACAACTTATTGCAAAAATCATGTGTACATTAGAACATTCTAATGGGCTAGATGCTTGAAAAAATGGAAAGCAAGATACTTTCACATGATTTTTGCAATAAGCAAAAACCATAATTTGGTCTTTGTTCTGCAGAAATGGATACCTATTGGAATAAAGGATCGTGGATTTACAAAATCTGCTAAATGTAACAATTTGTCATTAGAACATTCTAATGGACTAGGTGCTGAAGAACGGACTTCCAAAAATACCTTTGCAGAGAAAGTTTCTTCCTGTTCTTAGAACCTTCTTCTTCAATGAATGCTAGAACAATGTGTAGCATTGGGAAAGATTCAAGACATGCAGTTATTTCTCTTGAAAATGAAAGAACTAAAGAACAAAATTCATCAGCAGTTGCAACTGATTTAAACATGATGGCAAAGGCTTTTAATGATGCCCACATGGCACAAATGGCATATGAGGCTATTCAAAATTCATATGGCTACCGGGTCTCCAATTGCCGAGTTTGAAAGGCTTCTCCACTTTTCTTCTCCAGTTATTTGTCATTCATACAATTCGGTAGGTTGTCAAACTTGTTCGCTAGACCTAATTCCCAGTGCTCTATTCTGTAGACATGAGACACCAAGCATCCCATTGGGATGTCTCTGGTAGTGGTATGATAAACATGGCAACCATGCATTAGAAATAAGGGCAGAAGATTATCAAAATCCAAAGCGATTTGAGTGTTGATTAGTTTGAATTCTGTGCTTATTTTATGCCTTTCTTGTCTGCAGTTCAACTCTTTAGGAACAGTTAAAGTCATTCCACCCGAAATAACACCGAAATTTCTCATCTTGGAGTTTTTGAGGCTTGCGATACTAGTCCCACTTCAAGAAACTCTCCTAATGTCAGTCATCTTCCAATATTTTCAGTACTTGTTCTACAGCACACACTTCAGAACCAAGTAATCAGTCGTAAGCTGTGAAGCACGGACATGGAGGCAACCCCCTCGTATCGGTGTCCGACACGGATATGCCGGTGACATGCTGGAATGCGTACGGGACACATCTGGACACGTCAAAAAAATATTTTATTTAGAAATGGTTCTGACACGTTCAAAACACGTGGGGACATGAGAAAAGAGCTAAAACTGGCAGAAGAGGCAACGGCAAGGAAGGCTTTTTTGGTGTAAGAGACAAGGAATTTGAACGTAGATCTAGGATTTTCAAAACCTTTGATGAAAAAACTAATTGGATAAAAATGAAGACGGGATCGAGAGCAATGATCTAACCAAAATTTCGTTGCCGACGAGCAGCGGCTAGCGACTGTGAGCAGCTGATCTAATCTGAAGTTTGAGAGAGATGAAGAGAAGTATAAAGAGTAGAGAGAAAAGCAAATGGAAAAAAGACGTTTGCCGGCGCAGCACGGAGGAAATAAAGAGGGGAAAAAAAAAAGTTGGGTTTTCTTTGTGGGCTCCAAATCTTTAAACCCATACTACATATTAAGAGATCTTTGGGTTTAATAAATGGATTGTCTAATTTAAGGCCAATAAACTGAATATATTTTTGGATGTGTCGTAGTTTTGGACTTTTAATTATATAATTTATATAAATTAATGGACATATTTAAATATTTAATAATATTTTTTAGTATTAATATTCATAAATATGTTATTTTTTAGATAAAATATATATAAAAATATTTTTTATTATAGTATCTATGTTTTTATTTTTAAAAATTACTGTTTCATTATGTCGATATTATATCGCACCTGCGTATGTCCATAATTCATACGTCACAAGTAAATGATATGGTTAGATCAGAACCATCTCCAGCTTCCAGACAGATCTTTCAAATCAGTTGACATGACCTGGTGTGATGGACTTAAAGCACCCCGAATCTGAGCAGTCTCGGCGAAGACGGGCATTGTATGAAAGAATTGATTTTTCTTTTTTTCGGTAGTTTTTTTCCACTTGCTTTTGACATGATATGATTATCATGGATTTTATCACTTTACTTTTATGTTATAAGTTTCCCCCATAATAATCAACTCTCTCGCCTCACGGTTTCCTGTCATCCTCACCTTTTCTCTGCTTTCACCGGCTATTGTTTCTGTTTTGATCGCATGGATACAAACCTTAATGCTAGACAATCATAAAATTTTTACTTTCCCATTCTTAATCTCTAATATATTTGGCGAGTGGAATAGTGATCTGGCTGCTCTTGCTTGGTGGGCTGCTTTTGCTTTTGGTTTATGCCGTTAGTGTGCTTCTTCAGGTTATTGCTGCATTGTTATTAATTTATATCTATTATTGGTTATTCTTGTTTAATTAAATGTAAACAAGCATTTAATGATGGAACAGCAATAGAAGGTGCAGTGTGACAGTATTTTTTTTTTTTTTTTAGTCACTGTAATTTTTATGTAAACCCTCTGACTTGTTGGCAGCTTTGGGTAAATCTAGTTTGGCGATAATTATCACTTTTGATTTTCTAATACCTTGATTGTGGTTCTGTTTGTTTCAGGATACGAGAACGGGTTAGAGGTGATGTATCTCCTCAGTGCAAAATGTATGGAGATCCAGTTTATCTGAACTCCATAAATATACGTGATCTGCACCCTGGGTCTTGGTTAGTTATAGAATATGCTTCGCTTTGCAAAAAGTGAAAATTATTTTGGTTTTATTTTATATAGCTTAATGTGATATGAAATTTACCTTCTTTTTTTTGGATAATTAAGTAAATTTCTGTATTACCTAGTTATACCAAGAGTTCATTTAATAATTGTTTTCTTCAATATTTCTGGTATTCTGTTGCATGGTATCTTATTTATAGAAATCCAGATGGAAATTTTCGTGCAGCGTTTTTCACTTACCGTTCTCTTGGCCATTTGATTCGTTGAAGTTCTAATTCTCGTTACCCTAGTTTGGATGCATGT
>JBBYHM010000018.1:3196489-3251227 GCA_038381775.1 Adansonia rubrostipa | reverse complement strand
CTCGCTTATATATATATATATATATATATATATATATATATATATATATATAAAATTCATATTATTTTAAAAAAAAGCATCATAAAAACAAAGAGGCGTAGCAGTCATTGCTACTTGTTTCATGTAAGCAGTGCCTACTGCTTTCTTCATGCAAGCGGTAGTCACAACCTGCTTCTTTATTATTATTATTATTGTTATTATTATTATTATTATAAAGTGTTAAAAAAAGATTTTCATATAAAAAATAATAAGGAAGAACTTACTTTTCTTTAAAGAAATTTTAGAGGTTGAGAATTGAAACGTATTCACTCTCATAGAATTGTTGAAATTTGTGAAAAAAAAATCAAATAGCTTTTGAATTTAGATATCCATAGTCTCCTTGTATAATTTGAATTATACGAATCTATTTTATCTTTTACTTTTTAAAAAAAGTTTTCCTCTTTTAAATATAACTCTTTTATTATCACTTATTAAAAAATAATAAAATAAAAAATTAATTAATTACAAAAATTAAAAAATTGCATAAAAGTGCAGGTTGAATATATATATATGCTTGCTCATAGTTGACAAATTTTGAGAAAAGAAGATGGTGGAATAGGGAGCTTGTACTATTCTTTGCTAAAGTGATGTCTTTAGTGTTTTTATTGTTCAAATTTTTAGTCACATTTTTTTAACAAAAAAAATTTATGGCATGTCATTAGCCACAATTAAAAAAAAGGGTTTATGGCATGTCATTCATGCCAACAATTGTACGTTAAGAAAAGATGTAAAGTTTATTTTTTAAAATTGTTTAACTTTATTATGATTACTCTCCGAGTAATAGCTCATAAAATAATATCTCATAGATATTATTTGCTACGAAATAAATACCTCACAAATATTATTTTATAATAATATATCAGAGATAATAATTTACGAGATATTATCTTATAGATAACAACTTTGCAAAATAATACCTCATAATTATTAATGTGATTTTTATCATTTTAACATTATATATATATATATATTTTAAGTCTTATGTCCCATGATTATTCTTATTGCTTTTGTTTCTTTTGACTTTTCATTATAATCTCTGTTTCTTGTCTACATTTCCAAAGCCTGACAAAATTAACAAGTTTACTTTTTCGTTTGAAAAAAAAAAAAAAAAAAGAGAAGAAAAAGGGAGGTCTTAACCATTATTATGGGCACATGTTCAACCCATTGTTTTATTTTCATATACAAAGATGCATTGCCTTCATGATAGTTTTATCATATATATATATATATATATATATATTTTTAAGGTGAATATACTTTATATTTTTCTAAACTTTGGGACGTACCTCCTTGCTTGGATATAATTTCACGAGCTGAAGTCAGTATATAAGATACATATTTTTTTATTATATATCTATCATAAATATAACTCAAAATTTATTATTTTATTATCATTATTATAATTATTATTTCGTAAAAATTTAAAAAAATAAAATATATATTTGTGATCATAAAGCATTTTTTTAATTCTAATGAATGTATCTCGTACAATTATATTTATCTTAAATTAAATTATTTACTACTATTATTTTTAATGCAATTCTCATGCAGGGGCAAAATGTAGATGTTTATTTTCTATTAATAACATATGACATAAGTACGTTGGAACAAGTACTTTTGCACAAGCACTCTACTATAGGTACTTTGATAGAGGTACCTTGGTACAGGTACTCTGGCAAAGGTATTATAGCATAGTTATTTTGGCAGATGTATCTTAACAAAGATATTGCGGCACATCACTTTTTGCCAATAACGTTACCTGCCTAGCAAGTTCTATGTAATAAAGGCCGTGGAGTCAACCCTAGAAGATTAGAGAATTCTTAGGTTTTCTCCACGTTTGGGATATCTTGGAAGCTCTAATATGGAAACTATTAAGAACTGCTTTTCTGAACCTTTCTTTAGAATACAAGTGCTACCCTTCTTTTTCATTGAACAAGCAATACATTCTTAAGCGTGTTATTATATAAACAATGTTCACTCTATGATACCGACACATCCCTAAGGGAGTAACTTCTCGTAATCTCCTCAACCTACTACTTTTTTAAGTTTCATCTCACCCACTATTTTAGTAGCTTCCATCTCTCCTTAGTAATCATTTTAGTAACTTTTCTTAAAAAGGTTATAAATAGGGATTCCAAAGTTTCATTGAGGATCTTTTGACATTTTTTAGGCAAGCTCATAGGTATAAAGAATTCTCTACAATTTTCTCTAAAATACTACAATGATCGTAATATTTACCATCTTTAGCCACTTACAATCTTTGTCATTACTACCTGCCACCGTACTTGTCTTCTAGGGTCTAATCCAATCTTCCTCTCCGCCATCTCTTTATTACATCCTACTTTACTGGTTTCCAAAATTTCCACATTCATTCAAAAAAAAACCCACACAAAATATCTAGTCTACGAAACCAAAGATTTTAGGTTCATTCCCTAGTGGAGTTGCCAAAAATGTAGTGGGTTCTTTTTAAAAGGACGAGAAAATATTGCAAACCAATAAAACGGGATGTAATAAAGAGATGATAGAGAGAAAGATTGAAGCAAACCCTGGAAGACAAGTACAGTGGCAGGTAGTAATGACAAAAGTTGTAAGTGACTAAGGATGGTGCAGGTTATGGTTGTTGTAGTATTTTAGAGAAAATTGTAGATAATTTTTTAGAGCTATAAGTTTGCCCAAAATACCAAAAGATCCTAAATAAAACTTTGGAGTCCCTATTTATAACCTTTTCAAGAAAAGTTACTAAAACGATTACTAGGGAAGGATGAAAGTTACAAAAGTAGTAGGTTGAGGTGATTATGGGAAGTTACTCCTTCAGGATGTTTCAATAGCATAGAGTGGACATTGGTTATATGACAACACACTTAAGAATGTATTGCCTGTTCAACAAAAAATAAAGGTAGCACTTGTACTCCAGAGAAAGGTTAAGAAAAGCACTTATTAACAATTTTCATATTTGAGCCTGCAAGCCATACTTTCCAAAACATCCCAAATGTAGAGAAAACCTAAAAATCCTGTCAACCTTTCAAGGTTGACTTTACAATCTTTGTTATGTAGAACTTGATATGCCAGGTAACACTATAGCCAAAGAGTGATGTGCCAGAGTATCTTTGTCAAAGCACCTCTACTAAAATACCTATGCCACAGTACCTTTGTCAGGGTACCTGTGCCAAGAGACCTCTAACAAAGTACTTGTGCCAAGGTATTTGTGCCAAAGTACCTTTGTCAAAGTATCTATGCTAAAGTACCTGTGTCGAAGTACCTGTTCTAATATACTTGTGTCGTATGTCATTGACCGAAAATAAACACTACATTTTGCCTTCTACATGAGAATTTTTTAACCAAAAAAATTCTAATGCATTATAAATAATAGTAATAAATAGTTCGATTTAAAATAAACACAATTGTACGAGATGCATTCATTAAAATAAAAAATGCTTTATGATCACAAATATATATTTTCTAAAAACATTCTATTTTTTACGAAATAATAATTATAACAATGATAATAAAATACAAAGCATATGCACATTAAAAAAGAAATATATATGACAAAAAGCTATCATAAAGGCAACGCATCTTTGTATATTAGAACAAAAAAATGTGTTGAACATGTGCTTATAATAACGGCTAGGACCCATTTTTTTTAAAGAAATAGTATACTTGTTGAATGTGTCAAGCTTTGAAAATGTAGACAAGAAATAGAGACTACAATGAAAAGTCAAAAGAAACAAAAGCTATAAATATGATGATGAGAATGAGACTTAAAATATATATATAATGTTGTACTTTTAGTCAAAAATGGTAAAAACCACATTAATATCCATGAGGTATTATCTTATACGTAGATATTATTTGTGAAGTACATTATTATAAGTTCTGTAGGGTATTATTTCGCGAGAATATTATTTACGAGATAATATCGCACAGGCTATTATCCGCAAGGTATAACCCATGAGGTATTATCCACGAAATAATATATGCGAGGTATTTACTTCACAGTAAAATAATACCTACGAGATATTTAATAATAATAAAGTTTAATAATCTAAACAAAGAAACTTTACAACTTTTCCTAACGCACAACTTTTGGCATGAATGAAACTATTAACTGCATTTTTGTTATTAAATAAAAGAATTAACAAGATGATACCACTTATTTTGATTTCTATTCTTCAAAAGTCCTAATTCCCATGAGATCAACTAAACTTTGAGGTAAGCCTACCTTTGTTTTTCTAATTTATTGTATATTTATCTGAAGATTAAAAATAAGTCAGTAAAATTCACGACTTGAAGAAGAAAAGATGGGAAATTGTTCTAAAAGTGGGCAAATGAAAAATTGAAAGGATAAAAAGCAATAGCCTTATTGACCCTAATGCTTAGGATATAAGCAATCTTAAGCCAATCAGCACCAATATCCTTATAAGATCTTTTAACCAACTGAGGAATTTTTTCAATAGTTAAAGTTTGCAAAGTGGTTAGGTGACACATCTCATCCGGAAATGATGTCAAATTAGGCAAATTTATGAGATAAAAGGTAGTAAATTTGTTAGATGTTGAAGCCACTCCAACAGATATCGACACTTACGAATATTTTCCAGTTATAGACAGTATAGGCTTGAACAATCTTGGAATGTTTGGATCCCAGTACAGATAATTCGAGCTCTTTGAAATCTATTATTTCAAACTTATTAAAGATAGCGAAAAGTTGGAACATAGGAAAAAGTGACCTCAATCCACTACAATGATTAATATTTAAAATTTTCAGTTGATAAACATGCTGAAGACAAAGGGGGAAAGCCACTAGCCATGAAATATTGTCAAGCTTCAAAGAAAAGAGATTCCTAAGGGGTTCCCAATGTGTGCCCTCTAAATCTAGATCCTTACAATCTCCTATTATTAACTAAGACCAGTGAGATGCTGTAACCCAGATAAAGACTTTAGTCAATGGCAAGAACCAAGGCGCAAATGCTTAAGGGAAGTCAAATTTTCCAAGCACTCATCCATCAAACCTTAATATTTTCTACATTAACAAATTTCAATTAGGAAAGAGAAAGGGAAGAAGTTAATGGTCTTATATTAAACATATCCATTTGAATGGTCTACCTTAAAGGCCTTGAACTAGTATTGAACAAGACTAGGTATTGCTGGAGTGATAGATATAGTAGCATTGAAGTCAAAAGGAAATTTTTAATAAATAAACTAGTTAGACAAGGAAATACAATAATTGATATTCCTATTCTTGTTTTAACAGGATCGCAATTATCACCATCAATCAACTTTTTCCTCCATCACTTATTATATTTAGGCAATTCTGGAGGCGAAGATATGTAAACAATGGGAAGAATGATTTTGATCCTCCTCGTCTTCCATCGGGGCCATTATTGTCCATGTACTCTCGCTCAATTAACTTAGAAATCGACAAGAGTTGTAATATAAGGCAATTGAGCAAAGTATGGGAGATGTTTGAATTTATTGGGGCCACATATATTCATATCGGTGAGATTTATGAGCAAAGGAAACCAACTTGGTAACTTGATGTTACCCTTCCATCCTTTAATAAATAGCTCATTCATATTTGGATGAGGCTGGAGGTCTTCAAGTGACTTATGACCATCATGTTTATCATAGCTCTATTCTAAAAATAATGATTGCAAAAGTGTTGTTTCTTTTTTTAAATTAACAACCTTAAACTCCTTTTTAGAATTTTTCATGAATCAAAAATTCATTGTATGTAGTTCTCCCCTTAAGCTGTTAAGCCTACTCAGTTCACTTAGATCTACTGCACTAACATAGGAACCATATTCATCCACTACAAACTGGCTTAGCGTCCAAAGGGAAGTCAACTTCCCTATTTTGCATGGCATATAAGTTAAATCGAAACAAGCAGTACACTTAAGATAGGTAAGATTCACCAATTGTTAAATATTCTTTGGCAATTCTTCAAGTAGGTTTTACAAAATCTGAAATGGAAAAAATAATTCTAATTAATTTTTTATCAATTGACAATGCATAGTATATATAGTAGATTAGTACAAAAAAATAGAAAACTGACTCATTCCTAAATCTGAAAAATTGACTAACCTAATCCCTAGTTTAAGAGGCTTTAAACCAATTCTCATAGTCTATTTACAGCTTTTAAATTAATTTTCTTAATCTATTTACAACTTATTTACACCTCAACACTTCCCTTCAAGCTGAGGAATAGATGTTTTCCATTAGCCTCTTTGAAATTCTGATGGAAAATAGGACATACACAAAAACCCTTCCTCTAAATTTTCTTTGATCAAATGTCTATCAATTTCAATATGCTTTGTCTTATTATGTTGTATAAGATTATAAGCAATATTGATAATTGACTTGTTGTCACTATAGAGCTTCATAGGATCTTCCAATTTAACTCTTAAATCATCTACAATGATTTTTAACTAGAGTAGTTCACATAATCCTTGAGCAGTAGCCCTGAATTCTAATTTTCTAATGACCTTATCACCACATTCTACTTCTTGCTCTTCCATGTTACTAAATTATCTCCAAGAAAAGTATAATACCCTAGAGTTGATATTCTATCCACTAGGGAACCTACATAGTCAGCATTGACGTAAGCTTTAAGAGTAAGAGTATTATTCTTCATAAGCAAGATTTCTTTCTTTGGATTCCCTTTTAAGTAATACAGCACTCTGTGAATAGCTTGAAGATAAGGTTCTTTTGGATCATGCATGAATTGATTGATCACACTCACCAAGTATGCTGTCTATCCAAGTGTGAGCAAGGTATGTTAGTCTACCAACTAATCTCTCATAGATTCTTTTATCAACAACTGGTTTTTCTTTTTCTTCCAACTTATGGTTTAGATCCATTAGGTAGAGATTGGCTTACACCCTTCTTCCTTATTTTTGCTAATAAATCAATTACACACTTTTGCTGAGATATGAAGATCCCTTATGTGAAATATGCCACCTCAATACTGAGAAAGTGTTTTTGTTTCCCCAAGTCTTTTATATTAAACTCTTTTGCTAGTCTTTGCTTTAATTCAAGTTCTCTTTCTCATCATTTCCAGTCATTACGATGTCTGCCATATGGATTAAAAGAGCAGCAACTCCCCTTGTAGCTGAATGCTTAATGAAGAGAGCGTGGTCACCTTAGCTTTGTTTATACCTAGACTCCTTCATAACTTTTGCAAATCTCCTAAACCATGCTCTCAATTGTTTTAACCTATAAAGGGCTTTTCTCAGCTTGCACACCTTGTTACTTGTGTTCCTCTTAAATCCCTGTGGGATGTACATGTAGATTTCTTCATCTAGGTCATCGAGGAAAAATGCATTCTTAACATCATGTTGTAGAAGTTGCTAATCGAAGTGGGCAGCCAACGATAATAGAATTCTCACAGTATTTATTTTTGCAACTGGAGCAAAAGTCTCTTATAATCAATGCCATAAGTTTGAGTGTATGCTTTAGCCACCAATCTTGCTTTATATCTTTCAAGGGTTCCATTAGCCTTCGATTTCAGTGTGAAAATCCACTTACAATTAACAATGTTTTTTCCTTTTTGCTTACCAACAATCTTTTATGTTTTATTCTTTTTTAATGCACTGATCTTCTCTCCCATAGCATTCCTCAATTTACTTTTTGACAATGCCTCAAAAACTGTGTTAGGGATAACAATGCTGTTTAAATTCGCAATAAACTTTTTATGGGCTGATGACAAGCGTTTAAGAGAAACATAAAGATAATGGATAAAGTGGCCGTTTAGTGCATTCTTTTGTACCTTTTCTAATAGCAATGGGAAGGTCTAGGTCATCTATTAGGTCATTAGATGTTTCAACAGATTATATGTAAAGGTGGGTCAAATCTTACCGTGATCTCATTCCCAGAGTTTGAGTTAGATCCTTGGACCTGTTTTAGTTTTGAAATAGCTTTTCTCCTTGAATACTCCTAAGAAAACCTATGAGTGACACTTGTTGGGATGGGAGATGACATGGGTTCAGTGGAGAATTAGGTGCCTTTGATACGATTGGTTTAGAGGAATTAGGTTCAATAACGTGGGCTGGAACATGTGGAAGGCCAAAGGTTCTAAGCAGTAAAGGACTCACAAGTACTATCTTCCATCATTGAGATCACCCCTTGAAGAAAAAACTTGGTAAAAAAGGCATATTTTTTGCAAAAGTGACATTTGTACAGATGTAAAATTTTTTAGATGAAAGATTATAACACTTGTATCCCTTTTGAATGGATGTGTAAATAAGAAATATATGTTTGATGGCTCGAGTGTCTAGCTTACCTCTATGTTGGCTATGGATGCGAACAAAGGCAGTGCACCCAAATACCCTAGGTGTGAAACCATTTAAGGTTCTAAAGTAAGGGTAGAAACTATTAAAGATCTCAATGGGACTTTTGTTGTCTTACACATATAAGGGAAGTCTATTTATCATGTATGTGGCTGTAAGAATGACCTTTCCCTAATAGGACTTAGGAACATTCATTTGAAAAAGTAATGCTCAGGTAGTATTGAGTAAATGCCCATTTTTCTTTTTAACTACTCCATTTTGCTGAGGTGTATTAACACATGATGAATCATAAATAATGCCTTGTAATTGAAAGTAGGGTGATAGAATCTGGTTGAAGTACTCTCTAGCATTGTCTATCCTAAAGTTTTGATTTTAACCTCGAATTAATTTTGAAACGTTAAGTGGAAATTAGGTATGACAATGCTAACATCAAATTTTTGTTTAAAAAGAAAGAGCCATGTAACTCGAGTGCAATCATCAATTAAAGACACAAACCAACGAGCCCTAAAAATATTAAGTATAGTAGAATGACCCATATGTCACTATGATCAGATGAAAAGGATGAGAACCTCTTTTACCACTAACGGGAAAGGATACATGAGTATGTTTTTCCAACTCACAAACATCACAATAAAACTCAAAAATATCCAATCCTTGAAACAAATAAGGAAACATGACTTTAAAAACACTAAAAGATAGATAACCTAGATGAAGTGATACATCTAGATGGCATCTTTATTTGATGAACTAAGAAAAGACATAGACAAATTGCTTATAACTTTCTAAGATGATTCAAGATAGTAAAGGTTGCTTCTTTCCTTAGCAAGTCTAATCTTCCTCCCTGAGCCTCGATCTTGAAAAAAGCAATAAGAAGGGAAAAAATAGCTTTGCATTTAAGTCATGGGTTAGCTTTTCAATGGAGACTAGGATAGTTTTGGTACATGAAGGACATATTTTAGGATAAGGATAGATGTGATTTGTATATCTTCGAACCCTACAATAGTAGCTAAAGAGCCATTTACCATTACAATTTTTCTGTTACTTAAGCATAAGGAATAGGTGTGAAAAAAATTAAGATGTGGGGTTATATGGTCTGTGGCACTTGAGTCTGTTATCTAATAGTTAGCATAAAATTTGTTTGAGACATTCATACAAAAAGGAAATAAAGGTTTACCTATAAGAGCCAAAGAACAAGCTCCAAAAGCTTCTCAATAGACCTCAACAAGCTTCTTAGCTTCTTAAATTCTTCACTAGTGAACCCCATGTTGCTAAATTAGCCTCAGTTTTGGGCTGCTCTAACATTTGGGCTTGAGGCCTATGTTACCCCCCACGGTTTCCCCACTCTCGGCTTAGTGGTTTACCATTTAGCTTCCAATACTTTCTTTTGTGTGCCTTGGTTTTTTGCAATGGGTACACCAGATACTGTCATTTTCTCCTTCCACTAGTTTTCTCTACCCCAGATGTTTATGCAAATCACTTTTTCATTTCTCTTGATGATCTATTTTTGCTACTAGGGCTAACCTGTCCATGGCTTATGGTTCAAGCATAACACTCTTTCAACTTTCTTTTTCTCAAATTAATGATAGTCTTTTCTAGAGATGATGTGTCCTCTTTGCCAAGGATTTAAATCCTAACTTGATCAAATTCAGGATTTAATCCAGCCAAAAAGTCATATACATGGTCTTTTCCAATGAAGTTCTTCAAGATGGTAGCATCGTCAGGGCATTTCATCATGAAAACTTAATAATGATCGAGTTGTAGACACAGATTTTGCAACAGATGTACATGCTTGTGACAGATTTGCCTTCTTGCTTGGCTACTGCAGTTTTGATTTTGATCTCGTACACTTGAGCAAGATCACGTGCCTTTAAATATGTATGATGAATGAAGTCCCAAATCTCCTTTGCTGTAGTCAAAAACATGCACGTGTCGCTAATCATAGGAATCCATAAAATCCCATAGCCAAGACATTATCTTGGAATCTTCCTCATCCCATGCTTCATACCTCAGGTCATTCTTTGCCTATCTCATTCCAAGAAGGTGGATAAGCCTCCCTTTGCCCTGAAGGTAAGTGCAGACAAATCAAGACCATTTAAGGTAGTTCTTCCCATTGAGTCCATAGAAGGCCCAAATATTCTGCAAATCCTTAATTTTCTAAACAAAAATTCACGACAATTAAGATTGCCCGAACAGAATTAAAAAATAAAAATAAAGAAAAAAGGCAATGATGAAGGCTGAAAAAACTTACATACAGCAATAAAGGTTGCTCAAGGAAGAAAAGGAAATCCAAGGAAAAAAACACCAGAGCTCTGATAACATCTTACAAATTCTGAGATAGGAAAAATAATTTTGATTGATTTTTTATCAATTGACAATACATAGTATTATAGAATAGATTACTAGAAAAAAATAGGAAACTAACTCATTCCTAACTCTGAAAAGTTGACTAATCTAATCCCTCAATTTAAGAGATTTCAAACTAATTCTTAGCTTTTAATTTAACTTTCTTAATCTATTTACAGCATATCTACACCTTGATAGTAGGTAACAGTAGTTAAGTTTCAGCATTTACAAATTTAGTGTCTTGCAAATACTCTTAGAGAGGATCTTCAAATTTTGATTTAAAGAAAGATCAATGTACATCAAATGTTTCAAATTATAAATGGAGCTTGGAACTATTTTAAGATCTAAACTATGCAATTCTAGCACATGCAAGCATGTAAATTTTGAAATCATTAAATCAGTTGTGTTATATCCCCTCACTAACTCTATCACCAAATCTAACTTCGATAAGGAATAAGTCTTGAAGGATAATTGGATAACTTCAAACTCTGTGAGTTTGATAGTCATGCAATGTCTACTCGCCCAGAGTTTCAAATCAGGTAAAACTCCTATCAAGGCCTATATAAAGGAGTAGTATTAGCACTTCTGAGGTAGGAGCTACTAGAATTCCTTCATTCTCTCTTTGTTCTTTATTCATAGTATCCTTTACTAACTTAAGCATCAGAGTATCCCTCTGGAGTCAAACTTTGGGCCTCTCTTACCGTTGCTGTTTTGCAGGATTACTCCTTAGCATCTCCATTGTTGCATCAACAATTGGCGCCATCTGTGGGAACCTTATCATTCTCATGGCTTAGCAATGATAGCAATTTTCTTTACCAGATACAAAGAAAAGCTCATGGCTACTCAGGCAGCTGACCCCGCTCCCACTACTCAAGCCATGACAACAACGAATCAAGTGCCCATGGAACCTTAGCCTAATCCTACAACACCCAATCCACGGTACCAATCCTCCCTAACTTTCCATATGTTTTCCGCTATTTCCAAATACCCTTTACACCAAATCCTTGGCCTCAAGTGCCAAACTACTTCCAGAACCTCTTAACCTCCCAGTCACCACTATCGCAACCAAAGTTTACCACAATCGATCTAAACACTAATATTCAAGGAAGCCCATCATCCCCCAACGCTGTTGCCGCTGGAACAAGCATTCCCAACACATTTACCACAAACCCACTAGTAATTGACCTGGGAAATCTATCTACAATAAACATGTTCTTACCACTAGCAACATCCCAAGTCAATTTGCAAAGTCCATTTCTAGCATTTGCTAGCTAGATGGTGACCCAATAAGCCCTCATTCAACAACAATATCACAAGAAGTTGGCAGCCCAATAGACCATCATCCAACAGCAACAACAGTAAATTAATCAACTTATACAATCTGGTCGCCAAAACCAGTTACCTGGTAGATCTGATACCAGGAACTGTAGCTTGAGCACAAGAAACCAGTAGACAAGTCAAGAATATCAGGAAATCCATGAGAGGTCATACTCAACTCCTAAGTACGATCCTTATGAAAAACAAGAAGACATAGATCACCACAGACAAGGATCCTTGTTAGCTAAACAAGTGGTAGTTTTCTGCTAGGAAATTAAAAATATGAAGCAATCGAGGAAGGACAAGTCAAGAATATCAGGAAATCCAGGAGAGTTCGTACTCCACTCCCAAGTATGACCCTTATGAAAAACAAGAAGACATAGATCGCTACAGACAAGGATCCTTGTTAGCTGAACAAATGGTAGTTTTCTGCCACGAAATTAAAAATATGAAGCAGTCGAGGAAGGATGACTGGGAATTGCTGGAGATTGAGCATAATCCATTATCTTCGATGGTCTGCCAAACCCAAATTCCTAAAAAGATCAAGCTCCCATTAGATATGTATGATGGCAAGGCTGACCTGGTAGACCACTTGAATCACTTTTGGGCATTCCATAACCTATGAGATACACCCGATTCAGTCCAATGTAGGATATTCCCAATAACTCTACAAGGGCCCGCCCGCACTTGGTGGTATTCCTTGAAACTAGGGTCCATCACAAACTCTGATCAGCTGGCTTACCAATTATTCGCTCACTTCAGTAGCTATCGAACGACGGCCAGGACAGTGGTTAGCCTGATGGCTGTCAAGCAAAACTCAGATGAAACAATTTGCGAATATGTCAAGCGCTTTAATACTGCTACACTAGAAGTAAAAGATCTCAACGATGAATAGGCTATCCAAGCCTTCGTCTTCGGGGTCCATCATAGGCACCTAAAGTATGCTTTGACAGATGCTCAACTGGTCAAGCTATATCAACTCTATGAAAAGGCGTAAAAATATGCTAACATAGAAGACATTGAGATCGCAAATCATAAATTCTAATGCCCTAACCAAGATCAACAGGGTGATCGCTTTGGACGAAACCCAAGAAAAATATAGCAGTTCCCTAAAGGGTAGATTGGATAACCGCCAAGATAATAAATTTGGTTCTACAACAAATCAAATCCAGACAAGTAAAAAGAGAGATTAGGCACTGCCATATAACAAATACAAGTCCTACACACCCCTTAATGTTAGTAGGACGTAAATGCTACATGCCATAATAAGAGATAGCCTAGTAGAAAGACCTTCACCTATGAAGACGGATAAAGGCCATAGAAATTCGTGAAAGCATTATGAATTTCATAATGATGTTGGTCACATAATGAAAGAATGTATCAGCTTGAAGAATGCCATTGAAGCATTGATTCAAAAAGGGGAGATCAAATAATTTATGAAAAAAGATAATGAAGAATCATCAAAACAAGCTGACCAGCTTCAGGATAAGGCAGCAGGGAAACGTCTAATCATTGGAATAATTAATGTGATTATTGGAAGTAATGAAAATTGGTCGAGCAGTAAATCCTAGAGAAAATCGCACTTACGGTCTATGATGGCAATAGATATGCCCCCGAAGAAAATAAGAGAAGATAACTAGAGGGTAACATTCAGTGATGATGATGATGATGAATTAGTTACTGATAATGGCAACGACCCAATCTTAGTATCGACCGTTGTGGAGAATTACTGTGTTGATCGAATCCTGGTAGACAATGGTAGCGCGGTAGAAATTTTCCAATAGGACGCCTTTCAAAAAATGGGCTATGAAGATAGTGACCTCCATCCTTCATTACTGATATTTAGGTGTGCCAATCAACCTCTACCGGTAAAAGGCTTCATCACTTTACTGGTCACTCTTGGCGATAGAGAACACACAACCATAGTAATAGTGGAATTCTTGGTAGTTGACCAGCCGTCCACTTATAATGTTATTCTTGAGCGACCTACCATAAAAAAACCAAAACTGATTACAGCTGTGTATTGTATCACCGTCAAGTTACCTACATCAACAGGAGTAGGATATATGATAATTAACCAAGCGATCGCCCGACGCTGCCACTTAATGTCTATAGAGATGATGAAGAAGGTCCGAAACATATCTGATGAGCACACAGAAGCTCTGACTGAAACACATTATTCGTCAATACGATAACGCCAGCTAACCCCAGTAATTTAACGCTCAAAAGTTTGGATATCAAGGACGACTTCCACCATCCAAAACCCAAGCTTGCAAAAGAAGCATTAGCGATTTCGCTATACCCACTAGATCCTGATTTATTCACGACGATCGAAAGTTTACTGGAACCAAAGGCCAGAAATAATCTAATAAATTTTTTATGACTCCATGTAGATGTTTTGGCTTGGTCAGATATGCTGGGCATAGATACAAAGGTGATCATCCATACGCTAAATGTCGATCCCTTAGCTAAACCAGTCAAAGAGAAAAAGAAAAGATTCGCTCCAGAGCGAATTCGGGCGATCAGGGAAGAAATAGGAAAACTTTTGACCACCAGATATATACTAAAGGTGATATACCCTGAATGGCTGGCCAATGTAGTAATGGTTAAAAAGTCAAATGGAAAATGGAGAATGTGCATCGACTTCATTAATCTCAATAAAACTTGCCCTAAATATTGCTTTCCCTTACCAATAATAGATCACCTTATCGACTCATTGGCAGGCCATCGGTTCCTGTCTTTTATGGATGCATTCTCTGGATATAACCAAATAAGAATAAATCCACAGGATGAAGCCAAAATGTCATTCATTACAAAAGATGGTATTTTTTGCTATAAAGTTATGCCCTTTGGGCTTCAAAATGCAAGAGCAATATATCAGCGTTTGGTAAATAAAATTTTTAAAAATCAGATTGGGCGATCCATGGAAGTGTACGTTGATGATATGCTCGTAAAAAGCCCATCGATTGAACAACATATAGCTGATTTGGTGGTGACTTTCGCAGTCTTATAAAAATACAACATGAAACTAAACCCGGCAAAATGCACGTTTGGGGTTGCTACTGGCAAGTTCTTAGGCTTTATGGTACCATCCAGAGGGATTAAGGCCAACCCAGAAAAAATAAAAGCTATATTGGAAATGACGCCTCTTAAGTCGATGAAAGAAGTACAGCGACTAACAGGGAGGGTCGACGCACTTAACCGATTTATTTCAAAACTAGCTGACAGATGTTTCCCTTTCTTCAAATTACTAAGGGCAGCTACTCACTATAAATGGACAGAGGAATGACAAACAGCATTTGATGAATTGAAACGCTACCTTTGCATACTGCCATTATTAGCTAGCCCAAAACCTGGTGTATGCTTGTTCATGTACTTGGCTACATCAGATGAAATGGTGGCAGCAATGTTAGTAGCAGAAGAAAAAAAAATTTAATGACCGATCTATTACATCAGCAGGGCACTTTAAGTTGGCGATGTCAATTATACTAAGATTGAAAAGCTCATCTATGCACTTATCATAGTCGCCAGAAAACTATGGTAATACTTCCAAGTATATCCTATCATATTACTAACTGATTGCCCCATAAAAGATATGCTATAAAAGGTCAACTCTACTAGAAGAATGATCTGATGGAGTGTAAAATTAAGTGAATTCGGGTTAACCTACAGCCTTAGAAGGACAATCAAAGCATAAGTGTTGGCAGATTTTATCGCTGAGTGCTCCTTCTCACATACTGTAAGCCAACAAGCACCATCAAAGAACCACCCTCACTGGTAGAAAAAAGTAAAAATGATGATAGCCTACTAAAAGACTTATAGAAGCTTTATGTCAATAGATCACCGGGAAAAGAGATATCAGGAGCGGGTGTCCTTCTCGTCAACCCCAATGGCCATGAATGGCATTACGCCTTATCCTTTCAGTTCATAGCCTCAAACAATGCAGTGGAACATGAAGTGTTAATAATTAGAATTGAATTGGCTAAAACTCTAAACGCCACCTGTCTAAAGGTTTATACTGACTCCCAGTTAGTAACAAACCAAATTAATGGGGAATACAAAGTCAAGAACCAGAACTTAGCCAAGTACCATCACATGGTTTCACGGCTCGTCAAAGCCTTTAACTATATCACCTTTGAAAGAATACCTAGCGAGCAAAATTGTAGAGCTGATGCAATATCTAAACTAGCAAACAGTCTGTAAATAGACCATAAATGACTAATTCTCCTTAAGTCTATTAGATCGCCAGCTTATGATCGACATATTTTTGAAATTAATACATGTGATGGGAATGATTAGATAAAAGAAATAAAAGACATTTTACAAGAAAACATCGTGCCAGACACCTCTCTACATTAAAAGCGACTTGAAAAAAGGGCATCCAGGTACGCATTAATCGATGAAATTCTGTAAAAAAATCTTTCACTTACACTCTATTGAGATACCTTGGCACCAGTGAAGCAGATTATGTGTTGAGGGAAATCCATGAAGGTGTTTGTGGAAATCACCTAAAAGAAAAAGCATTAGCATAGAAAGCCCTACGACAAGGATTTTTCTGGCCAACAATGAGAAAAAATGCCACCAACTTAGTTCAAAAATGTGATAAATGCCAACGATTTGCCAAAATCTCATGACAACCTGCAGAAGCACTTAAATAAGTTCTCAGTCTCTAACCCTTTTGTGCATGAGGCATTGATATTTTGGGACCATATCCCCTTACTACTGGAAAATGTAAATTTCTGGTTGTTGCGTGTGACCATTTTTCCAAATGGGTTGAAGCAGAACCTGCAGCCACAATAACGGGTAGAACTATGGAAAACTTTATTTGAAAATTCATCATATATCGATTTGGCATACCCCACAACATTGTAGCAAATAACAAAAAATAATTATCGATTGATAAACTAAAGGATTGTTGCACAAGATTCCATATCAACCTTGTACATAATTCGGTGGCACATTCGAAATCCAACAGTCAAGTGGAGGCCATGAATAAAAACATACTCCATGTATTCAAAAAAATCTGGATGATGCAAAAGGTGTATGGGCAGAAGAAAGACCTGAAATATTATGGGCCATAAGAACCACAGAATGTCAAGCAACTGGAGCCATGCCATTTAGCCTTGTATACGACCACGAAGCTGTTATTCCAGCAAAAATTATGGTTCACAACATCCGAGTGACCTTTGTAGATCCAATGCTGAATGAATCTTTTCTTAGGGCAAATTTGGATCTACTCGAAGAAAGTATAAAAGATACTGTGGTACGCATGGCGATCAAATCATAGCAAGTATCCAAGTATTACAACAAAAGATTGAAATGCAGACAATTTCAGGTGGGCGATCTAGTCTTAAGAAATTGTGAGGTGAGTCGACCTGCATGAGAAAGAAAAAAGCTATCTCCAAATTGGGAAGGACCATATCAAATTGCAAAAGTGATAGGGTTCAAAACCTACCAACTGATGGACATGATAAAAAATATTTGTAGAACACATGGAATACCATCTATCTCAAAAAATACTATGTATAAGTACTTTTTTTGCAATAAAGTTTGCTCAAGTTACTATTTTAAAAGCTTCTCATTAACCTTTCACGGTCCTTTAATCTCTCACGGTCCCTTGATCTCTCACGGTCCCATCGACCTCTCACAATCCTTTGATCTCTCACGGTCCCATTGACCTTTCACGGTCTTTTGACCTCTCACGATCCCATTAACCTCTTACGATCTCCATTGACCTCTCACGGTCTTCATAGACCTTTCACAGTCTTCATAGACCTTTCACGGTTGACCCTAACAAAAATGTGATCTTTTACGATCTCAATGAAAAAAACTTTACACGGTTCAAACATTAGAGAAAATTTGAGCCTATACCTATTTCTTTCAGAAAAATTGCTCTAAAAATTTCATTACCAACAATAGTTACTTGTTACAACAAAGATAAGTAGTTTGTTGTTACAAAAAAATTTTCTTCTAAAAAAATCTTAATAGAAAGTAGCTGGACCCCCTTCTCGCCACCATCCTCACTGGATTCTTCAGATTCATCATTAACGGTAGGAGCAACAAAGGTGAAATCTACGATACACCTCTCCTCCACTTGCTGCTGTGATGGCATCAACACGTCAAAATCTTGGGGCGCGACAATAAGTTGTGTAAACTTAATATCCCTTAAATCCAATGGGCCCCGAAAAAGCTGTGTGTCAGACAAAGCGCTTTGACGATATTCGCCACCACAAGCTATCATCTGGTCGAGTAAGGCATCTTTTTGAGACGAAAGCACCCTTTGTAGGTGAGCCTTTCCACCTGCCACCTGAATCTCCAGTTCAGAGATCTTGTTCATGGCAAACATTAGCTCAGAATCGCGCATTGCATAAGCCTACCAGGACTCTTTAAATCCTTGAAGAGTTTTTCCATTTCAGTGTTCACTAATTCCAGCTTTGTTTTCATCTTCTCAGAGTTCATCTTCAACTTGGCTGACTTTTCTTTAACTTTTTTAGCGTGATCCTCAGCTATTCCTTTCTCCTTGGTTAGCTCATTTACTTCCACCTCCAGCACACTTGCGCTAGCCTTACTCGTCGTCGCCTCTTTGTGGGCATTATCATGTGCTGTAGATATATCTCGCATCTGACAGATGATCGCCAATTGGTATGCAAAGCCTATAACACTTAGAGGTTAGACAATACATATGAGCATAGATATCATAGCCCATAGAAATAGTAAACTTACCTATACTATACAAGATAGAGTGGATTCTAGATTAGCGATCAAGTTCCTCGTCAATAGTAGTCAGATATGGAGGGCAAGCAGATACCCCAGCACCTAGGGTAGTTTTTGCCTGGCTAACCGTAACGGTTATTGTTTTTATAGCCGTAGATATGTTCACCGAAACAACCTTTGCCTCCGTCGTACTTGAAGAAATAGGCTCTACAGTCATCATTTTCTGTGCTGGCTGTTCTTTTTGTTTGTCTCTTACTTTTATCTTCCCCTTCTCCTTTCTTGGGCAGCCGCTGCCCTGCTCACTTTGCGGGTAACCAATACAGTATAGGTTGCAGGATCTATACCTACAAAAGCAAGTAATAAATTAAGTTAGGAAATACTAAGTTTTCTACAACAAATATTACCAACAAGTACCCTCTCCATTCGAGGTAACTACCATCCTTGCGGCTCCTTTCAAGGTTTCCCTTGACATTGGTTGTCTCTCTACATTCACCCCTTCTGCCTCGGTGATCTAGAGACACTCTCCCTATATTATGGTGACCCAGAGATGGTAAACACCTGCTGTGGCAATCCCAAAAAAGATTGAACCTCTGTAAGATAAAAATCATGTTAGAGTATAAAAATCCTCTATGTAGACATCAAGTAAAGTACTTTACCTTGTATTATCAAGCATCTTTTACTTCTTTTTTTGGCGATGCGATCATCTTTCTCTGGCAGATTGGCAAGGTTAACTCCCAAAGAGTCCTCTTAAATTTTTTTTTTGAAGTTAAATATTCTTTACATCTATATTGGCAGCCACAAAAATATTCCTTTTGTTCCTGCTTCACTGAGTTTATATCAACCTTCAAATTGTTCATTGGCGAGCAAGAATTCCACTCCACAGGGAAACCCCATTCTTCAGTGGACTGCTTCTATATGAAAAAGAATTATTCATTTGCTACATGGGTATTGGACGGAATATCTATGATCATCCTCTTAGTGGCTGATTGCAGATAGTACTAACACTTATCTTGCCTCTTTAACGAAAATAGATGTTTGGTAACTTCCACTGATGGGTCCCAACCTTTTTCTTTACAAACTAGGAAATATGTTACCTGCATTGTCCATGCTTTCGGTTTCAATTGATTTGGGGATATCCTATATTAATTCAATACTTCACAAAAAAATGGTTGTAAGGGAAGCTGAAATCTACCTCTGAAAATATGCAGATAAAATGGCACACTACTCCCTTTAACCCTTGTCACGGTTGCCCAAATAATGGGTTCGACACTTTGAATCGCCCATAATCAAAATCGTAATCTCTCAACATAACCTTCACAGTTGCCATAGTGATCACCTCGACGTATGAATCTGCCACGCTGGTGTCTATCTGTGTTAACCCCGGCTGTGCTCCCTCTCCTTCCTCTTGGCCTCTTTCAATTTAACCCTGGCCCTATTTTTCATTCACCCCCTCTATTCCATTCGTACCTTTACTCTCATTTCGAACTTTTCCTTCTTTAACAATGATATAGGAACGTTTGCTACCCTCATCAATGTGTATGTTCTCTATTACAAATAATTGCCTCATTGTTTCTCTACTATTTACCTTGAGATTTCTTTTTTTTCCCATCGGTTTCAATAGAAATCAAGTTTTTTGCATATCCTTACAACTTAAACCCCAAACAAACTAAACTTTTCTTATAAAAGAAATAGGAATAAGATTCTCACCCAAGAAATGTGCTCTCAACTAAACTTGACTTCACTGGAAATAATAGTGGCTTCCAATGCACAGGCTGTTACAAAAGAAAATCTTTTTGATTTTTTCACTGCTATAAAAGTTGTCCCTTTTATGGTTATTTATAGGGAAAGGTCTCGCTATTTCATGAAAAGGGGTGTACATTTCACAAACACCGCCACTTGTCTTGTTTTCCTTATTCTGCATTTAATGCATGGTATGACATTTAAAATTCAAAAAAAAGGGGGTAACACTCCTGCCTTTTTCTGCTCGCCATTCATATGGTGACCTTACCACCAATATGCCATTTATCCTCAGATCGCCATAAACATTTTTTAGTCTGTGCACGATTACTTTATAACCACCCACATCTCTAGGGGGCAATTGTTATATCCCCTTACCAACTCTATCACCAAATCTAACTTCGATAAGGAATAAGTCTTGAAAGATAGTTTGATAACTTTAGACTCCGTGAGTTTGATAATCATGCAACCTCTACTTGCCCAGAGTTTCAAATCAGGTAAAACTCCTATCAAGGCCTATAAAAAGGAGTAGCATCCGCACTTCTGAGGAAGGAGCTAATAGAATTCCTTCATTCTCTCTTTGTTCTTTGTTCATAATATTCTTTACTAACTTAAGCATCGGAATGTCCCTCCGGAGTCAAACTTCGGGCCTCTCTCACATTTGTTGTTTTACAGGATTCCTGCTTAGCATCTTTATTGTTGCATCAACAAGTTGCATCACTCATATTCTCAAATCTGTTGTTTGAAAGACGTAAGAAAGTTCACAACTTTTTTCCCCTAAAGAAAGGATTTGATATTTCATTAAATGAAATTAATAAAAAATCAATTAATGTGTGATGACATTTTTCATTATTCTCACTTGCTTTTGAAATTGAATCTAAAATACTACTCTCTTCCTGCTACTTATTCAGCAAGATCATGCATTTGCATCTTACAGTGCACCGATAATCTTCGTGTTCTTCTACTTCTTGCAAGAAACTTTTTTCAACTAAATCTTTAAAATATCCAAAAGCCAATGTCTTAAAGAGATTGTCTCAGATTTGACAGCTTTACAAAACCTTGTACAATCTAATTTTGGATGAGTATTTCTACATCAATTTCATGATCTTCTGGATACATTCTGCAATAAGCAAAAAATGCTTCAAATGGGATAGGAGATGATCATAACTCAAGTGTAGGTAAAATTTCACCTTCTTTTTGAGTTACTCTAGCATGTTCATTATCTTTGAAAGAAAGCCATTCATTTTTAGTTTCTTTAAAAGATAATGTACCAGCTATCATCCTTATGACTAAGGGAACCCCACCACACTTCTCCAAAATCTGCTTTCCTATTTATACAAAGGCTGAATTTATTGAGTCTACAGATTTCTGCTTAAATGCTATTTCTTTGAACAAAAACCAGGCATCATCATCAGACAAGCCTTTCAAAACATGGGGTGGACACTTGCTAGTTATCTTTGCTACCCTCAAAAACCGACTAGTTACTATTAGCCTACTTCTAGCTTCACCCATTAATAACTTCTTTAAACTAAAACACTCTTCCTTCTCTTGTTCCAAATGTCATCCAAAACAAGCAAATATTTTTTCCCATCAATTTTATCTCGAAGTTATTTTTGCAATTGATCCATTTTGAGGTTTTGATCAGGTGCTAGATTAGTCATAGATTTGACAATATTTTCCACTATTATTTTCACATCAAAAACATGCACCTACATCCTTAACTCAAAATTATCTCTAACCATTTCATCATTATAGATAAACTGCGCTAATGCAGTCCTCTCTAAGCCTCCAATTCCCACAATTGGAATGATAAAAACATTCTCTTCGCTTTGAAACTCTAACATAGGTTTTAGAAGAGTAGCTTTATCATCATCCATCCTTCTTATTTCACCTTCATGCATAAAAGAGTACACATGCTGCCTCCTTTTAGCCAAGGTGCTTCCACAGGGCGGTCACGCTCTACCAAGTTTAACATCTCGGTCTCACTTTCAATTGAATTTAATCTGGCCTCAATGGCCTTAACTTTACGACATATTTTGAAACCATACGCAAACTAGTTTGAGCTTGAAAAGAAAGTTCTACCTCTTTTTCAGCTTGTTTGCACTCAACAAATCTTTTCGCAAAGCTTCGATAGAGAAATCATCTAAAAAGTTGTTCGCATCATAAAGTGCATCTTTGAACTTTTCAAGCCAATCATTGACAAGATTGCTCATCATCGAATGCTCTTCAACGTTCAAAATCACTGCTTTAATTGCGGAGACAATACTTTTGAGGTCGTCAAGGTCATTTTTGGATTCCACCATAATCCAATTTGTCGAAGATCCAGGGAGCTCAATTTAGTAATGAGTTCTACGGTGATGTCAAAAGCAATTTCTTCTGCCATTGCTTAGTGCTGCTGGGTTTCAATCTGAAATTAAGGCAACGTGTTTAGAAGTGATAATTATTGCAAGAGGAAAAGTAAATGATTTAGAGGAGGTGAAAGGGAAATTTTCAGAAAGGTAAAAATTAGAAGTCGCAATTAAGCGAGTTCGGGATAGATCATTTTGGGTTCAAGTTTTTTTGGGTTCAAATTGATTCAGGCTTCGATCTGCTTAAGTTTAGGTTCTTTCGAGTTTGGACCAATTCAAGTTTGGATCCATTTGGGTTTGGGCCTATTTGAGTTCGAGTTCAGGTTTAGGTCGGTTTCGGGTTTGAGTATATTTTACATCATTTTTTATTTTATGTTAAATGTAATCACTTTTAAGTAAATTTGAATTTTAAGCATAGGCCTGAATTTGACCTGGTCCAACTTGAAAATATCTTAGTTCGATTCTATGGCCTAGCTACTTCCCAAAAAAAATTTTTGAATTTTAAGCTCAGGGTCGAATTTGGCCTGGCCTATCTATTTCAGTACAAATCACTATTCATAAATCATAATATTAAAAAGTTATTTTTATATTAATATTTAAATATTTTATAATTAGATTTAAATAAAATATATTATTTTATTTAGAAAAAATATTGTTTTAGGTCGTGCGTGCTTGAAACTTAAAATCTAAAACTTGGGTCTGATCATACTGGGCTTATTATGTTGGATAGGCTGTCTGGCCCATGGACAGGTTTAGTTGCTAGTCTAACATGTGATTTTCTTTATTTTTGATATGACATTATCTATTATGGCTTCCATACTTTTTAATTTATCTTATTATTTTGCTATATTATTATCATACTTTAATTATTATTACTTGAATAATAATAATAATAATAATAATATTCAAAAAATATTTAAAATTTTACTGCTACCATGCATAAACTCTCAATATTTAATGAGTTTAACTAATTAAATTTTTTTTTTAAGAAAAAGTGATAAATGGATGATATACTTTATTAACAATGCTTTTCAAAGCTCATAATATGATTTACTTTTTGATAAGTTATTATTTTATCATATATAGACCTGCTCAATGATCAGACTACCCACTCAGCACAAATGGGCTTAGGTTTTTATATTTTTGTTTTAGACTAGCCGATCCGACTCGAAATAGTGATTTTAAATTAAAATAACATATATTTTATTTGAATTTAATTATAAAATATATAAATATTAATAAAAAATATTATTTAATATGATGAACAATAATTCTAGCTTGAATAGACAAGTCTAGGTACATTAAATAAGAGCATGGGCTTGAGATTTTAAAAAATTTAGGCCACAGCTCAGCCTGACCCATGAGCAGGTGTAATCACATATAAAATATAAATTAAATTTTTAATATTTAACTAAATTATATATGGTATTAATATTTAATATTTGATTTATTTTTGATATTGTATTATCTATTACGGCTTTCATATTTTTTAATTTATCTTATTATTTTGTTATACTATTATCAGACTCTAATTATTCTTACTTGGAAGAAGAAGAAGAAGAATAATAATAAGAATAAGAAGAAGAAGAAGAAAAATATTCAAAGAAGTATTTAAAATTTTACAACTAACATATATAAACTTTCAATAGTTAATAAGTTTAACTAATTAAATTAAAAAAATATGATAAATCAATAATATACTTTATTGACAACGTTTTCAAAGCTCATTATATGATTTAATTTTTAATAAATTATTATTTTATCATATATAGATCTGCTCAAGGTTCGGGCTACCTACGTAACCCAATTGGGCCTGGGCTTGGATTCTCATGGTTTTGTCTTCGATAAGCTCGGCCCAATTGAAACAATGGTTTTAAATTAAAATAATACATATTTTATTTAAATTTAATTATAAAGTATATAAATATTAATAAAAATATTCTTTAATGTAATGAACAGTAATTCTTACTTAAATAAGCAGATTTGGGCAAGTTAAATAAGAGCTTAAACTTGAAATTTTAAAAAAATTTAGGTCGCAACTTGGCTAGACCCATGAGCAAGTTTAATCATATATAAAATATAAATTAAATTTTTAATATTTAATTAAATTATATATATTATTAATATTTAATATTTAATTCATTTTTCATATGGTATTATATGTTATAGCTTTCATATTTTTTAATTTATCTTATTACTTTGTTATACTATTATCAGATTCTAATTACCATTACAAATAATAATAATAATAATAATAATAATAATAATAATAATAATAATATTCAAAAAAGTATTTAAAATTTTACTACTAACATATACAAACTTTTAATATTTAATGAGCTTAATAAATGAAATTAAAGAAACAGTAATAAACGGATAATATATTTTATTGATAATATTTTCAAAACTCATGATATGATTTACTTTTTAATAGATTAATAATTTTATCATATATAGACGTGTTCAATGGTCAAGCTATCCACCAGGCCCAATTAGGCTTAGGCCCAGGTTTTCATATTTTTATATCAGACTAACTCGACCTGGCTAAGAACAACGATTTTAAATTAATATATTTTATTTAAATTTAATTATAAAAATATATAATATTAATAAAAAAAATTCTTTAATGTGATAAACAGTAATTCTAGTTTTAATAGATAAGTCTAGGCATGTTAAATAAGGGTCTAGGCTTGAGATTTTAAAAAAATTTAAGCCATGGCCCGACCCAACCTATTAGCAAGTTTAATTATATTTAAAATATAAATTAAACTTTAAATTTTAATTAAATTATTAAAAGAATATTAAAATAAAATTTATAATTAAAGGTTTTGATTTATTAAAAATTATTTATTTATAATTTTTTCATATTTATTTTTAGTATTAAATTCGGGTTCAGGTTCTTTAAAGTTCGGATCATTTCGAGTTTAGGCCATTTCGGGTCCAAACCATTTCAAGTTTGAGCCATTGACTTTTTGGTCAAATTGGGTTCAGTTCGGGTTCGGGCTCTGATTTTTTCGGGTGAATTTTTGGATTCAAGTTTATTTTGTCACCTCTAGTAAAAATAGACCGATAATTATTAAAATGAAGCAAAAAATATAATTTCAAAAAAAAATTTTAAATTATTAATAAAAATTTATAATTACTCTTTTACTCTTATTCTATATCTCTCTAATTTCTATTTGACTGGAAGCATTTCAGTGAAGGTCAATTCTCTTAATGAGTAGGAATTGACTTTTTCCTTATATATATTATATAAAATATATTTTATATTAAATATCAAATTATTATTTAAAAATAATAAAAATATATTTTATATTAAATTTAGATTTACTATTTAAAAATAATTACTATTCAAAAACTCCTAAACTCAAGATATTATATATATTATATATTATATATAAATATAAATATAATATATACAATATATATAAAATTATATGAACAAATATTATATACAATAAAAAATAAAAAATATTTTATATTAAATCTCAAATTACTATTTAAAATAATAATAATAATAAAAATATTTTATATTAAATCTCAAACTACTATTTAAAAATATTATATATTATATATAAGTTATATAAAATATTTTATATTAAAATACTATTTAAAAAAGCTGGTTATATTTTTATTTTTTATTATTTTTTAAATAGTAGTCCTTAGATTTAATATAAAATATTTTTATTATTTTTGAATAATATTTTTAATTTGTATAATTTATATATAATATATAATATTTTTAATTTTTATTATATATAATATATTATATATAATTTATATGTAATATATACATTATATTATTATATATTATATATATAAAATACACTATATATTATATATTATATAAAATAGTATATAATGTAAATTATATATATTAAAAAATACTATTTAAAAATACTAGTTATATTTTTATTTTTTTATTATTTTTAAATAGTAATTTAAAATTTAATATAAAATATTTTTATTTTTATTATTTTTAAATAATATTTTTAATATATATAATTTACATTATACATAATTTATATAATTATTTTTTTAATTTTATTTTTTAATAATTATCACTACATTTTTCTTTTTTGAAATCTTTCCAAGATTTTTTAATTGGCACTGCGAGTAAGATTTACACCATATTCAAATTCTATACATTTTGTTTGACTGAAATCTATTACTTGCCCTTACATTTTTTATTTTCTTTATTTCAATTGATTTATATTATATTCTTATGTATTTAAAGACTTGTGCTTGGCCTTTTCTTCAATATTTATATCCTCGTTATATTTTAAGCAAGTTGTTGGCTCCTACTCGATTTTAACATCTTCTGGATAAAAAGCTCAAAAATGAAGGTCTAATGTAATTCAACGACAAAATAATAATAATAATAAAGATTGAATCCTCTTTGGCAGCGAAAAGAAACCTGTAGATTCCCAGTAGAATTCAAGTGTTGGCCGAAAAAAAATTAACATGAATTATATCTTAGGACAGCAAGAAAATGAATGTGTATTGAGTTCAGCAACAAAAATGGACGAAATGAATTTTTGGATTAACATATATTCATTTCCAATTTTCACATCTTATAGAAAAAAATTATATTGTAAAAGAAAGGAAAAGTATTTGAATATATAAATATGGGATACTTAAGTAGATTTTGCAAGTAAGAGTAATAATCAGATAGTAAGTAGTATCACAATCAAAATGATCTAATTTTATAATAATCATTTTATAAAAATAAGTAAGATGGGTCAACCTTGATAAATCATATCAAGTGCCATAACTAGACAATCTATGATAAGAATTCACAATATTAAGTTAAAGAATATCATAACAAATATTTTAAAATATTAAGTATAATACTTTAATCTCACGTGCAAAAGAAAAGGTCTAGCATATAAATATGAACGCTTGCAAGAAGAATGTAGCTGTCATGTAACACCGTAACACAGTCGCATGATTTACTTTTGTTAAATTTTGTGTAAATTGACAAAAAAATTATAGTTGGAGAAATTAAAGCAAATTAAAATGTAAGCCACAGACAAAATTTACATAGTTTTAAGTAATGCAGACCGGCTTTCGACGTGGGATGTTTTATTTTAACATTTTATAAAAATTAATTTTAAAAATATAATAATAAGATTAATAATTTATTGATAATTACTTTATAATAGTTTTGTTACTTTAAAGTTATATGCTTTTGTGAGAGTAAAATTTTTTATAAATAATTATTTTAATAAATATTTAATTTTTTGTATCTTAATATATTATAATATAAATATAATCATATATTTATTAATAAAAAATTGTGTTAAAAGTATTTATTCATCAATTTATAATTTAATCGTATATGAAAGTAGAATAAATTTTAATATAAATATAACCATATATTTATTAATTAAAAAATTACGTTAAAAATAATTATTCATAAATTATATCATTTAAATGTACTCATTTGAATTGCATTTCAAAATTTTTTAAAATTTCTATTTTATTACGTAATGTATATTGAATTAGTGTACTTTATTAATAATTTTTATTTTATTCTTAATGTACATTGAATTAATAATTTTATTTTTCATATTTTTATTATTTTTACTTTTTAAAGCAATTTTTTCATTTAATAATTTTAACTTATTTAAAATTTCTGAATGTGATTTAATTATTTAACGAACTCCATTGTGGCGTTTCGGGGTTTATTGGAGGACACTGATAACTTTCGTGAAGGAAATTAAAAAGGTTGAAATAATGGTTTAAGATTTTTTCGAGAAGAAGGGTTGGCTTAATCATTGGCTAAGGCTAGTGCCGACAGGCTTGAAGACCTTCTTGTCAGCTGGTAACGTGGTGCACTTAATGAGGCTGTTGTCGGTCGGAGTTATATGCCATTTGTCGTGTATTTGCAAGATTAATTCTTTCTCTTGTGACTAGTCATGTCTGCTGTGTCTTAACATATGGTTCTGTTTATTATTTTATTATCAGTTTGATTCTAGCTGAGCTTTGGGTTAGATATTTTTATTAGCGCTTTCGATAATATCTCTTGACTTATAAAAAAAATTTATTATTATTATGAAATAAAAAAATAATATAAATTTATAGTTAAAAATAAATTATTATAATAAATTATATAAAATATTTTAATTTAAATATAATTTTAAAATATAAATCTAAAATAAAATAAATATAATATGAATACATATATTTAATTTATTATATATATTATATATAAAAAATTAAGATAAATATTAAAATTAAATTCATTTAAATTAAATTAATAATCATCATTTATATTCATATTAAATATAAAAATATATATAAACATAATAACTATCATAAAATAACTCAAACCAATATAATTTGTATTATGATATAATTATAAATCACAATTACAGCGCCAACAAGAACCAAAAACTCCACGCAACATGTTCCTTTGTATTCATTGTATCATGTCGTTTATTACAAACAAAAATACATTGAAAGCTGCCTTAAATTTATAAAGAAAGACCATCTCCCAGTTTTTTTAATCTTTGGAGCAAGATAATTACACAAAAATTAACTACGAGAAGAAAAGCGTAAAAAGACAATTATGCATTAGGTAGCTTAGCACTAAAACATATACTATATATATATATATATATATATAATATTACAAGGAAATACTTTTACCTCGGGGTATTATCGAAGGTTTATTTTTTGATAGTTGATACATTATTAGTAGAGTCGAAAATTTCATAAGTAAGATTAATGGAACGACATATGTCTTGTTTTTAATTCTCTTAAATATATTTTAAGGGGATGAATTATATAGATACTTAGTTTTGTCTGAATCTTTTTTTTACAAATTGACCTAATTATTCGAAATTGAGAACTTACAGCCTCGATTGAAGTCAAACTCTGCTACGTAGATTGCACATTTTCACAACTTATTTTGTCATACCTAAATGGCATATATGCACGTGAAGAAAAAAATGTAATTTCAATTCCTGTAGAAAATAAATCTCAGATAAAAAGAAAAAATATTTAAGAGAAAAATTATTTTTTAAGTAATTCTTGTCAAATTTTGAAATTTATCTTTGCAAATAGTCTTGTGGTCAAATTTCATATTTTTAGGGATCTTTCAAGATTTTTCCATGAAATTTTGAGAGTCGACAATTGTATATTTTAATCGATATTTATGTATTATTAATACCAAAAAATTTGTTTCTAACTTTATCCTTGCCAAATTTTGAAATTCATTTCCACAAATGATATCATGATCAAAATTTTATTTTTAGGGATTTTTTGAGATTTTTCATAAAATTAGTAAGTTGATTATTGTATATTTTTACTGATATACGTGTAGTATTTTTGCTAATACTCAACTCAAAAAATCAAAAAAATATTCAAGAAAAAATTTTTCTTGGCATTTTATACTAGGGATGTCAAATTATCAATGTTATCAATTAATTTTAAATTTTTCACTGCACCAAGAGTGTAGTAGTAGTGAATTTTTTAGTGAAACTTATTCCAAAATTCAACTTTCTATCTTTATTATTTTTGTTAATTAATGTTTTGATTAAGGTATTAAATTCAGCTCATTTTTTTGAAGTTAGATTTATTTTTTGGAATTTTCTCATTTCACAAATATAAAGTTTTTTATTCTGTAAATTTTTTCGGTAGGATTTTTTTTTTAGTTTATAATTTTTAAAATTCTTCAAATATTTTTATTAAATTTATATTAAATCAGTTTTTAAAAATTTAATTTATTTTATGAGTTTGCCATTTTTTTCTAAATAACAATTTTATTTCATAACCAAGGTTATAAAATAGCCCATTAACCATGTCACTAGCAAAAGGGGTTTAGACAATATAAATAAAGGCACCAGCAACTTTGGACATATTAAAAAGAGATTTTTTATTTTTTGTGAAAATTAGAACATTTAAACTCATTAAACCTTGTTAATTTTGAGAAAGTAACAATGAACTTAACTTGGGGTTTAAAAAAAAGCATATTTTGACAAACATCAAACAAGGACTTTTGATAGGCATCACCTGAACTAAATATGTCATTCATGGCAAATAAACATAAAAAGCATGTGTAAGCAAACAAAGATGAAATTTTGACATGGAAAAAATGAAAAAAAAGGCAATAAATGACAAATAATATGCATGGCAATGTTGTTATCATAAATGACATCAAGAATTATGCCACGGAGGATGATATGAACATGTTTAAGCAAGAAAAATTTTGCTGGAATTTCCAAGACAGCATTAAAGAATGGTTTTGAAGCAAATAAAGCACATAAGTGTACTGCAGCATAGTAAAAAGGTTATCATGGCATCAATAGTCCTAACTCTACCATAAACAAGGTGACAAAATGCATGAGAGTCTTAGGAATACAGTCATGGTCACATGAACATAGCTCACTAAAATGATGATAATGATGATAATAATGATAAAAGAAGAAAATGAGATGTAGGAAAGTAGTCAACTTTAAGCTCATTTTCTCTCCTCTCTTTGCTATTTATTAGCAAGAAAAGGGTGGTCAAGAATAAGCTTAAGGGATATACTAACAATGTGGGGAGGTTTAAGGAAAAAAGGGGTGAAATAAAAGGTTTTGGAATTGTTTTTGATAGAGCTTGTGGGAGCTATAGGAATGAGAGTGTGGAGAGTGGAAGATGACTGAAGATTGTTTTTTGAGAGCATAAGAATGAATATGAAGCCTTCTTCTCAGCTAAGCTTAGGTTGGCCTATGTAGCCATGTGAATAATGAAGACAAAAATGCAAAAAGCAAGGGTATTTTATGGTTTAGTGCACGTATCTCTAATGTGGACAAGATATTATGCTTAGCTATCCATTAAATCCATTAGTTTGCTCAGCAAAACTAGTGGATCAAGGCCACCTTGTATAGCTTAGCCATAAGAAAGACCAATGATGCCCTCTAACAAATTGAATTAAGTTGTGAATATGTCCCTTATCATGGCTATTTAGACCTCAAAAATTGTAATTGATCGAATCACAAGTCTAATGCTGAAACTTGGTATGACTTTGGATAATTTTTTATGCAAAAAACATGGTCCCATTCATGTTTTAATGTCATAGTGCAAATAGGTGAAAATAGCACGAATTGAGCCATTTTTGCCTTGTAGTATCAATACATGAAACAAATTTTGCCTAGATGTATCGATACATTGAAGCTGGTGTCGATACATGGAACATGGTATTGATATAAAAGGCTTTGTATCAATACATTGAAGCATGGCATCGATATAGAAGCTTATGTATTGATACATTTGGCCAAAAATCGTGATTTTAAGCTAGTGCCAAGCCTGGTGTCGATACCACAACCCTTTGTATTGATACACATACATAGGTAATGATACACTGCCCTTTCGTATTGATACAACCTGTAGAATTTTGAATTTTTCTTACATAGAAGCCTTGTGTCAATACACCAAAGCCATGTATCAATACACACATGAAAAAAAATATGGATTTTATGCACCTTTGGCTCTTCAAACACCTCACCTTAGCCATGAATGATGAATGACTATCCCATACTTATATGAATGACCCTGATGATGCCTCAAACTGTTGCCTTTGATGCCTTGGATGTCAGCTCAGACAAAATAGAGTGTCTATATAAACTAATAATGAAATTTAAAATTTTTAAAAGTAGGTTTACATCCAATATATTAAATTAGAAACTAAAAATTTATCGAGTTTTCCTTTATGTTTTGAATTTTGGGTTCTTTTTCTGTAAACAAAATTTCCAAATTTAACATTATAAATAGATATTATATTTGATAATAGTGAAAGACTAGCTCTATTTTTTTTAATTTTGAAATTAGTAATGAGAGATTTTAAATACGATTGTTATTATCCTTTAAGCCTATTATTCAATGCAAAACCCTGCTCATTTGTCACCTTGGTTCTTTTGGATTTAATCGAATCCTCAGTAAGTTGAGATTGGAGCATTTTTTTGCCCAATCCCACGGATCTCCTGTATGTTGAGGCAATTCTCGTCGTTCTACGTCATGCTCCAATGAGAAAAACTCCCTCCAATTGAGGGCCATTTTATCATTTTAACCTTAAGTTTTTTTTTAATTTTAAAATATATAATAAATATATAAATTTTATTTTTATATATCAATATAATAAATATATAAAATTTACAATTATAAAATTAATGTGAAATATTTAAAAATACATAATTATATGAATAATAAAAACAAAAATATTGTTTACTATATTTTTATTGATTTTTAATTATTTATTAATAAAATTATTATTTAATACAAACATAATTTTAATAAATTTTTTGATATCTTCGAAGGGAGAGGAGCCACTAATTCTCATTAAAATTTTTTTAATATATTTTGATTATGTATTAATTTCATAAATTTAAATAAACTATAATTTTCATCATATATATACATATTTAATATAATATATTTAATGATTATTTTTTATTTTCAGTATAATTCAAACACATATCTTATGATTGATTTTAATCTCACCATTATAATTATTAATTTTATCATTATTACTATTTTTAATCTCACTCGAAATAATTTTATCATCCATCCAAATAAAACATAAATAATCTACAGTTTAGTATACTGTGATTATGACTGAAAATTGAGATCATGAGATAATTTGCAAATGCGACAAATGCAAAGCCCTATCTGAACTTGCAGAAAGAAAATCCTTCAAACTACGTATATAAAACTCCCCGTCTCAAACTCAACTTTTGGTAAATTTGAAAAGTAATAAACATGTGAACAAGTGGATTCCACTTATAATATATTAGGCAAAGTTTGTTTGTCGGTAAACGTCTTGGGTTTGCGTTAATTTTGAATAATTAGATGTAAACATATCTACCAAGCAAATGAAGTCAAAGAGAGGAATGAGCTGTACACCAACTTTGTTGATCCAATTGTTGTTGATAATAAAGGGTAATATAAATATCTGAGAATGTTGTCTATTTTTGAAGGATTTTGACACTTGTCGAATCAAAGTATAAGATAAGAAATAATATATTTGCATCCTTTGCATTAAAAAAAAAGTTATTTTACATAGATTAATAAAAAAATTTTATTTACGGATGAATTTACTAGATTATTATATATTTATTTTTAATATATTTAAAAAATATATGTTATTTTATTAATTAAATTTTACTAATTATAGATAAGGTAATTTTCAACGTTAAAGGCACTAGGATCGAAGATAAAGATTGTTAAAATGCTAGGGTTGTCAGTGTTGCAAACTGTCATTTTTTCTTGAAGTAACTAAATATAATTATAAAATTATAATATATGGAATTGTTGGTAACATGCTGCGTTGAATTTGGAACTATTATTGAGGCCTCCCCAAGATTAAATATTGTTAAATTCGATCACTTATGATATACAAAGGCCTACCATAGATGAAGTTTTACTTTTTATCTTTGCGCATGTAACGATATTATTATTATGATTATTATTATTATTATTATCATATGAAATAATTAATTGAATTAGTATGATAAGTTACTTAAAAATTAAAATAAAATAAAATTATGGATGTTTTGAAATTTTAATTTATTTTTATACATATACGTTTACAATCTATAAAAATAATACATAAAAGCATTAATGCAAAAAATCTTTTGAATTAATGATAATACTTCTTATTATTATTTATTATATTACTTAATAGCCATTAGACTAATATTTTATTATTATATTATATTATATTATATTATAAGATTAAGATTATATATTTTTTAAAATTTTTATTTAAATATTTGATCAAAATAAAATAATGATAACTTCATTTGTTTAATCATTGGATAATCTACATATCTTAGGTTTGCTTAATGAAAAACTAAGGGGATGTTTGGTTTGAAAACAATATTTTTTGTGAAAACTAGTTTGGGAACTACTTGTATTTTCCAATTCAAAAAGATTAAAGGTTTATATATATATATATATATATTTGAATTCAATTAGCAAAAATAGTCAATATTTCATAATTTACAATGATATAATTTACAAAGAATACAATGAAAATAGAAATAATTTATCATGTATACAAAATAAGCTACTTGAAGATGTGAAATAAAGGAAGAATTTGGCGACTCAGTGTTTCTTAATTCTTACTTATGGAGGTATTGAATAAGCTCTTTGATAGCTTGGAAGTAGTTTATGGCCGACGGGGATTGATTATGATGCTTTGGAGCCATTAGAAGCTTTATAAATGTGATTTTTCATTATTCCCTTGTCTATGTATCAAAACGTTATCATGGATATTGATACATTGCATTTAAAACACTTAAAATATGATTGTTAAAGGAAAATTATTGACACAATACTCAATGTATCAGTACAATTCAAGTCATATCGATACATTTTAAGGTATTGATACATTCATTTTAAAAAATCATTTTTAAGGTATTTTTCTTTACTTTAAAATTTATAAAGCTTATCTAAAAATGTTTTGGACTAAGGTATACATCAAGAACACATTTTTGAGTAAAATGAGGAGTTAAAAATATTAAAATATTTTTCAAAGTATTTTCAAATTGAGCTTAAGTTTTTATTATATCAAAATCGAGATTAATTCAAAACTAATATAGCTAACAAACTTTATTACTTAGCTAAGTTTCTATACATTTATTGCATTCCAAAATAAGTTTTTAACCTTTAAATTTTACCCAAATAAACTTTTAAACTTTAATCTGTACCTAAATATGCCTTAACAAAAATCAGTCTTTCATTTAAAATAATTAAAGATAACAGTGGCTCAAATATTTGCTATTTTTTAAATATATGGATTTGCTTAATTTATACTATATCCAAATATATTTTTTATCTATTTATTATTTGAATATTATTCTTAGAATTCGCATCCGAATTATATAATAATATATGTCAGATATCTAAGTCTTGTAAATATCCAATTTCGTAAAACAAATTTTTTAAGATAAAATATAAAATTAAACAAGAATTAAACATATAAACAGATCTTGGATTTATATATTCAAATTTATTATCTACATAAGTAGCATATTCATATTCAGATATACAATACTAACCAAGCCAAAAAATGTGGATTCAGATATCAAATATCTAAGGACACTTACTATAATCCACTCTGAATCCGTTATGGACGTAAATCTAATATCTAAGAAATCTAAATCAGCAATATTTGAATATGTAAAAAAAATAAATCTAATAATATTATTTATCTAATTTTTTTTATCCATTGCCATTCGTTAATATAATGACTTATTTGAATATAAATCAAAATATAAAAATTTATACTTTATTATAGTGAAAAGAAAAAACCTAGCTACTCACTAAAAAATCTATCAACTTTTTTTACTACTATTCTTTTCTAAAACAAACTTCTATCTTTCAATCATTAATTTTTCATAGGGTAAAATTAGTCAATTTTTTTTATCAAATTTAAAGATAAAAGAAAGTTAAAACATTTTTAAAATTAATATGTTAAATTTAACCAATTATTAAAAAATAAATATATAATATATTTATTTGATCGGTCATTACAAGATAAATATATGATGCATTAAAAATATTTTTTTAGGACGATGACTAATATTTATATTTGTTTTTAAATTTTAATATATAAAATTAAGTCATGAAAAAAAAATAAGAAACAAAATAAATATAAATTTTATTTTAAAAATTAATTTAATTATATTTAATATAAATACATATAAACATATATAAAGAGAGGGGGAATTTCTAAATTTTCGCCCCTAACTCTCTCACCACACCCTGATTTTTTTCGATAATCATTTATAAAACTAATCGACTATTTTATGGGACCAATGTACGAAGACATTTGACGTCCTAAGTAATTATAATTGTGGACATAGAAACATTCGACTAAATTTTAGTTAGCGACATTAGTCACCTTGAAAAAAAATTAAAAGGCAACCACATGACATTTAATTGCGAGGGTTTGTATCATCTCTAGTCTTTTGTTTTTTCTTTTCAAGATGCTACTCGTCCTCAAAAGTAATAATAATGCACATCCCCAAGTGTATAGATCTTAACCTATACAATAATTACAAAGCATCTCAGCTTAAGGGAATGCTAATTTGTAGCTTGGAAAGCTTAATCCATTTGAACAACTAAAGCTTTGTCTTAAATTAATATTTTAAAAATATAATTTAAATTTTTTTAATTTTTGGGTAATTTTTTTTCACACGCTTATTTACATCTTGGTAAGTCATGCCATATATTGCATAGACATCACAGTTAAATTTTTTATTTTTGATCATCGAAAAGATGCATAGATTAGAAATGTATTTTATTTCATAATTATTTACTAACACTTCAATAATCTATTTTTTAGTATTAAATTCAAGTTGTTACGAGTTTATTCTTAGATCCATCTTTTAAATTATTTTAAATTTAGATAATTATTATTTGAATTATTTCAAATTTTAATTATTTTGAGTTCAAATAATTTTTTATTTAAATCATTTTAGGCTCAGATCATTTCAAGTTTGATTTTTTAATTTTTTTTATTAAATTAAGCTAAGTAAATTCTAATAAATTTTTTAATTTATTTTATTATTTTTACTTAATTTTTAAAAAAATTTGTAACGTTTAATATTGCTTTCAAAACTAATGAAAAAATAAAACATCCAAGTGAGCGATTTTTTCTTTAAATAGACGAATTTGAATCCAGCTCATTTTCATCCAAAATTTGTCTGTTTGACCGTTTGAGGAAGCAACCAATATATATATATATATATATAAATTCAAATTATATTAAATGTGATATTTACTAATAATTGAGGCCTTTAGTTAATTGAAGGATTTTGAATTCAAGTAGGGATAAATTTAATGCAGCATTGATATTTTTTGAATTTAATCTTTGATAATAAAAATGAATTAGCAAATTATCGATTCTGATATTAATTTATTTTTTTAATAAATATTTTTTAAATTAAAAAAACAAATAACATTTGTTGCTTAAATTAAAAAAAATAATTTTAAAATATGAGTAATATATAATAATATAATTAAAAGAAACAAGTTACGTGGGCTTTTATGTCAGCTATGCTTACGTAATATTGTATATGCTATGATATATTTATTTATTTTTTACAAGTATAAAATCTTGGTCCCAAAGTAGTATTAGCCCATTCCTCTCTCTCTCTCTCTTTTCTCAATCTTTTTCTTTCTCTCAAAAATCTCCCAAATCCAAGAGTGACTTTCCTTGCCTTCGATTCTTTCATCGACTTGGTTTATGAGGTATTCTCTCTCTTTTTTCTGGACTTTTTTTATAAAGATTTTC
The DNA here is from genome assembly GCA_038381775.1 of Adansonia rubrostipa. Taxonomy (NCBI): domain Eukaryota; kingdom Viridiplantae; phylum Streptophyta; class Magnoliopsida; order Malvales; family Malvaceae; genus Adansonia; species Adansonia rubrostipa. The sequence continues at coordinate 3,213,155 of JBBYHM010000018.1, read as the reverse complement.
TTTTCTTAATCAGAGATCTCTAGGTTTTTTGGCCGAAACCAAATCGGTTCGCTTTTTATTGATCTCTGTTTCATAAATTTGGGATTTCTTAAAAAAAAAAAAAGAATTCGTATTTTTTCCCTTCTCTGAGTTTGGTTGGCAAAGTTCTTGATTTGATTTCGGATCATTTCTGAATGGATTAATTAAATAGCAAAAAAATAATAAAGTTCTTTGGGATTTTTCCCCCTTTTTACGCTTTTCTTATTGTCAAGACCAAAAGAGGTTGTTTTGTAAGAATTCTCTTGCTTTGATCCGTACTTCGTAATATATTGGGCTTTTGGGGAAGCTTTTATTTTTAGCAAGCTTTTGAGGGATTGTTCGTAAAGCTTTTTCTTTTAATTTTGATTTTTTTTTAAAAAATTTTATCTTGATTTCATTGAATTGGGTGTTTATCTTTTTTTTTCAACGCTTTTTTTTTCCTTTGAGATTTGATCTTTTGTTTATTGAACTAATATAACAAAAAAATAAATTTTTTTTGGGGTTTATAAATGCATATGCCTTTCGTGCAATTTTTGTCTAAGAAATATTCAAAAAAATTTTTGATTACTGACTAATTGATTTTAATGTTTGCGCCCTTGATCTTGGCTTTGCATATCTGCAGCTCGAGGGAGAGACCCACTCTTGGGTAAGTAATTTTTTTTATGCTAGTATCTGTAATTCTTAGTTTTATGAGTCTTCGATGCCAGTTACATGAGATTTGCAATGAACTTTTGAAGTAATAGGCGAAAGTTCATTTCTTTTGGCTGCAACTTTTATCTCCTTGTCTATGAACCCTTTTATGCTTTAGTTGCCAAGAAATGGAATATTCATTGAGTTTTACTCGAAATTAATTATGTTATGATCTTCTTACAGTTTGTCATATTTCTTATAGCTTGTTACTTGATTTATAAGTGGGGAAAGTTTCGGCTTTCTGCTAGACATCCTTATCTATGTTTGATTAAAAAAAGGAAAGAAAACTGCACCTTTTCTTCCTTCTCGTAGGAAAGCTTGATTTCATTATTCTATAACTCAGGGTTGTTTTTTATTTGTTTTGATAACTGTAGGGTGCTTATAGTACGTATAACGTATGAACTTGTATTGTCATTTATGGATTAGATTGGGGCTGATGCTGAAAATTTTTTCCAATTGACTTCTCAAAATTAATCCATGTGCTAGATTGTCTATTAAAAACTAATATTCTAACAGTATGTGGAAGAACCTTAGTGACGTCCCCGTATGATGTTTATGTTATTTCTAATTTGTGCGTAAGTTTCCTTTATCTGTTGTGCAGCGGTACGCGGATTAAGACCCGCAAACGGAATATAGCTGCGCCTCTGGACCCTGCAGCATTTGCTGATGCAGTAGTCCAGATCTATTTGGATAATGGTGGTGATCTGGTAAATATCATAATGCACATCTTACATTTTTTTTACCTAGGTTTTTAAGCGTAAGAATGATTCTAGACTTCTTGTTGGTTCTCTTGTGCTCCCTGATCAAACACTTTTGTCATTCAGGAACTTCTTGCCAAGAACATTGAATCATCAGACCTTAACTTCTCAAGATACGGTGACACCTTCTTTGAGGTAAACCTCTTGCTTTTATATGGAGATTTAACGTTTTGGCATTTTCCTTTTGAAGGACTACATTTGATTGTCTTCTGCTATTTCATTGGATCTTTAGATCATGCATTAAGAAAGATGATCTACAGGAAAAATCGATACGGGATTCCTTTTATCATTCTGGCTTATGATGTTTGGTGGTTACTGGGTTGATATTTTGAGGCTAACACTTGATCTACCTACTATGCATGCCAAGAGGTTTGACAGCAGCATCAGGTTTCTAAGTAAAACTTGGTACTGTTAAAGACCATACTAAGAATACTTGCCAACGTTATGATGTTCCTCCTAAATTTTGGCTTATATCTACTAGAATGTTAGAGTGTCCTTTTTATGGTTTTTCTTAGTTAGGGTGACAGGTAGTTGTCCTACAGGATTACTTGGCCTTTCTACATTTAGCTTCTCACTTTCTTCCACACTTGGAATTAACTGATTTTGCATAATGCTCAAAATCTTTCAATAAAAAAAAAAAAAAAATTAAATCTAGATCTTCCTGATGTTTGGTCAAAATCTGAAGTTCTTCAAATCTGTGTGGTTCTAATTGCTTCCTTTTTCCTTGATGAATCTTAGTTATATTGCTTTGGAGTGATCTAAAGGCATTTGCAGGTTGTTTTCGCTGGAGGCCGCACACAACCAGGCACAATTAAACCTGATGAGGGGGAGCATCACCCGTACTCTATCATAGAGTGTGAGGCTAAACGTGAAGCTATTTTGCCATCGGTGATCTACATTCAGAAAATCTTGCGCAGAAGGCCTTTTCTGATAAAGAATCTGGAAAATGTTATGCGAAGACTCTTGCAATCCTTGGAGCTTTTCGAGGAAAATGAAAGGAAGAAGCTTGCAATTTTCACTGCACTTGCTTTCTCCCAGAAATTATCAGGCCTGCCACCAGAGACTGTGTTCCAGCCACTGCTTAAGGATAATCTTGTGGCAAAAGGGTTAGTTCTTTCTTTCATAACAGACTTCTTCAAGGAGTATCTGGTGGATAATAGCCTTGAGGATTTAATTTCTATTCTGAAGCGAGGGAAAATGGAGGACAATCTCCTGGACTTTTTCCCCTCCACAAAGCGATCTGCTGAAGGTTTCTCTGAGCATTTCTCGTAAGTTTTCTGGTTAGAGAAAGGATTTTTGTAATTTATAATTTCCTTGCTTGTCCTATTTCTGAGATTTTATGTTGTAGATATCTTAATATCATTGACAATTGATCTGCACTTGGTTTCCTAAATCAGACTGGTGTTGGAGATCAAAAATTTTGTTTTTGGTGAAAAAGGATTATTCCTTTGTTGGGTTTGACATTTGTTAAACTGTGCAGTTGATTTTGGCATTAGTAGTGGAATTAGAGTAACAAACTAGAAAAGTAAAGAGTATGATTGCCAATATATAATTTAACTTGTGACATGTTTTTATTGGTTAAACCAAGTATTTGCATGCTTTTGACAGTGTCATTGGTGGGCTGTAGAACTGTTAAATGTTTTAATAACTCCAGTGTTATACATAATTGTCTTATATAATTGAACCTTTAATGCTTGTGGTTTCATGTAATTAAGTATATATGTTGATGTCTAATACCATTGTGAGTTGCCTGTCCAAGAATATTGAACTAGAGTGTGTCACTATGCAGAACAATTGACAGAATGGAACGGGAATCATAATATAAGATAGGTCATTGGATAGGATTAAATGATATTATCTTATCCAGTGTTTTGTGTGTGCAAGATTTAGAGTAGAAAACAATAATTTTTATCCTATGCCAAGTTTTATCTATACAAGATGAAGGATAGGATTGGAATTTTTTTTTCGTCGGTCAAAGTTACCCTTAATTTAAATATAATTAAACTTCTAATTTATGGTTATGAAATAATTTAATTTATAATTTCATCGTTTTAATATAATTTGAACTTATAATTCTCACTGTTAAGATGTGGATTGAGTTGTTGGAGGGGGGGAAAAAAGAGAAAGAGTTAGTTTTATTTGCAAATACTGATCATCCTATCTTATTAATCCTCCCACGGACAAATGATTGAGTTATCCTGTGCTAAAAGTATGACCCATTTTATTTGCAATCCCATCCTTTTAATTGAAAACAAAACCAGGCATAGTTTTTTTTTTTTTTTTTTTTTCCTTTCCTTTCTTCGTATCTCTTTATCATCCCACACACTCAATGTTCACTTTGTTAAATATGACTGACAATGTTATAATTTGTGATTGTATTATATCTGTGGATTTGCAAGTGAATTCGTGCTGTGTCTTTCTATATATATCTTGTTTCTTGATTTTTTGAAATTTATACTTTGCTTAATTGTGTTGATTTTCAGCAAGGCAGGGTTGGTGCCCTTGGTGGAATATAATGAGAAAAAAATATTTGAGATAAAACTGAAGGAATTGAAATCTGCTTTGACAACCCAGATAGCAGAGGAATCTGATATATCTGAAGTCATTGAAACTGTCAAACAGCGTGTTAAAGATGCTGAATTACCTGATATTGAGGTTGTACGAATCCTGTGGGATGTCATAATGGATGCTGTTCAGTGGTCTGGAAAGAACCAGCAACAGAATGCCAATTCAGCTTTGCGACAGGTGCTGCATTTTGTCTGTTGGCTTTTTTTTTTTATTTTAGCCTTGTTTGATGGAAACTCAATGTATCATAGGAGATGCACGCATTTAGCATCATAATGGCGCAAACCCAATAAGTAGATGCATTGTCTGTTCTTTGTCTAGAGCTAAATAAAATGAATCTACCAGTATCAAGCATTATTGAAAACAGGTCATAATCGTTAGACACTTGCATTCAGTAAACTTTATTCCATATTTGTTGCAAACATGAAAGAAAAAGTGTGTGTGTGTGTGTAAGTGCCATGAAGGAGGGTGCTAACTGCAACCTAGGTGCAAATGGACAGTAAAATGGCTTGAATATCTTGCAAATAATAAAGATTCTGTAGATGGTTCATGACTATGGAGTGCTCATCTTTTGATCTTTTTCTGTTTAAACATAACATGTGTGCATGTGCTAAGATGTGGATTTGGTGACAATCATATTTTCGTTTTCTCCTTTCCCTAGATTTCATTTATTTGGGTTTGGAATGGGTAATAGTGGTGGGCATTGCAAAGGGGTGGGGAAAGAAAAATAACCTGTTTATGACAAAAACAGGCTTTTGGAAGTCAGTAAATCCCTCTACTTGGCATCGGTACGGAAATAGGATGATGACTTCCTGAGACTGCAATCTAAGTACAAGGCTTGGGAAGAATTGATGCTTATATACATATTTTGACCAATTAATAAATTTATTGTGTTTTAGGTTGTTGGGTATGAATAATAGTACATGCTAGGTTGGTTGTTACTTTAATTGAATAGTAGTACTTGCTTGGTTGGTTGTTACTTGAATGATAAAATCTTTAGCTTTATTTCACATCATCTAATTCTACAGTTTTATACTATTGGTTTGATATCTGTTAGTGACCTTCCTTGTGTCAACCACTTTTGTGGTTCATTGCTTTTTGAGTTCTGCTGTACTTGGTTATCTTACTTCCGCAACGGTCCTTTGGTTAATTAGGGACAGTAATTGATGGTTAATTAGTGGTCAGCGCAGGGTTTAGTTCCTTTCATAGTGTTTTCTTGGAAATTTATTTGATTTGTTCTGGAAGTTGGATGGATTCCTGGTTTGAATTGATGAATGTTGAGTAACCATTTTGCTGAATTTTATGCGTATGTTTGCAGCTGTGTAAAGCTTCTAAAGTAACTTTTTTCTTTTTGAAAAACATTCTAAATTAAAATGTTGGCTCAAATTGATTAGTTTTTATAGACGCATGCCTAGTTTGATAATATTCTACTTGAATGCATAATTACCTGACAGGATGATAAGTTTAATTGATATCATTTCCCACAAATGTCAAATTTCCATGTATGTGTCGTACCCTGCCCTCGTAAAATTCTCCCGCTTGCCCTATTTTTTATTTATTTTCTTATGGATGCGTGCCCAGATTTTAATTACATTCAACATGAATGCATTTCTATCTGACCTGAGCATAGGTTCAGCAGTTGTTCATTCCCAAATGTGTCAACTGTCTGCCCTGTCCTCATTCATTCCCATACTTGCCCCTGTAGCAGGTGCATAATTAAAGTTGATGGAGTAGCTTTCAAGAAGTCATAGCTTGTTAAGAATTTTTGTTAACTATATTCTAAATTAGTTGTCATTTTGAGAATAAACGTGGGACTTTTTTTTCTCATGATAAAGGTCAAAACATGGGCTCAGCTGTTGAATTCCTTCTGCACCAGTGGAAAACTTGAGTTGGAACTTATATATAAAGTTCAGATGCAATGCTACGAGGATGCAAAATTGATGAAGCTATTTCCTGAGATTGTGAGGTCTCTCTATGACCAGGATGTCCTTGCGGAAGACACCATTCTTCACTGGTTCCGTAAAGGAACAAACCCGAGGGGCAGGTATACATTCTTTTTTTTTTAATTATCTTTTTGTGAGTACTGAATTTTCAGTGAGTCAAACGTGAAGGTTCAGTGTTTTTTTTTTTTTAAATTTTATTATCTTTTTTGTCAAAATGAAAACTAGGCCAGTTTCCATATCATCCAACTCCATTTGTTAAGTTCATAAACGGCAACACCTACTTTAATTAATGCCTTTTTCTCATTCTCGAACCCTAGCTAACTATACTTGTTTTTTTCCTAACGAGTTTTCTTTTCCGTGTTCATATTACATTCCTTTTGTTTCTGTGACCTTTTAAAATGTACCGGAAATTATCGCAGGCAAACCTTCGTGAAGGCCCTGGAGCCATTTGTGAATTGGCTGGAAGAAGCAGAAGAAGAGGAATAAAGCGGCCCAGCAATATTAGTTTGATTAAATAATCAATAAGAAATTGCGATCAACCTTGTATTTCACTTGTTGGTACTTGTTTTTATTAGCTATCTGTTGCTGAGACGTTCAACAACTCCTAAATTGCCAGATTCTATCCTATCTTTAGACAATTGGTGTGCCTGTTAAACTCTGTGATGCTAAAATTTATTTATTAATAATATGGATGTCAAATAAACAAAATGTTGCTTTGTACCATGTATGTGCTAGATAATGATGCCTCTTGTGCATGTGCATGTGCATGTGCTTGTGGTTTAGTTCAGTTTTTTTTCTCATTGATTTAGGAGCGTGCGTTGGAGATTGCTTTTGCATGTGATTGTGCTCCTTTCTGGCCATGGTTTCAATATTTTGTATTATTTCTGATTTTGGTTGTTGAATTTCTTAGTTAACGAATGGTTGCTAATTTCGTTCTTCGATGATTCGTTGTGATTTCTATGAATGGGAAGATTCATATGTGATAGGAGGTTATAGCTTGAAACGAGGGAAAGGGTAGTAAATTTCATGGTGTTATAGCATGGATTAATTAAGTCTTTGTTCATCCGTTTATTTTTATTTGGGATTACTGAGGCACAATTCTTAACTAATGGAATCGCCATCGATATTATTGTCTGCCACCAAAAACAGAAAATAAAAGAAAAGAAACGAAGATGTAACATGAAGGAAATAAATTTGCAAGGTTACTTTTGTTGATGAGGAACGATATTAATCTATAAACAAATTTTGGTGCTTTTTTCTTTTAATAAAGAATTTCGGCAAGGTGAATCAAGCAACCAGGACAAGATGAAACAAAGGCATCGACGTTTATAGCAGCAGAAACGCAATAATCTGAATCACTCATTCACTTGCTCATTTTAAATTTCAAACTGTCTACAAGGAAAGCAGATACAGCAGAAAACCACGAAAGCGTCCATAACTCAGCATAAAAAGGAGTAAAAGCCTGGCAGGTCTCAGATGTGGAGACTGAAGATGGGAATACGCTGGTTATTTTTTATTGTGAGAAATTATTTCGTTAGCCCCAATTAATAAGATGATATATAGTGTTTATTATTTTCTTTTTTTGGAAAATGTTAATAAATTCCAAAATCCATTCATTGTCTAGTAGAGAACCATTTTTCTGATTGATACCGTAATGGCCCTTTGGTCGGTATTGGAGCAACATTACTGATTGATAAATATCTAACTTTGGATTTTTTTGATTAAATCAATTTAAAAATAAAATATCATGATGTACATATCTAGGAACTATAGGTTTCAAAGTCAAAGTGAATTTTCTCCAGACACATTTATTCAATTTTGGTCTAAATATATGGATTATATTGAAGGTTTAAAAGCTGTGCTATTTATGAATATCAGACTCTTGCATTCTAATATGATGATATCCAGATCATAGATCCAACTTAGAAAATACAGTGGCCCCTGCAAGCTCATCTAGTAGCTCCTCAACCAAAGGAATTTGAAACTTATCCTTCACTGTTAATTGGTTGAACTGCCTATAATCTACACATAGATGCCATGACCCATCCTTCTTTTTAACCATAACTATAGGAGAAGCAAAAGCACTGTTACTATCTCTGATCAGGCATGCATCTAGCATCTCTTGAACAATCCTTTCTATTTCAGTTTTTTGCACTGCAGGGTTTCTATATGGTCTAATTCAAACTGTTTGTGTTTTATCTAGCAAGGGTATTTTGTGGTCTTGAGGTCTTGAAGGTGGTAAGCCCTTTGGAGGTTCAAAGAGTTCTTGATACTCTTCTAATAATTGCTCTAATTCACCTTGTTCTGTAACTAAATTTTGCTTACCCTGCACAACATTCCCTAGCTGTATCGGTGCATCCACCATCCACAACAAACTGCATGGTTTATGACAACCACTAGCCCAAGCACGTTCAAAATCCTTCATGGCCTGTTGTTTAGTTGCGATCTAAATTTTTCCAGGATGAATTCCTTGTAATGTTTGCCACACTCCCTCTTGCTGAAATTGCATTATCATGGCCTGAAAGTCCCATAAAATTGGCCCCAATGATACTAGCCATTCCACTTCCGACACTACATCATAGCCTTTTAATGGCAACACCCGCAAGTCTGTAACCACAGCAACACCCTGAATAGACTATTGTAATCCTCGACATATTCCCTTACTAAGCACCTTTTTGCCATTCGCTACTGTAACACTACAACTGGTAGTTGGATGTACACTCAACCCCAAATGTTTAGCAATATTAGTATCCATGAAGTTATGTGTGGCTCCAGAATCTACTAATACCAGCACTAGTTGTTTCTTAATGTTCCCCTGCACCCTCGTAGTCTGATATCTGGTGGTACCCACCATAGCATGAAGGGTAATAACAGGTAAATTGGTGCCATCTTTGTTTATTGACAGAACCTCAGGGTTATCAGAACAATTAGCAAATTCTTCTTGTTCACCTTTCTCTATTTCAGCTTGGGTTAAATGTTTAGGATTGGTTTTCTTATAGTTTGAAGGACCAGGTCTTTGGGTGGGGTTATGGAGTAGAAATGGTTTTGGAGGTAATTTTGGGGTAGATAATAAGGGTGGTGAAGGATTAGTTTTGATAAAAGGTATTGTAGGAGAGTTAATGGGTACTGGTGGGGTTGATTTAAAGGTAGTTGTAGGCTTTCTAGGTGCAGGGTTGATAATAGCCTCAAGTTGCTTGGTTAGGTGAAAGGCCTAGTTAAGGGTTTTTGGTTTAAACAGTTTAAGTGATTGTGATATTTATGGTTTCAAGTTATTGATGAAGATGCCAAGTGCATATTCTTCTGAGAATTGTAATAGGTTAAAGATGCCCACAAAGTTTTCGTGGTACTGCTCCACCGTTTCCTCTTGTTTTAACTCCACCAGTTCAGACATTGAATTCTCATACTCCTCAGGTAGAAACCTTTCTTTCATCGTAGAAATATATGTATCCCAGGTCAATTTATCTAAACCCCCTTAACTTCAACTATAGTATTGATGCCATTGGAGGGCTCATCCTTCCAAACTGAGCATAGTAACTCTTATCTTATAGTATTGAGAAATCCTCTTAGCTTCAAAATATTGTTCTAATTTCAAAAATCATCCCCTAAAATCATTTCCCTCAAACTTAGGGCATTCCAATTTAAGCTGATGATAATTTTCATCAAGATAAGGTGTTACCTGAGTAGTCTTGGCAAGAGTATGATCTGCCATTTCCACGGATGACGTACCACTACCCGATTGGTTGACCTCTTTAAGGGCCATGAGTTCAAAGAATTTCTTAAACTCAATCTTAATCTCCGCTCTAAATTCATCAAGCTTCTCATCGAGCTTCGCGTCTGTCCTCGCCTCCATTCTACTATCAAGGTGCTACAATTCATGTTGAATGTGGGCAATCTCCTTCTGCATCTTGGTCAAATTGTTTTCTACCATGAATAAAGGCTCTTGATACCACTTGATACGAGCATTACCTGTATTAGGGAAATTGAAGAAAGAACAAAGAAACTAGGAAGAAGAAAGAAAGAATAATAGAGAGAAAGAGGAAGAAAAATTTCACAATTTGAATGATAACTGCCTGGCCAAGAATTGCCAGCTTTCTTCCTTTTATATTGACAATTGAATGATCATTAGTTACAAGATTATACTAGAATTTAACAGCTTAATAGAAAGTAACAAAATAACATATTTAACAAAAAATAACAATTTTTTTTCAATTGGCTCGTATCAGTCACCTTGAAAAAAATTAAAATCCAATCATATGGCATTTAGTTGCGATGGTTTGTATCATCTCTAGTCTTTTTTTTTTTCTAGTATGCTACTTGTCCTCAAAAGTACCAATAATGCGCATCCCCAAGTGTATAGATCTTTACCTATACAATAATTACAAGGCATCTTAGCTTAAGGGAATGCCAATTTGGAGCTTGGAGAGCTTGGTCCGTTTGAACAACTAAGCTTTGTCTTAGATTAATATTTTAAAAATATAATTTAATTTATTTATGTGAGGTTTTTAATTTTTGGGTAAATTTTTTTCACACGCTTATTTACATCTTGGTAAGTTATGCCATATATATCAAACCACAAGTACGAATAGGTGATGCTTACATAGATATCGCCGTTAAATTTTTTACTTTTGACCATTGAAAAGATGAATAGACTATGAATGTATTTTATTCCGTAATTATTTATTTACACTTCGATCATCCATTTTTAGTATTAAATTCAGCTTGTTACGAGTTTATTCTTAGATTCATCTTTTAAATAATTTTAAATTTAGATAATTATTATTCGGATTATTTTGAATTCAAGTTATTTTAAGTTCGAATAATTTTTTATTTAAATCATTTTAGGCTCAGACTATTTCAAGTTTGATTCTTTAGCTTTTTTTAATTAAATTAAGCTAGGTAAATTCTAATAAATTTTCTAATTCATTTTATCACTTTTACTTAATTTTTTTAAAATTTTGTAACGTTTAATATTGCTTTCAACACTGATGAAAAAATAGAACATCCAAGTGAGCAATTTTTTCTTTAAATAAAGGAATTTGAATCCAGCTCATTTTCTTCCAAATTTTGTCGGTTTGACCGTTTGCGGAAGAAACCAAAATATATATAAAAAAATCCAAATTATATTAAATGTGATATTTACTAATCATTGAGGCCTTTAGTTAATTGAAGGACTTTGGATTCAAGTAGGGATAAATTTAATGCAGCGTTGATATTTTTCGAATTTAATCTTTGAATATAAAAAAGAATTAGCAAATTATCGGTTCTAATATTAATTTATTTTTTTAATAAATATTTTTTAAATTAAAAAAATAAACAAGTAACATTTGTTGCTTAAATTCAAAAAAATTAGTTTTAAAATATAAATAAAATATGATAATATAATTAAAAGAAACAAATTATATGAGCTTTTACGTCAGTCATGCTCTCGTAATATGGTAAATGTTATGATTTATTTATTTATTTTTTACAGGTATAAAATCTTGGGGTTTTTATATAAATATTATCAATTTTTTTATTTCTTATTTTACAATGATTTTTAAATTAATTCTCAAAATATATTTTTTTTACGTATGCTGAAAACTCGCTAAGAGAAGGGACGAATTTATTTGTAGAGAAGTAACGAATTCTCAACGAGGGACAAAATTAACACTTCTAATGACGAATTTTCAAGTTTCTTACCCAAATAAAAGAAATATTTTAAAAAAGTATAACAAGCAAATAGTTATTAAAAAAAATAAAGTAAAAAATAATAATTTCAAAAAAAAAATGTACTCATTAAAATCATTAATAAAGAGATTAAATATATCCCTATTTAGTTTGCTAATCGACTCTCTTTCTCATATATATATCTTACATAAAGTATGTTTAAATATATAAATTATCTATCGTATAAGAAAGAATCTGATTTCTCATGCATCTGTCGCATCTCTTGGGTTCCAAGAAATCTAGTAGTTATTAGTCAAATATTATTTGTCATGTCAAAAGGCGAGTTCCCAACATATATTTTTTTATAATAATAAGATAAATGATATAATTTTATATTTATAGTTAGATAAATATTATAGATTTTTAAATTTTGATGTGATAGTAATTATATATGCTGATAGTTTAAAGTTATTATGAGTTTTGGCTACGTTGTATGAGTATATTAAATTTAGTATGGAGAATCAGATTCCTTCTGACACGACAGATAATATTTGACAAATGACTATTAGATTTTTTGGAATTCGAGAGATGTAACATATTCATTGGAAATCAGATTTCTTCTGACACGATAGATAATTTATATATTTATACATAATTTATGTAGAAATATATATAGGGGATAGTCGATTAGCAGATCAAAAATGGATAGATAGATAATTTTAATATACTTATTAATAATATTAATAAATATTATTTTTTTAATTATTTTTTTTACTTTCATTTTTATTTAATAATTATTTGTTAATTTAATGGCGAGTTCCTACATTGAGAACAATGACTAGTTCCTACGTTAAGAACTCGTCAACTCGATTGGCGAGTTCCTACGTATTTGCTTTTTCACCACTTCAACCAATGAATTTTTAATAAGAAATAAAAAATATATGTTTAAAATTAAATTAAAAATAACATATATTAGTAAATAAAAAAATATATACCTATATTCATATAGAAAAGCCATAAAATCTTGGTCCCAAAATGCTATTAGCCCATTCCCCTCTCTCTCTCTCTCTCTCTTTTCTCTATCTTTTTCTTTCTCTCAAAAATCTCCCAAATCCAAGACTGACCTTCCTTGCCTTCGATTCTTTCATCGACTTGGTTTATGAGGTATTCTCTCTTTTTTTTCTGGGTTTTTTTTAATTTTCTTTTCTTAATCAGAGATCTCTAGGTTTTTTGGCCGAAACCAAATCGATTCGCTTTTCATTGATCTCTGTTTCATAAATTTGGGATTTCTTAAAAAAAAAAAAAGGGGAATTCGTATTTTTCCCTTCTTTGAGTTTGGTTGGCAAAGTTCTTGATTTATTTTCGCATCATTTCTGAATGGATTAATTAAATAGCAAAAAAAAATAATAAAATTCTTTGGGTTTTTTCCCCCGTTTTTTACGCTTTTCTTATTGTGAAGACCAAAAGAGGTTTTTTTGTAAGAATTCTCTTGCTTTGATCCGTACTTCGTAATATATTGGGCTTTTGGGGAAGCTTTTTTTTATCAAGCTTTTGAGGGATTGTTCATAAAGCTTTTTCTTTGAATTTTGAATTTTTTTTAATTTTATCTTGATTTCATTGAATTGGGTGTTTATCTTTTTTTTTTTGAATGCTTTTTTTTCCTTTGAGATTTGATCTTTTGTTTATTAAAACTAATATAACCAAAAAAAATTTTTTTTTTGGGGCTTATAAATCCATATACCTTTCGTGCAATTTTTGTCTAAGAAATATTCAAAATTTTTTTTATTACTGACTAATTGATTTTAATGTTTGCGCCTTTGATCTTGGCTTTCAATATCTGCAGCTCGAGGGAGAGACCCACTCTTGGGTAAGTAATTTTTTTATCCTAATATTTGTAATTCTTAGTGTTATGAGTCTTCGATGCCAGTTACATGAGATTTGCAATGAATTTTTGAAGTAATAGGCGAAAGTTCATTTCTTTTGGCTTTAATTTTTTTTATCTCCGTGTCTATGAACCCTTTTATGCTTTAGTTGCCAAGAAATGTAATATTCATTGAGTTTTACTCGAAATTAATTATGGTATGATCTTCTTACAGTTTGTCATATTTCTTATAGCTTGTCACTTGATTTATAATTGGGGAAAGTTTCGGCTTTCTGCTAGACATCCTTATCTATGTTTGTTTAAACAAAGGAAAGAAAACCGCACCTTTGCTTCCTTCCCTTAGGAAAGCTTGATTTCATTATTCTATAACTCAGGGTTGTTTTTTATTTGTTTTGATAACTGTAGGGTGCTTATAGTACGTATAACGTATGAACTTGTTTTGTCATTTATGGATTAGATTGGGGCTGATGCTGAAAATTTTTTCTGAAGTATGATCTGACCGTAAAAAATATGCATATATTGGACTATAATGGATTGGAAGCTTTTGGGTAACTAAATAAAATAACAAACATATGACCCATCTCATCTCAACCTACATGGGTCATATATAGCCCATATTTAATACTATTTGCATTGTCATTTTGCATATCTGATCTCTTCCAACTCCAATCACAGAGACAGACAGAGATAGACGGACAATAATGGCGCTCTCATTTGCAGTTGGAGCTTACTCATCTTCAATATTGTGCAAAGCCACCGCCGTCAACAATCATTCCCACGTCCAAGACTTATCCTACATCCGACGTGCCGCTCAGATATCGGACAAGTCGGCTGGCTTCACCTCCCCGCATCCCAATTTTGGATGCGTAATCGCCACTCGCTCAGGAGAGGTGGCCGGGGAAGGATATCTTTATGCACAGGGCACAAAGCCAGCGGAGGTGCTGGCAGTTGAGGCCGCCGGAGAAAGGTGCAGGGATGGCACTGCTTACCTTAACATGGAGCCCGGAGATTGCCATGGGGATCACACTGCTGTTTCCGCTCTTGTTCAGGTTTTAATTGCCTTTCTTTTTTCTTTAATTTTTTTATTATTAGTACTTTTCCAATAATTTTTTTATCTGTTGCTTTTTCTTTTTTCTATTGAAAATCAAGGTAAGGTTTTACTTCAGCTCTATATTATTCCAACTAAATTATCCATGGCTCGCACTTAATTTTAAATAGTGTCTATACTAGTTAAAAATTATTTATTCTTTGTCATTTTATTTTTGTTAAATTAAAATATCATACATTAATTACAATATATATATATATATATACACACACACACACTCTATATATATATATATATATATGTAGTCTTTTGCTAAGTTGGTATTATAAATGAGATGATATTAACTTAATAAAAAAAAAGAAAAAATTAAGATTATAATGATAAAATGAAATAAGGGATTAGGTCTTTCATTCTTTTTTTAAAATATCCACTAAAAACTAAAGCTAGCAATTAGTATATTCGTATCATGTTTTTGTATTTTGCTATTTGAGCACCTTGTTTAGGTTATTTTATATTTATATATTTTTATACATTAATAATTCGTATTGTATTGATTTTGAGATATTTATTTGTCACGAAGCCATTATCTTTTTCTCAAAAGATATTTCTGATGAGATATGCAGCGCATCAGTTTATATGCCCAAAGACTTTGCTTTTCTTGTCTAATGTGAGATTAACGGATCCTACCTTCTTCTGTAGAGTAGTTGACATAACATATTTATGTTATTTAGTGTTTTAATTATTTTATCTATTTCATATTTATGTAATCGTGTCTAATATTATCCGGTTAGCTCAAAACTACCTATTGACTTATAAAATATACTATGTAAAATTTTTGACTGAGTTGATGTCGCGGGTTAGTCAAGGAAATACAAAAGAAAAAAAAAAGATTTATAATAAAATTATGGATATTTAGGTCTTCTAATTTTTTAAAAAATGTCTAACCATTAAAAACTAACTGTTCACTTAAAAGTTTTTCTTTTTTATTTTATTTTTTTGAAAAAATTTTCACCCATAAAGATAGGTGTGATAATTCTAGTGTATATATATTTATTATCTTAACTAGTTTCACTAAACCCTTATTTAACATTTTTCACCATCTAATGTTGTAATTATCCATATACTATTGTAAAATCTCTCACTAAGTCTGGTATCACGAGTCAAGTGATACCAACTCAGCTGAAGAAGTTACAAAAAAGCCCCGAATAAACTCTGTAAAACAAATATAGAATTAAGGGGTTTTTTGCAATTTCACTTGAAATAATAATTTAATATCCCTTTTTTACTTTAAAAAATTGAGTTTTACAAAAAAAAAAAAAAAAAAAAACCACTTTTTACATGAAAACTACTCACTTAGAAAAAAAAAAATGTCAATTTATTTATTTATTTCAAAAATCAAATTAAAAGCAAATTTGTTCACCCTCTTTTGTGGTGTCAAAATTCTAGTATATTAAAAATGTTTAATCACATGATATATTTGATCAAATCATCTTATTAAGTCATTTTACACGTCATTTTTAAAAATAAAAATAATTAAAACACAATTTACTTTTTCTTTTATGTTTTTCTTTCTTTCTTTCCCCTATTCTCTTAGGCTGACTTTGGCCAATCATCAGTTGGGTCTAGTCAAGAGTGATCGAACTGGGTGCTGGTAGGTTGGGTTGGCCTCAAACCAGGCTTGGAACGGCCTGAAATAGGCAAAGATTTGATACACGTTTCGGAATGAGGAAGCGAGGGAAAAGAAAGAAGCAAAAGTAAAAGAAATTTTCTATTTTTTTCAAAAAAAAAAAAAAAAGTATTTTATCGTTGATACACGTGGCACTCATAGTTATAAATAGAGGTGGCAAAATGAACCCGAAGCCAAAAATCTGCCTGAAAAAACCCGAACCCGATTTGATCAAAAAGTCAACGGCCTAAACCTGAAAAAACCCGAACCCGAATGGCCCGAACTCGAAATAGCCCGAACCGGAAATGACCCGAACTTGAAACGACTCGAACCCGAAATGACCCGAACCCGAAAAAACCCGAACTTGAGCCCAACCTGAACCCGAACCCGAATTTAATACTAAAAATAAATATGAAGAAATTATAATTAAATAATTTTTTATAAATCAAA
>JBBYHM010000018.1:3170593-3185585 GCA_038381775.1 Adansonia rubrostipa | reverse complement strand
AATATAATAGTATAATGGGCTAGGCCGGGCTCTGGTTTTGAAAGTCAAGCCCAAGGCCCGACCCATTTTTTAATCAGGCCTATTTTTTTTGTCCAAGCCCATTTTTTGGGCTTATTATGTTTGTCCAAACCCTCCTAAATTTCGGGCGGACCTTCAGACTTGGACGAGTAGCTCGACGCTTGAGCAGGTCTAGGTTAAGTATCATACAAGCAAAAATACATGGGTGAAAATAGACTTTTCCTAAAAAATATATGTAGATTAGGGATTTAGTTTAAATCAACAAAAGCAAGGAATGACAGTACTTTTTAAATCCAAAAAATTTACATATCTCAATCAAACAAATACGCGCTTCCATATTCTCTCTATCTTCCTTTTACTCTATCTATCAGTTTTTCCCTATAAAACATCCATTATATGATATTAAACACAAATTAGAGAGATTTTTATATTTATCCATAAAATATAGCACGGAAAGGGAAATTAATTGGTAACTAAATTAACCGGTTTTATTTTTAAAAAATTAAAAAAAAAAACCCTTACCTATTGTAGCGACGACAAATAGAGATCAAATTTGCCCTAAATTTGATAATTAAAGGATTGAGAACATGAAAATCCCTAAAAGTCTTAACACATTGTAGAAAAACATATTCGATTATTCTCAATGTGAAACACATGGAAAAGAAACAAAATAATCCAAACATATTGTGGAAACAACATATTCGATAATTTCAATCTGAAACTTATATATATATATATATATATATATATAAACAAAATAATCCAAAATGGAAATCAAGAACTAATTCTTACAAGTCAAAAGATTATGAAATTTAAATTTACTTGTGTACGATAAATTAGTGAAGAAAATGAGGAAAATAAGCTTTAAAAACCTAAAAGACGAAAAAATTATACCATGAGCCTTTCTAACCATGTCATCCATAGTCTCATCCAATGATATTTATCTATGTTAATTTTTTTCACATCATTTAAATAAGTGATGTGAAAAAAATAACGGACATGAATAAATTTAATTGGATGACGAGGTGGGAAGTGTTCATGGTATAATTTTTTCAAAAGATGAATGAGAATGAAACTTGCAACATGAGAAATTAGGAGTAAATAGGTTTTATATATATTTAATTGAATAAAAAAAGAAACGGACAATTTAATGGGGTAAGTGCAAAACATTATAAACAATTCCCGATCGCCTTTTTTTCTTTTGAAATATAAAAACGTATTTAACGATATAATTATCAATTTTCATAAAGGCAAATAACTATTCAAGTAAGTTTACTATTTTATTGTTCAAATTTTATTCTTCACAAACTAATAAAAGTTCAAGTTTCTAGCCACTATAATATTTAAAACACTCATTAAGACAACAATTAGTAGATTATATCCTCCAAAAGAATTTAAGATACAAAATCACAATATAATTGAATGCTGAAATATTAATTTATTGAATAATAGTGATGAAAGAATTAGGATGAACATGCTTTTAAATTTATTGAAGGCTATTGGAAAATATATATATAAAATGTCAATTATGCCCATATCGACTCTTCTTAGGAGCTGAGTAAAAGACATAACTATGTTTCATTTATAATATTATTATTATTAATAATTTTAAGTTTTTTAAGTAATTTTTTCTTTTATTTGGTTCACTTGATGATATCAGCTCAGAAAAGGATTTTTTATATATAGAAATTTTACCGATTCCTTGGAATCTTAAAGACCTTCACGCAGGGAGAGATCCATGTTTGATTTCTAAAATGCAAATCTAAATAGCAGAAAATGAGCAGCTCAACTCTCTCAATCATGATCTCCTAATAAAATCTATCAAAGTCTATACTATTAAATTAGTGTTATAAGTTAAGTAGTATTAATTCAATTAAATATTACATAAATTTTAAATTTAAATTATAATAATATAATAAAATTAGAAGTACCTGGGTTTCTAAACTTCTAAAAATAAACTACACAGTAATTTTTTTTAATTTAAATAAAACAACTATTAATTGGAAACCATCTCACCTATTTTTAACTTATTAACTTTTTAATATAAAATAATTTTTTTATGAAAATATAAACTTTTCGCCCATAGAATGGTTATAGTAATTTTATATTATATTTAATTTATTTTTTTATTATATAATATTTAAAGCTATCAAATTTGATTGGCATTATGATGTTGTTGAAATAATTAAGATCAAATAATGCTGATGATAATGATGCTGTTGTTGTTTCAAGTTGTAACTGACGCAAATAAGTTGGCAATGCCAAACATTACATCAGCCAGACAGAAACCTGCAGTGCATATTGATCAACATACATGCATCGAACATGACATGACATAACAAACATAACATAACATGAGATGAGAGTCAAACATCAGCCGACATCCCGTTCTCGACAAATATGTCACTTAATTCTAAAGATATTTATTATCCTCTCATCCCATTTATGTTGTTGAAACTTGAAAGCTTTAACATTTATTTATTTATTTAGCATCTTTTTTATTTGAATAAAAATTATCACTCGGATTATCTAACACTTTAAATCCTATTTTCTGTTTTAGATCAACTGTCATGTGATGTGACACAGTAGCTGACATGAAATAATATTTCACTTCGCAGGAAATGGATTTTTATTTTAGACATTAATAAAAAAGGGAAAAGAAAAACAAAAAGAAATTTTTTTTATTAAATGTCATTAAATGCTACACAGCGATCGTACGTCAACGGACAAAGATCCGCAATTGTATTCTATTCATACATCAAGATCCAAATTAAATTTTAAATAAAAATTTTTAAAATTAAAGTCATTTAATAATATATATTATTAATAAAAATATTTTATTTAATTGACATTTTAGGGAATAACTCGAATTTGGGTTTTTGTTTTTTTTTTCTGTCCCTGTGTTTGTCGTCATATGGTGCTCGGTGGAAGAGGCAAAGTGGTGGCGCTTGTCAAAATATGTAATAATAATAATAATAATAATAATCCAGTCGGTGAAAGATGGGAATTAATCACTCTATATCAGATAAGTAATAGTTACCTCATAAACGTCGACTTATTTACTTTTAATTCTAATTCTTATTCTTATTTCTAAATAAATATAATTTCATGAGAAAGTTTTCTGATTGCATCCTTTTTCTAAGTAAAGGATAATGCATTTTATCAGACGCCAATGACCTGAAACAAACTCAGTAAACTCAAAATCTATATTAGATTTGCATGCCTCGAAGCGTTTTTATCTTCCACCCAACTACTAATTATACCTTTTGCAATTTATATTCCAGAATTTGCAGATTGGACTGCAGCAACATCAATCCAACCAGAAAAAAGAAAATCAAAATAACTACTTCATTTTGCAGTATATACATATAAATTAATGAAACCGGTGGATATGAGTCGCATAAAATTTTAAATGAATAAAAATAAACACACATTTTCACCGAAAAAAATAATAACTATAGTACAACAGAATCAAAGAATGTTGTACTGATGGTTCCAACAATTTAAGCTATAGAACTGTGCAGTAAAGCAATTAGTATACACAAGAATGTAAGAATTCCTCCAATTCTCAAACTGGAAGATGAACCAATATCATGGGCACCCACAGAATATACCGTCCCTGACATTTCATCCATTACTTTGATGCTCGAAGAGCCTACAAGTAACCACAATAACATATCAGATAAGCTA
Source organism: Adansonia rubrostipa (assembly GCA_038381775.1). Classification (NCBI taxonomy): domain Eukaryota; kingdom Viridiplantae; phylum Streptophyta; class Magnoliopsida; order Malvales; family Malvaceae; genus Adansonia; species Adansonia rubrostipa. The sequence goes on along the minus strand of JBBYHM010000018.1, from coordinate 3,181,877 downwards.
ATTTCCTCCGTCGACAACTTTTTTTTTTATCGGTTTGAAAGCATTACTAAGACAAAAAAAAATGGGGGGTTTCTCAGGGTGGGTAGGCGGCAATAATACTGACTTTGACTTGCAGATAATGCTGAGCAATCCTAATTAATTGTGAAAACCAAGTACAGATTTTTCTGTTTTATTTCTTTTCCAATGAAAAACTGATGAACACACGAGATTAACTTGCATGCTCACATTAATGCCTGAAAGAAAATCGTAAGGAAACCAATATATGCTTATGAGGACTAAGACAAAAAACGGAGATTTGTCACTAAGCAATGAATAGTCCCTCTATTACCAACCGAATGTCCATTTTGACTCGCTGCATAGTTTAACGGAGGAAAGCTAACTTCAGGATTTTGTCCACTAAATTTTGTGAAATGTTTGGGAAGAAAAATTAGAGAGTGGATGGATTTGGTTTACTATATAAATTATGAGCATGAAATACACACATTATATACAAATCAAGTTTCAATATACATATAAATGTGAAAGAGCACAAGAAAATGAATTTCAAATTCACAAAAAGCTATAAGTATTTCAAATTCAACACTAAATAGTGATCCAACAAATCTATAAATTTGAGTACAGTCATGTAAGTTATATTTGCAAGTGCTTTATTACACAATTTATACAAATGTAAGATCCAAATCATTTCTTATAAAATTCAAGTTACAAAACACAACTTTAATTTTTTATAATATTGAAGTTTCATAATTCTTTTTACCGCAAAGTTATAAAAAAATCGCATAAAATGTCATATGCATAAGAACTTTCGATATTTAAGGAGAGAGGATTATGTTTTAAAAATTCTCAAAACTCAAAAGTGGACATTAAATTTTCAACAAAAACAATTATTAAACTATAAAAAATCAAAAGCAGAGCATAAAATTCAGAAGACCCCAGAGGAGATCCCAAGATCCTACACTGCACTCCCTAAACTAGCACATTTAGGGAGTCGTGTGAAAATAGAAAATGCAGCAATAATAAGCAAAAAAAAAAAATAATCAAAGGCTTCAACCTAAAAAAAAGGTAAAGTTCTTCAAGAGGGTACTCACAATTGTATTCTTTCCATCCAATGGTCTGATTTTCTATATCATATACAACCAACTTATTTGAAAGCACCAAATCTGCATTGTAAAGAAATTAAATAAATGAAAATTGGTATCAAAACCTCTCACGATAGATTTATTTCACCTCTCACTTTGCAGCAAATTAAACGAAAATAAGATTAGCGAAAATGAATCAAGACAATGATCTGTCCAACTGAACTCGTACTTTTCATCAATAATCTTTCAAAGATCAAAGCCACCAATTACCATTGACATAGAAGCAGAATGAGGGAACACTAAAATTCACATTTATGGGCTTTTGGTCTAAGCAGAAAAGTTACTAATGATAAGTTGGGATGTCCGGGATTATAAGAGTCAAATATGCACAAAACTAAAGTTCTGATTGTATCGTGGAAAGTGTTGTCTATGATTTAGAAAAAGGTTCTTATAAACCATACTTTAGGAAAAAGGAAAATTTATGGTCTGTGAATCTCATTTTTTGATAGATCCTTTGGAAATAGAAGTTTAAAGCCTATTATGTGTCTGAAGGTGATAGGATTATGAAGATTTTACTTCCACTGATGGATGACTGATAGGAAAAAAAGGGATACTTGATGACTGCTAGAGGTGGAATTTGGGCAGCTTTGGGTTGGATGTTCTACAGGTTTAATTCATCCCGAGTATGGGTCAGTTGGTCATTTCAGTTTAAATTTCTTTGAGATAGGGTCCTTTCAATTTTTGGTCAATTCCAGTCAGGCCACTTAGATTTTCTATAACTTAAGAATTTCAGTATGATTTTTGGTTTCAGATTCATTTGAGTTCGGGTTCTCTCAAGTTCATAATGTTTCAGAGTAAAGTCTCTTTGCATTCAGATCTTCACTTTTTTTTGTTCAACTTGAATTGATTTGTGTCAGATTTGGACTTTTTCAGGCAGGTTTTCATGTTCGAGTTTTTTTTGCCACTCTAACAATTGTTGATTGCAAGGTGAGATGTTCTGTTGGACTGTCACAGATACACATTGAAACTCACTTTTAACATGCACGACTTAGACCATCATAAGAGCATCAACATAAGATCCACAAGAGCATAGATATTTTACATCTTATATTTTCCAAGCAAAATGACAAATGAGTTCATAACAAGGAATTTTAGGATATACCTCCCAAAAGAATCATATCTTTTCCATCTTTAGATTGCATTGCACTGTTCTGCCAACCAAAACACCAAACATCTTCCTGCAGAAAGCCATGAATTGATATCTTAACGCAAAACCCACAATTAAAAAATAAAAGGAGATTGACACTATACAGACATTGCAATAAAGAATCCAAACAAGTATGACAATTGGCTGCCCAACTAGTAATTAAATGATGATGATTATGATGGTAATAACAATTACAGAAAGAAAATGCTTTCTGGCCTTGCTTTGAAACTAGAAGAAATGAAAATATGACGGAACTACCTTATTTTTCAAATATAGCATTGACTAAAGATATTTCATGCAATAAAGCTTCAGAGTTGATTATAAGAGCATCATGGAACATATGGCTCATGACAAATATAAGCCTCTTTTGGTATGCTTATAGAAGTTACTTTTCCCGCTACTCGAGCATTCTTGCCATACCTACTTGTTAGTAGAGGTTTCACGGACTGGGACCAACCCGATTAACTCAAGACCCTATCTCACGGCCCAACCTCTCAAGCCGCAAAAGCCCGATACCATTAAAAAATAATAAAATATTACAGAATTATATTTATATTAACATTTTAATAATTTAAATATATTTTAGAATTAAAATTAAATAAAAGAGTTTTTATTAATTAAAACAATGTCCTGGGCCGGGCCTGGCTAGCAAAATCTTATCCAAGCAACTTGGCTTGTGGAAAGAACCAGTTGCTAGAGATACAGAAGCGTAATTACTTTTGGCGAAAAGGCACATGAATTTCATAATTTTCAACCTAAGGAGAAAAGTAGCAGATATTTTATCATATTTCTCATTTCTCATCATACTTTCCACTATTTTTAGTAAACAAAACCAAAGAGAAAAAAAATTAAACTTTCAGGCAGCTTTGACTGGCAAAAACCAGCCGCAGCATCATCCTTGAACAACCCAGTTTTCTATTCCTCACTGTGTCCCACTCCCTCAAGCCACCATCCCCACCCACCCACTACAAAGGTTGCAGTTTAACTGGCACTTTTGAGAGCATTGTCAATGAAGAACAGACGTACAAAGTAGGTATTCTAAATTAAAAGCTGCATTCCCAGAAGTGCCAGGACTCGGAGCAGTTACGTAACTTCTAGGTTGGGAGCATTGTCATTAAGGGACTTAGTTAATTTAGTTTAATTCAATATTTCTCAATAAGAAAAACTAGGATGAAGGAATTGGAATTTATATCTCCACAATTTATATTTTAATTGAAGGCATGAGCACCGAAAAATTTATAGATATGTGGGAAAAGTAATAACTACCAAAAGAAAGAAGCGTATATCACCATTAAAAAAACTGCTGAAATTACGTACTAATCAAAATTCAGTTTCAGGAGTACTAAAAAGATCAAAAAAAATTTTTAACGTAACAAAAAGGAGCTAAAGCAAATAAGGTTTACACAATCTTAAAGGTTGATAGAAAGCTTAAGAACAATCATAGAAGTTTACCTACAAAATCAGTGAATGATGTATTAAAGATGGAATGCCTAAAATAAGAGGCCTGTCTAAATTCTGGAAGTAAACTCATTTGCCTCAATTATGATAACAGACACAGCACCCGTACTTTACGTAAATTACATAGTAAGATGATGACTACAGTGAGAACCAAAGTTCATCAAAAGATAATAGATCATATAAGCTTTATGGTCTATTAGCTAGTATTCTTCATTAAAAAACAAGTATTCCCCTAATTAAATGCCAGACTTCATTAGCAATATAAGACTTCCAAATATCAACATCAACATACAACAGAACCATGTCTATGGATCATAAAATGAATTAAAAAGAAATACTCTATACTTACACGAATTTGGAACAGATACTCGTGGGGATAAGTTGTTAAAACAAGGGAATCTTCAAAATGGAACTTTACAACTGGAAAGCCATCATCAACACTGCAAGATCAAAAGAAAGGAATGACATGAAGAGTCAGAAAGTCTCAAACAAAGTAATTCAAAGGAATTAATGAAAGAAAGCCATTGATCAGTCCAAGTGACCAACACATATGACCTAACCTTGACGTAAAGAAATGAAATAACCAAGGCAAACAGAATATAAAATAAAAATTTTCCATTTTCCCTTTTTTACTAGGATATCAATAATGTATTTCAAAGTTGTTGGGCACAAAGAAGGCAATATATTATATGTCCCTCATAAGATTTCTCATAAGCAAGAGAGAGCAACAATTAAGAAAGAAAACAAAAAACAACTGTTAAGTAAAAAAAATGCTTCACATACGGGTCAAAACCACGTGCTACACCTTTTTGGCAAGAGTAGGATGAAAAATCATCACTAATTACAATTTTGATGTATTTCTTAACTCATTAGAGACTCCAAATTAGCATGAAACTTTGTGGTCATTTGGTTGTTCAAATTAAGAAAAATTGCAATACACTTTTATGTGCTCTCATCTCTCTACTTCCTCTCAGAAAAATGTGGTCATTTGGTTGTTCAAATTAAGAAAAATTGCAATACAATTTTATGTGCTCTCATCTCTCTACTTCCTCTCAGAAAAATCAGGCTTACACATGCAGAGCACTTGATTTTTAATTACTTTTTCTTAAAGCCGCCTCCTTGGTCAAATGCACATTCCTTATTGGTAATATTAGGGAATATAGTGAACAACACTTCAATTTGGAATTGAATCCAAAACAACATATAAAACTAAAGATAAAATCAGCAAAGTTATTCATAAAATCACAAGTATTATTGAAGAAAAATATCAATATTTATATATGGTATTAAGAATTCTAAAGCATAAATTCAAATTAATGTAAATCTGGGGGAAATGTAACATTTGGATCATCCGAAGTTGCAAACGTAGCATCAGATAGTGCTATTATCCACATCAAAGACAAATGATGTGCATTCCTAACATACGTACCAAAGAGTACAATTGCAGTGCCTTACCTTCCCCCAAACTGAAAACATGTAAATTGATCTTCAACAGTATGCAAATTCAATGCAGGCTGCGAGGAGAGAATCTAATTGACAGAAGGTGCAATGTGATTAGTAAATAGGAATAGACAATATCAAAATCAAAGTAAGGTAAGAAGTAAAGCTTACCTCTGCCATTAGTGGTTGATAAATTACGAGCGGAAGATATGCTAAGGTTGTACCGCTATCGACTATTGTTCCTTTCTGATCTCCACTATCAAAAATATCACTTGGAAGTTCCAGTAGATTATCACCAACCTCAACTGCCTTCATTACAACATTGTAATGTGCCCTAAGATTGTTGAATAAAAGTATATTTATGAATTTATAAACCAAGAATTCACCTGATTGATGAAAAAAGTAAGACCTTAAACAGAAAGTTGAAAACTGCAAGGTGATTCATAAACAAACTAAAGTAAATGAGAAAAACAGTTAAGTTCGTCAATTATGATCTCCCAGAAATACTTTGTTACTACAGTATTAAAGAAACACAACATTTAGAATGTTTCTTAGTGATAAGATGCACTTTAAATTTTGAAACCTTTTAGCTATGAATTTGATCTATTTTGCTCTCTTCCTAAATTCCTTATGCTTCATTTGGAACACAAGAAATTGAGAGGATTAATTTGTATTCTGTTTGACATACATAAGATGAGAATGAATACAAACAATACAAACAGATTAACAACACAATAGAGATCTAACAAATACATGGATTTGGGAGTAAGCATGAAGGTCATTATCCAATACAATTGTCAACATAAGAAATTACTACAGACAAAAACTTGCAGCAGCTATTTATCATTTACAAGTATTAACCTCAGGGAAAAATAAACCATAATTTATACATTAAGGTTAGGGGTATATTAACCACAATTTATCCTTATTCCACATTCCAACAATATTATACATGATCTAAAGCAATCAATGTTACCTTTTACATCCAAGAAACAGGAAAACAATGTAAAATAACTGAATCAGAGAGAACGGCGGAGAAAGAAGGAAAAAAACAAAAGGCAAAATTAAGAGCCACAACAAGAAATTATTGGCCAAGATCACCTTCAATGACAAAATTTTAAATTATAAGTCATCAGTTATAAAAACCATAGATATTAAAGATATTAAGAAATATAGGATGGATCACTTACTGGTTCGGAACCATAGGAGTTGTTTTCACTTTTGGTGATACCACTTCACCGATTGCAAAGATTCCACCTCCATCTATATTATCCAAACAATGTGCAAACATTCTTTTTACTTTCCCAGCTGCTGCAAGTTGTGAAATCATAGATGAATTTGCTTGTCCAAATCCAAGTATCCCATCTAGTGCTTCATTTGATGATCCTAATTCTCCAGATTGTTTAGCACCACACCTAACCAAAAAATAGAAATTCTAAATTACATACATAACCAAAAATAAATATCAGCAGCGGTGGAGCCAAATATGATTCCCTAGACATGGTATGTTCTGCCCGTCCAACCAACAAACATCGAGGGACTGGGCCCATCTCTTGAATCAATACCTCTAAAGAGCATGTGTAATTTCCTTTTCTTTCCCTTTTTCTTGGAAGGAGGGGAGTGTTCCTAGAAGAGAGAGAAAAGGATGGGAACCCAAAGTATTTAAACAGAATTTTAAGATAATCAACTGGATTGACTGGCTCATAACTAATGCCGGTAGCCAATAAGTAACTGAAAAATGAGGCAGGAGGAAGATCAGCAGAAGAAAAACAAGATTCCATTTAGTACGTCTTGCAATCCAGGTACCACAAACACGAGGGAATTTATACACAATAAGAACTGATGCAGACCACACATCAGTTAATCAGTAATTAAATGTGATAGTACAAATACAGTCTTGTTTAAAGAAATTAGAGAACCAAAAAAATCCACTTATATTAGCTATATGCGATTCTTAACCCCACATTTTCTGCCTCATTTAGTAATAACTTAACCTAAGAGCAGAAATAATATTTGACCAAAAAGGCACAGTGGTTTCTTATATTACAGCCAAACACTTGACTACAAAACTGCCCTTTTAAGCTATAGTCTATGACAATATTGCTCATCAAATCTATGAATATTTGATTAATGTTAGACCATAAGCGCCAAAATGAAACTACCCATCTATTTGCGCACAATAGACTAATGTACGAACAACATGGTTACAAACAGATGTTCCAAGGTCAAGACTGAATGAAAGCCAGCCTCAAAGACAAGGCCATGCTCTGGTGAATAGCTTCCTAATAGACCAACCATCATTATAAGGGACATTTTCACGAACAAGACGCATAAGCAACAATGGAGACAAACTAAAATGTCTTACGAAAAATCAGAATTCATCATAATTCCAACTAACCCGAATACAACAGTCCCATTTGTAGATCCAGTCTGAAGGTTTCCGGTCACCTGCTGCAGTTTTATGGTATCCTTTACAAAGTATCCAGCAGTTGAGCTTCCATCACCATAAACGACATTATATTGGCACTGAAGTGTGGGCTTGCAACCAGGGAGCGGACCATCATACGTTGAAGTACAAAAATCTTGATCACAATAAACCAGGCTTGAAGTGGAGGAACTCTTTGGATCATATAATGTTAAGTCTATCTACAATAGAATAATTAAAACAATAAATGTTTTCTACAAAAAGGTTTATATTAATTCAAAAAGAACACAACAACCACAACATCATACTATATCATAGCACTTGTGACCATTACATATCTGATAAATCTACAAAGATTAATATCAAGTTGTAAAAAGAACATACACCAAGGTCACTTTTTGTGGGGCACTTGTCACATCCAACACAATTCACCCAAAGAATGTCACTTCCAGTATCAACTTGCACATAATAATCCTTTGATGGATGTCCTAATCCAATTTTAGCAAAATAAAGCCTGAAATGATTAAGAAAATAAGCAGCAAATTAGCAGCCAATATATTGCAAAAGAAAATTGTTTTCAATAATGAGTTCATAAAATTAATGCAAAGAAAATAAAACTCTCTTCCTTAAATATCCAATAGAACAAGTCAGCTGAATCTTAAGATGCTTTTCAAGTATCCTAGCTTTAAACAATGGCTCCATGGAATATAAACAGCTGAATTTTTTCAACTACATAGAGATGAAACTGATAAACAGATTGAGAATGATAAAAAAATCATAGTTAATGACCAAGGAAGAAAATTTTGAAAAAAAATGGATCTCAAGCAATAAGTAAAATCTGTTATTATTCACCATCATCACAGAAAAGACATGAAAATTCAGCCAAACTAAATTCCTCCTGGAAAGAAAAAAAATTACAATTCCCTTCACCTGATTCGATTTACTCCAAATAAAACATATAAAAAAAAAAGCCAAATATTTACAAAACCAAAAATAATTCACAAAAACAAATACCCAAGACAGAAACATAAAAATTTAAACAGTACATATATATGTATATATTGAAAAGCTAACCCAGTTTCAGAAGGTTGACCATTGCCACCTAAAGGGAGATCCACATCGACAGTAGAGAGAAGCCTACCATGACGACGGATATCATGAGCTCTCAATGCAGTTAAATTCTTTCCTTTGCCTGCAAATTTATGCTTTACATCAAAAGTCAACACGTTCTCAAAACTACCACAACCGAATTGACCCACCACCGTGAACGCAATAGTGACAAACGCCAACGCCAATCTCCTTAGATCCATCATCCCTATCAATTACAAACAATGTCCCCCCTCTCCCTGTCTCTTAAAATCTAAAACTCTTTCTGGGTTTCTTTTCCTAAAAAAAAGAAAATAAACTTTTAATTTCAAAGAAGATTCAAACAAGGTGGGACACAGCGAGCGAGAAGAGGCGGAGACAAACCAAAACCCATGAAGAAGAAAAGAAGCAGAGAAATGCGCGTTTTCAACGCTAAACGACGCGTCTTATTTGTAAAGCACGAGAACTCCACCAAGGTCTTTTTTTTTTATTTTTTATTTCTTTCCTTCGCTAACTATGAAAACGTCGGTCGCTCATTTTTCTTTTCTTCTTCTTATTATTATTATTATCATTTGTTTATCATTATCATCCTTTAAACAAATTTTTTTCATTTTTTTTATATATAAACAGATTGATTTATATCATCCAAAGAAAATTTATATCAAACTTACACATCCAATTTTAAATCTCATAAGAGAAATTAAAATTAAAATTAAAAATTTCATCCTACATATACTGAACATATCATCTAAATATGTTAATTTCATTCTTCTTTGTTAACTTTTTTATTTGCCTTTTTCACCTTTAAAAATAAAAATTAAAGAGTCTGTTTATATAAAAATAAACAGACAATAGTTTTACAAATTTAAATTTGCTTTTTAGGAGAAAAAATGCTTTTATGAATATTGTTTACTTTCTAATAATTTTTTTTTTCTTTTTTTGGCCTCACCTTTCTAGTATTCCTTAGATTAGATAGTATAAAAAACAAAAAAACAAAAATAATAACTCAATAGAGCCAATCTATCAAAAAAAAAAAATTTTATATTATATATTTTAAGCTTATTAAAAGATATTAAGTCTACTTACCAATTTTTTTTACAATTGGTCTATTACGTTATATTCATATTTTTTTGTGTTATAATCGTGTTTAAGTTATTTTTTATTTACATAAATTTTTTATATGTTAATAATTTATATTATATAAATTTTGAGTTATTCATTTATTAATATTATGTTTTAATTATTTTTTTGATGATATATTCGTGTAATTATGTCTAATATTATTTTTAATTAAAACAAAACCAACTTTGATCATTCTTGATTATAATATTATTTGTAATTAAAATATCAGAAAATAAATTTTATACAATTTTAAACCCAAAAAAAAAAATTTTTTTTTTGAAATTGTAATTCCACGTGATATCACGAAAATCATGATAAAAGTTGATTAAATTTAACCCAAAAACTAAGGAAAAATTAGATGATGAAGAGAATAAGTTTAAAAAGAAAATTTCCTTTTTTAGTTTGTTTGTTATACTTGCATTATTCTTTGTTTTAGGTTTTGGTTTCGGTTTCGGTCTCTCCGTCTCTACAAGACTTCTTCGCTTCCCGTTTTCATTTCTTTTCTTTTGTTCTATCTTGATTCCTTTCCATTCCTTTCCTTTCCGTATGTGCTTCGGCAAAGACTTCTTTCCAAGTAATCTCTCTCGTTTGATGATTTTGACTTTCATCATCAACGGGTAGGATTTTTTTGATAAGATTTGGTGGGAAGTTGATCGGATTGGATCAATTCTTTTATTCTTTATAAATAGCCAATGTTATCCTCCCAAAAACAAATTCTTACTTTTTTTTTTTATGCTTAACTCATTTTATTAAACTCTTTTTACTAAATTGCCATTTTATTTCTTTTTTCACGATGAATAATATCTTATCTATTTTCATTATATTTTTATCAAAAATAAAGTTGATATATTAATGATAAAGTTTTTAACTCTACATGCAGATTAAAAATTTTAAAAATTTATTATATTTTTTATTATTTTAGTGCTCTTGAAAAGATGTATTTCATTTTATTAACCCGCTTATAATAAAGTCTAAAACTTTTATTTATATTTTCTCAAAAAAAAAAACTTCATTAATAAATAAATTTCTCTTGCAACTAATTAAGGTTTGACCTAATAATTGTGCTCTCTTTCCCTTGGGATAAAAATAGATCCAACATTTGAATCTGCCTTTAATTGTTTGGACTTATTCATATGTACAAGGAAGAGGAGAAAAATAAAAAATTTCTTCAAAAAGAAATATTTATATTTAAAGAGAATTATCTTTTAAGATTGTGGTCGGGTTTAGCCTCGTAATTATTTATATATGTGTTTGTAATAATCAAAATGTTTACCGTAATTAGGCTTTACTATTTGTCTTTAATGATGGCTTCATTTCGATTATACCAAAGATTGATAATCTATTTTTTAATTTAATTAGTATCACGAGTTAACTGAACATTCATTTGATTAGTAAAATAATTTAAAAAAACTTAGTTAAATTGATAGTGATAAGAATGTTAATGTACTTTTTTATTTAAAGAAAAAA
>JBBYHM010000018.1:3153139-3168271 GCA_038381775.1 Adansonia rubrostipa | reverse complement strand
ATTTACAAAATTAACTGGAGAACAATCAAATCAAAGTACAACTTTTACAATAGATCATTAATCTCACTGCTAAAGGTATACAATATGTATAAAAGATTATAGAATTAAGAGATCCAATGGGTAAAAAACTAGCCATTTCTATGACTTGGCTGTATGCCTATAAAATTCTAATTTTGATATTGGACATAAAGATGATCTCATTTTTACTAGCCATGAATAGTAAAAATTTCACACTTTGGCATAAAGCTATGACAAAAAAGATGGAACCAATTCCCAATATTCCAGTCTAGTAACTTACTGAATTGCTTTTTGGTAATTTTAAATGATATAAAGTTAGACTAATGGTCAAAGGTTTTACTTAAAAGAGGTATTAATTACCATGGAACTTTCTCGCTAGTTTTTAAGAAAGTTTCATTAAGAATTATCTTAGCTTTGTAGCTCATTTTGATTGAGGGTTACTTTAAATGGTGGTGAAAACAACTTACTTGAATAGAGATCTTTGGAAAAGGTATACATGATTCTACCTGAAGTTTCTTTGAAAAGTCAACATATAGACTAAAACAAGCATCCCATCAATGGTATGTAAAGTTTAACAATGTTAAGACATTATTTGGCTTTACTAAAATTGTTGTTGATCATTGTTTATACCTTAAAGTCACTAGAAAGTAATAATTTTAGTCCTATATGTTGGTGATATTCTCCTTTCAAAAGTAATTTGGCTTTGTTACATGAGACAAAGGTTTTCTTTCTCAAAACTTGATATTAAGAATTTGGATGACACTTCATATGTCATAGGCATAAAGATTCAAGAGATAGGTTTGAAAAGACATTAAGCCTATATTAAGAAGCCTATATCAAAATAATTATGGAAAGAATTAGAATACAAAGCTATTCACTACAAGCGCATAAATTGTAAAGAGGATATTTCAATTTCAATTAATATCTTTAAATAATTTGAAAAAAGAGCATATGAAAGGCATTACATATGCATATAGTATTGGGAACCCTATATATGATCAGGTTTATAAGAAACTTGGCATGAGGTTATAATAGAAATGCTTGGTAGATGTTAAAGTAATCCTGGCCTTAGACTATGAAAATGCCAAAAGAATTATGTTATAAAGTAATATCACAGGCAGTAAGGTTGAGATATTTTATCTCTTGTTTGAAAGTTCTTAGCAAGCCATTAAAGATCTATTGTGACAACTTTAATGCAGTATGCTTTTCTAAGAATGATAAAAGAGAGAGGTGCCACAAGTAAATAAATATAAAGTAACTTTTTGTTAGAAACTTTATAAAGAAGTAAGAAATGGATATCCAACGCATAACTACAGGTTTAATGATAGCGAATCCCATGATGAAAGCATTATCGACAAAACAATTTAAAATTTATGTGGATCATATGGGGCTACTTAAATTCTATCAAGATGTACTTTGGCTTCTTTGATTTGATAATTTCATATTCTTAGAGTTTATAGACATGTTTCAGGTTGTGCATATAAAGTTTACATATCAAATGGACCTTAAATGATTATAGAAAATTCATTCATAAAGTATTATCTCATAAAGTGCTTTTTTAGAGATGATCTTGCACTGTAATACATGGAATGAAATATTCGGATTAGAATGCTACTGTCATGATTCATGCTATGTGAATCTTTAATTGAGTAAGAGTTTGGCTAAAGCAGCTTATGGCCATCCTAAAGTTTGGATTTAATTATCACCTATTTAAGTTCTTGGTTTATCATATAGACCAAGTAGGAGAATGTTAGACTTTATGTGGCCCACATGATAATTAAGTAAATCAAGATAAATATTTTAATTAATATTAAGGTATTATTATCTAGTAAATTCTATTCAGATTAACTATTCTAGTGGTACGAGTTAAACTCAATTTTAATAACTAATTAGAATACAAACTCCATGATGGTAGGATATAACTCTAATTAGTTTTCTAGTATAAGTCCCTAGTCTAGTCTATGTAAATTGCTTGTGCACCATCATAAGGCAATTATCAAGAAAAAGAAATAGACTAGAAAGCTTATGCTGGGTGTTCGTTTATATGTACTAGAAGCGAGGTCGCATTCTTGATAAATGAAGGCTAGAGGTACATTTTTAATTTAAATCTTATAAATACGACTAATTAATAAAATAAAATATTGATATCTAAATACCAAAATACTAATTTGTTAAAGGAGGATACCTTACAATTAGGTAATATACTATATTTAGGTGTGGAAGTCTTTTTAAACTAGTTGTACATATAATTTAAGTTGCATACGCAATGTAATTATTGATAGAAATTCTTTTACGCCATACACATATGAATAAGGATAAAGAAATGTTGTTGTTGATGGTAGTGTTGTTGCATTATAAATTGAGCCCTTGCTTCAAATTCATTGATCAAAAACAAAAAGCTTTGGACTGTGGCAATTGATAACATGGTCCCCAAATCCCTCTTGAACTTTCATTTCTCAACATAATGTAGAAAAAGATATAGCTATCTTTAAATAGGGTAATTAAAGGCTACGGGGGAGGTACCCTGCTATAGGACTTTTATGCTCACAACAAATAAATTCCTCTACTATGACTATATAGCCATATAGATCAAGAACGTATTAACTAATTAATTAAGCTAACTCTTGATTTGAGCTATAAAAAAGATTATGCGTTAATCCTTGTCATTCTCCCTCATGGAAGAAGCACCAATCCTGAACTGCATCTTCTTCCTTTTCTCTATTTTAGTAGCTCTTTGCCCTTTATGTAAGCCTCAAAAAGCTCTTTGTTCTCTTTCTCGAACTCATTCCAAACTATAACTAAAACTGTATAATACTAATCATATTATAATTGAAAAAACTTAAAATATATGACATTAAATCATTGACATCAGTTAGAACCATGATTCTCTGACTCTTCATTAGTCTTAAAGTATTTGTGTCCAATGCATATATAAATATGGGTAAGGAGATATGACCCTCCAAAGATCCTTTAAACACATGAAAAAATTAAATGGTGTCAGACATTCACACCCAAGTTCGAATAACATAAAATTAAATAGTCTTTGATAACAAAATCTTCGTGGGCATGTATAATTAAAGCTTGACTAAGCTTCTTGGTATGTTTTTATGTGGGTGACAATGTTTTCATAATGTTTAATAAACAAAGAAAAAGATGACTGAACCCATTGGAAGTAATGACTGGTTTAATATTTGCATGTTTAGACAAAGCTTCCATGCATTTTTCTTCGCTTATGTTGAATATCAAACACTATTCTATAAGATGGTGCACCTGCATACATATACATGTGTATATATATATATATGATCATTTTACAACAACCAATGCTTATAATGGAAATTACTGTAACTTAACATAAAAAATTAAGAAGACTAATTACTACTTACCATATGGATATATGAAGTAGAAGAGTCATCCATAAATTATATAAATATTAGCACTGAAAAGATCTCTTTTATGACTATTTAGGCTTATAGCTAGAGCTAAAAAGGTGGAAATTTATAAAGAAATAGAGATGAAGGGGAAACAAGAGATGATGTCATAAGATGTTGGTAAAATGGGCTCATATTGAACCAAACTTAAGCATAGCTTTCTCAATTTTGATTGATCCAGATTAAATTATTATTTATTAGTTTTTTTTAATTTAAATTTAAATATACAAATATTAATATTAGTATAAAATAATTTTTAAATTTTGTTATTCTTAATAGTAATTTAAGCTTTTGAACCTAACCTTAATTAGACTTAAATAAGGAAATTAAAAAAAAAATAAAGTCATGACCTGACTTACCCTTGAGCGCTTGTAGTGAGGTCCAAAGCTGCATGTGGGGTGCATATGGGATGATGTCCATTATTGGTGGAGGGAAGATTTACATTGATGATGATGATGATGATGATGATGATGATGATGATAATAATAATAATAGTTCATTCACAAATTGATCAGAGAAGATTGTTAGATTAATGGATAAGTCTATGGTTTTAGTTGATACAAAATTTGAAGTCTTCAAGTATTTCATATAATAATTTAGTGGGGTTGGACCAGAGGTTAAATTTGCACATATATATATTATTTTCCATTTTCTACAAATAATGGTGCATATAAAGAAGTTGCTTCAAAATTTGGCCAAGATGATAAAAAGCTTAACATCTCTCATTTTTATTGCTTTTACAATATAAAAAAATGAAAAATGAAAAAGGTTGATCTTATTCAAAAGCCATTTATGAAATCCCCTCTTTCTCATTTCACACCTCGAAAAGTAGTTGTGCTTCAAAATTTGGGCAAACACCCGTTAAGATTTAATAAAATTTCAAAAAAGTACATTTACCCCCTAACGTTTGGTAGAAATTCTAGTTCCCCTTCAGTTTGAAAAACATCTGCTTACACCTTAAGGTTCAGTAAAAATATACATTAACCCTCCTAAGTTATTATTTCTTGGTTAATTTCAAGAAAAAGACAAAAATGCCTTTAGTTAACTATTAATATTTTTTGTTAAATTCTTTTTTTACTCAGAACTTTTTTAACTACAAAATTATTATTAATCATTATCAAGTTAAATTATAATTTAATTCAAGTGCACATGGTAAATATTTTGACTTATGCCAGTGTAGATTAGTTCAGTTAGTTGAGTATTCATTAGCAATTCTAATTGATGGGTGCTGTATTAGTATCACTATTAGCCTTTTTAAGGCTTGTGGCATGCCTATGTCCCTAAATTTGGATAGTCTGTCCTCACCTAAATTTTTTATACTAAAAAATATTTTAAATTTATCTTTAATTTAATTATATATATTAATTTTGATGTTAATTAATTATATTATTTTTATTTTAAAATAAAACAACTGCCATTATTTTAAAAAGTTTAATGATAAAGAAATTTGTTAAAACAAAAAAAAATGAAAGATAGACTAAAAATAAAAAATGCTTATATTTTAATATTTAAAGTAAAATTTGAATAACTATTAGTTTGGCTGCTAAAATGTTACATAGTTACTTTTTCAAGAGATAAATATATTTTTATTGTTCTTTCTTTCCCTTTTTTCTTCAATTTTTTCTTTAATCAATTTCATTATCACTAAACTTTGAAATATCATTACTTAATTTAAATAAAAATATGCCTTTCAAAGTTAATATATTAATTGAATTAAAGATAAGTTTAACATATTTAACACACACTTGAATTAGAATAATTTAATAAGAATTTAATTTTTTTAGTAGTTAAAGATAATTTTAGGATTAACTAAATTCTCATTATATTTGTAGTTAAAAAACATTTTGACTAAAAAATAATAAAAACAAAAAAATAAAAAAAAAACATTAATAATTAATAATGGGCATATTTATCTTTTCATTTAAAATTAACCTAGAAATAATACTTTATGGAGTTTACTGTATATTTTGCCAAACCTTAGGGGCCAAGTAGGTGTTTTTAAAACTAAAGAGGTTAAGAGGGTTTTACCAAACCTTAAGGGGTGTGTCTTTTATCCATAAAATTTGGACAAGCATGTATCAGAATTCAATAAAATTTCTCCCACTTCACGCCCTGGAAAGTGGTGTGTTCAAAGAAACCGCTTCAAAATTTAGCCAAACATCCATCAAGATTCAATAAATTTTATTGTTTGGATTATCATCTTTGCAGGCTTCAAAATTTGGTCAAACATCCATAAGAATTCAATAAAGTTATGGTGTTTCGATTACCATTTTTGTACATTGAAGTGGATAGACAAAATGGGATACCATTACTTCACATGACAGTAGAGGCAACTTTCAACATCCACTAGTGTGCAATCCACACTTCATTACATGTTTTTATTTTTCTAGCACTATTTGATATAAAATATTTAATTAATGTATGCATAAAAAATTATTGAATTAAATATTCTATCTTAGTGTATAACATAAAAAAGTGATTAAGCCCACTTATTCGATACAATTAATTTTTGATTATTAATAAGTTATAAAAATACAAAATATAAAATTAAGGATTATAATATAATTAAATTTATCATTTCCATTTAGGAAAACATATGATTGTGGGCAATCAATAAGAAACCATATGACCATGGGTAATCAAAATGGTACCATTAAACCATATGATTATTAATATATGCCATTGAGCTAATCGAATTGGGACATAGGATACACAGTTAGTTAACTACATAGTTGTTACTAGTTTAGTAACACAAGGTTTTCTTTCATGTTAGTGGCATAATTGACTATCATGAAACCACTAATTAAATAAAGCCCATGGAACTTAAAAGGCTTTGCAAAGGAATTGCAAAATATTATAATTATGGGATTCTTATGCATAAAAACCTAGTTTTTCAAAAATGTTCTTGGTCATCATATTGTTAAGACAAAGCATTAGTAATGCTTAAAGACCAACTCGTCTTATGCCTTCTTACTTAAGAAGTAAGCAACCAATCTCATAGGTTGAATTATGTGAGATAATTAGCATGTCATAGGGGTGCTTGTTTTGTGGAAACAAGTCCACTGAACCTGAACCGTATAAGAACTTTCTTTGGTATTAGTCACTCGAGTGTCCACAGAATATGTTCTCATGTGCTATCGTGTATAATAGTCTTTAGATTTGTGATACCGAGCATCTTTATGTGGTGTGTCACACTTTGATTTATCTAAAACGGGTGCACAAGGATAGATGCCTAAGGTAGGGTACTTTGAGTATGACATGTTTTTAAAATACTTTCTTATGGAATTTTGAAATTTAATTTTAAATCACACTACAATCAAATCTCTACAATTTTTAGGAATTTTTAGAAAATATTTTGCAAATTTTACAAGTTAACTATCGTATATTTTAAATGATACCTATGCAATATTTATGCTTATATTCGCTTTGAAAAAATGTTTGAAAAGGTCCAGATTATCATTTTCTACCATGAGATGTCAAGTTATATAATTTATTGATTAATTTCGAATTCTTCATGATACCGCAAATTTGTTGCTCTCAAAAAAAATTGTTTATATTTTATATTTTACCTTTATTCTTATTTCTAATTGATGCATGAATATCCCATTTAGGGTATATGCATGGAATTTTGGACTAACAATTTTTAGGGGAATTAAATATTAGATATATGCAATTTTGGAAAACTCACATGATTTGATTTCTTAAAATTTTTCCTTAGATTTTTCATTCAATTTTTAATTGAATTTCCACATATTAATTTATTCATTCGAGTTTTGTTACTCATTAATTTCTTTAATTCAATTTTTCCTTATGGTATTTAAATTAAAATTTTACATGATTAAATTTCTAATTGAATCTTGTCATATGTAGAATTTTAATTAACTCCTAGAGTATAGGAATTTTAATTCAATTTTTATGTGTATCAGTTTAGTCCATGCAATTTAAATTGTTCCATAAATTTTCAATTCCAACAACTCTCCATTTCACATGGAATTAATTTAGTTCAAACTAAACTTTTCTTCCCATTAATTTGGTTTAATTCAAATTATCTCCAACTTGGTTGCATATTTGGTTGGAATTCAATTCTTATCCAACAAACTTAGTTTCATCCCAGCCAAATCCCAACATATTAGGTAAAAGTACATAATGGCTATCATGAGTGTATGTGATGGATTATGACAAAGGGGATGGGTTTATGACAAATTATCATGAATTCTAACCAAACAAGCAACATGAAATAATAATAATAATAATAATAATAATAATAATATAAAAAGAAGAATTGGAAGCCAAAAATGTTCTAGCCATTTGGCCAAGGCTATTTGACAACCTTGGCCAAATGGTCCCAAGGATTTCTTTCATTTGCTTTTTAAGGGAACGAACAAAAAAGTTGATTAAAAAAAAAGAAAAATAGAGTTTTAAATCTTTTTTAGGTATATTTCCAAAAGAAATTTTGGTTTTTCAGGCTTCAATTTCTCTGCATGTTTCATTCTTCAGTCTTTCTTCTTTAGGGGAGCTTCTCCTAATTTCTACTCATCTTCTTTGACGAAAAATATTTTAAAGCTTAAGTGATTAGAATTAAGTGTTTTATTTTTGAGATAGATGATTTTTTCATCTTTTCTTCCCCCTACAAAAATCTCTTTTGGCTTTTCTATAATTTTGCTTAGTTTTTTCAGAGAAAAAATGAATTTTTTTCTAAGAATTTTCAAAGTTTTCAAATTCTTCAAGGTATTTTCTCTAGCAAAATTTATTTTTGTTATTCTATTTTATTTCCTTCAATTCATTCATCTTATTGTCTTGTTATTCTATTTTATTTCCTTCAATTCATTCAACTTATTGTCATTCTTTAATGGGAAAATCACGATCCTAATTTTAATTAGGTGATGTGTTCAAGCCATTGTGGAAATACCAAACTTTGAGCCAAACTTTAAGGGTTATGACCAAATTTCTCAAGTTTATTCATTTCGTTGATTTTATTTTCATCTAAATGAATTATTTCTAGGAAAATTCATCTTGATTATTTTTAAATTTGCTTTCCCAATTTTTGGTAATGTTAAATTTATTTATTTCATACATGTGTTATTTTATGTATTTGTATGAATTCTTTGATTTCTCTTGGTTTTTTTGGTATTTATATGTTGAAATGATGATGTTGATATAATTTTGAGGTTTCCAATGGTCATTTGCTAGTCTTAGCTCATAAGCCATGTGTGATTTTTGTTTTCGTTAAAAAAATATTTTTTTGGTGATTTTCATGTCTTGTTGATTTTTTTTGGGGAGATTTTTGGCAAGTTTCCCTTTTGATTTTAAGCCCATTAAAGATGTTTTAGTAGTAATTAAAGTTGTTAGGGTAAAAAAATAATTTTTCCATTTTTAAGCCATTTGGTAATTTAGCCAAACCTTAAGGGCCTAACTATAATTTTTATAAAATTTTTACAAGGCCATGCATTCTTGGCCGAATCTTCGTAGGACCCATACGTAAATTTTTCATGCATTTTAAATTTGTTTAGGTGCTTTGCATGCATTTTTTACCTTTTAAAGGTCATTTTGCAAATTTTGCAAATTTAAGGATTTTTTAGCAAAACTTTGCATTTTAAGCCTAGATTCATTTCTCATATGAATTACCCACTTAGGGTAGTCAGGACATTTTAGATATATTTCTAGCATTTTCCCACCATTTAAGGGTTAAAATTTAATTTTGTGAAATTTAAAGGCCTATAAGCAATTTTATTATTTAGGTCACCTTTGTCTCATAAGTTACCCATTTAGAGTATTAGGGTCATTTCATGTTAGTATAAGTCTTTTAGGTTTAGTATGATACTTTCATTTCGAAGGTGTACTTTTGAGGCATTTTAATAATTTTAGCTTAAAAATGAGTCCTTTAGGGATATCAAGATACTTTTATATCGAAGATGTGCTTTAGGAATAGGTTTATGACTCTGTGTCATTACTGGGTCCTTTAGTATTACCAGGATACTTTCATATTGAAGGTATAATTTAAGGGCATTTTAATAATTTTACCTTAGAATCGAGTCTGTGAGGGTCACTGGGATACTTTCATGTCGAAAGTGTACCTTAAGAGCCATCTTAGTCTCTTCAATCAAGTTCGAGTCTTTTTAGTCTAGTTTTGTATTTTCTGTCAAAATCGAGTCTTATGATGAGCTTTTTATACGTTTAAATAAAATCGAGATTTGCAAAAATTGAGGCAATACCCCTATTTTAAATAGTCCATAAGTGCATTTTCACCATATGGAAGTCGCTTCATCGATTATTTTAAATAAAAGTATACCCTCTTCAAAAAAAGTAAAATCAAGATTTTTCAAATTTTGTAAAAATAAATCCTTTCATATTTCTCTGATCCTCCAACAATGAAAAAGATATTTTGATTTTACAATATTAAAAACTCGATTTTCTCAAATGGAACAATAAATTTAGCTTAAGGAAATTTTTAAATATGGGAATCATAATTAAACAGCGGATGCCAAAATTGAATAAAAAAACGAGATTTAAGTTAACACATTATTAAGAGGTATCGATTTTTGGTTGTCATAAGAGGAATCGATCCTTAGCTATGATTGTAACTAACTCTCGAACCTTTTCAATTGAATCTTTAGAATAAGCGTAGAACTCGAAGTTTGTTTTCAAGGGTTTCATAACCTTTAAAAGACGAACTTTGGTAGGTGACCAATTTCACCTAGCCAAAATAGATTTGTGGCTACTCCAACATAAATGGTTATTTTGTAACAACTATTTGGGGTTAAGTTTAGTAAGCAATTCACCCTAACGACTCGATCCCTCAATACTAATAAAGAAATAAATAAAAAGAAATGAGAGATTCACCCACCTTAAAGTTTGGTGCGTTCAGGTTGCAACACTACCCTAACTAAAAGAATATTTACAAGTAAAGAGATCTCAAATCATTGACGGATTGACTAAGTTGGTGAATAAGATAGGCAAGTTCAAGATTGCGTACTGGGAAACTACAGAGGAGGTTAAAGGCATTTCTGTATTCTTCAAGAAAGAGGTTGAGAGAAATGATAGAAGGATGATGATTTTCACAGAAATATTGCAAATTGAAGGCTTCTCCAAAGATGAAATGCTTACGGTAGAGAAATATATTAGCAAAGATTCACATAAGGTATATTTTTTCCCTTTTTACTTTGCCAAAGGAATTCAGGAGGGATTACATACTTAAGTAATTAAGTCCATGTATTCCTCATCAACCTTCCTTTGACTTCAACAATGCTGTAGATGTCTAGCTTCTCTTTTTGCTCCGAACTTGTATGGAGATATTGGAACTTTTTGTCTTTGAATACTCATATTTTGATTTAGTGCCTTTGGTTAGTAGCTAAACATATATGTTAACAACTCATAATTATGATGCTAATTGAGTTACAAAAATTACTTACTGATGTATTATAATTTGTTTAGTGACTATACACATTTGTTGTTCTTGTAATATATGAAAATCCAAGTCTTGGTCTACATATATTCACATTTTGAATTTGTTCTTAAGGCTTAACAACGAGTCTATTGAAATCCAAGCCTTGGTTTGTATTATGTTTATTATAGATATTATACTTGATGGTAACATTATATATTTGCATGGTCATCTAAATTTGTTTTTCCATATTATGTTTGGTGTAGATCATGTAATTTTGATGGTATTTTAACAATATTTTGTTAGTTGTTGGAATATGAATTAATTGCAAATGATATTGTTGGAATAAGCATTAGGTTGAGAAGAAAAAGATTATTTTTTTGTTCCTACTACTAGGGGTATTTTAGTAACCTGCTCACTTTGGAATATCACATTATTGGCAAGCCAAACACCGAAAATCTTGAATGAAGGGATGTAAACCAAAATCATAAACATCATATTGATGGGAATGTGCATTGGTAATTTCGTAGAAGGTAATTCTATTATTTTTGATAATTTCATATTACTCAAACAAAACAATCCCTAAAAATTTATGTAGATAAAGTGATAAAATTTAAAGACTTTTTCATTATTTTAGCCAATATTTTATTCAAGAGTCGAGAAACATGATACACAAAGTCATTCATCATAGATTGTAGGAGTCCGGAAATTGTGATGCAGGAATGATAATACAAAGAGAACTTCGACCATAGCATCTGTCAACTGTTATGAATAAAATAGGGAAAGAAAAATGTAGTTGATTTAACCGATGACATTGTTCATATTATTAATTCAAACTCTCTCAAAGTGATTTTTCTTTGTGCATTATCGATGTAGAAAATTTAATACCACAGTTTTGATTTGTACACTGTGAAATAGTAAACAATTTTGATTAATTTCGTTGCTGAACATTTTAAAATTTCATGGGCAAAGAATTTAAACTACACATAGTAAGATTTAAGATGAATTAAAAAATTAAAAAAATTATATAATGAAAATTTTTGGCCACGTATTATATTTGATAGATCAAGGAGGGAAATAAAAATAATATATGCATAATACATTGTAGGAATTTTTAATATTTTATTGGGTATATTTGAGATAAGCATCAAATTTATGGGCAAATACACAACAACGTTGGTCATCTTTGTATAATAAGAAGAGTGAAGCGCGAAGAGCAGAAGAGGGCATACGAAATATAGGAAAATAAAGAAGAATTAAAAAGGATTTATTATGGCGCAAAAGGGAGGGACAAACAGGCAGCCGGTGGCTTGGTCACATTGCCCACATGCTTTGATGTAGTAGCTGCCTGTCCCTGAGGGTGAGGGGGCACGCACTTGACGGGGTTAGGCCCCACGCTCACCGCCTTCTCGCATCGACAGCTCAACAACCCCCCATTCCCTGATTTCTTCTTGCCATGTGCTGTGATGCTCATCTCCTCGGCTTCTGATACCCCAACTGAGCCTCTCTCGAACCCTTCTGCGGTTGTTACGCTCCATTCTATGCTTGCTTCGCTCGGCTCATAACACTCCGTCATCATCGGCGAATACGGACAGCCGAACCCTGAGCAGCCGTTGCCTGCAGCTGCTATCGATCTTCTTATATTAAAGTTGGAGGCCTCGTCCAATGAATCTCGACGATGGTACATTGAATATGACGTGGTCTGGCTCTGGGTGGCTGTAGAGAAGCTCTCGATTTCAAACAAGTCTGAACTGGTATCACTGGCAACATCATCGTCAGTTATGGTAATTCTGGACAATAGTTTCCTTGGAACAGAAATAGATGATGATTCGTCAGAAGGTCGGAACACCTCTAACGAGTCTCGAGGTGGATCCTCATGATCATCAACAGAACAATTATTTCTATTCATTGCCATTTTAATATGGGATGATGTTGGTTGATTAAGTATTGGAAACGTGAAGCCAGCAGTCCCGGAACGATCACTTATCATAAGGGGTCTTGCTGTTGCTTTAGCTACCACACGCTGTCCTAAGCTTGAATGAAACTGATTCTCTGCTGAGATCCTGTTGGGATCACAGGCTAGTAGTATCTCTTCCCGTTTATCGCCCCAGCTTGAACTTTTTTCGCCCAAACTTTTGTGATAATGGTCTATCTTGAGTTTCTGATTCAGACCCAAGGGTGTTTTGGGCTCAACTTGAACGGATTTCTTGCCCGAGCAGGGACAGGGACACCTTCGGCGCCAAAGCCATTTTATTTTACCAGACCCTTTTCTCTTGTGATCAGTTGTAGGATTTTTCATGGTCACCGCAATGGCACCAGAAGGATTTGACAACAAACCAGTCTGGCTATTCCAGCTAGCCTCTGATGAAACCGTTGGTGTTGCATGGAAGGAACGAACTCGGGACGTCCTGCCAATGCCATAACCATACCCTTCAGCAGCTGACGAAACAGAAGAGAATCTGGCGGCGGCCAAGGCAGAAAAATCACATCCGGGCTCTGATGAAATATGACCCAGATTGGGCATGTTAAGCGGGGAAACCCTTGTGCACACTCTGGCATCACCGTTGCTTTCATTGAAGTACTTCTGGGCATCAAAAATGCTAATCTCTGTGTCCTCGTCTGCAGAAACGTCCACTCTGAGTTTGCTTTTCTGTTGGGCAAACGAACTGCAAGAAAGGGAAGGTTGCAGTTCCAATTCCGGTCCCAGTTCCAGGGATCGTTCTTCAGAGCTTCCTACTCCATTAATCGCGGTAATTACTCTTGGCTTTCCCATTATCGTCAATAATTAATCAAAACTCAAAAGCAACAAAGGAGAGAAAGGCAACAATGGACATATGGCTATAGAATTGCCTTTGAAATTCCATATTTACAAGTATATGTAGAGGTTGGGTACAAAGTTTGTCCAAAACATCAATCATACACGTACAAGACACACTTCCATCAGGGAAAATTATCTACGACAATGAGGAAAACCAACATTCCCAGTTTATTTCCGTATAAAGGGATTCAAGCTTTAATCCACAACCATAAGACCCAAGACAACGGACCTACAGTAGAAAAGAAAGGACAGTCGACAGCTCATTTACGTCTCCGATTTTCAAACATCCCAATTAAAATTAAAATTTATATTTGATGTATATACTCAAAAAATGTCAGATAATTTTATTTCTTCATACTCTTACAATTAAGTTATAATAGCCAAATTCCATGGAGTTAATTTTACATATAGTGAATAATTGGATGTGATAAATAAATTGATTTGATCAGTCCTGTGGGCGCCTATTATCTTGGTGTTTTTGTGGAACCCAATTTCCGCAACTGACAAAAACCTTACAGGGTAGTATGAATGTGGAAGACAAGTTAGGTTGCTTTATCTAATCTTTCAGAATTATTGATTTTGGGAACTGTGCTTTTTATTTTTATGGTTTTTTTTTTTTTTTGCAGGGGGGGCGGAGGGTATTCATGTTTTTCCCAATGTTTCAATAATAACGTTCTGTGTTTAGTGCATTTGTATTTCATAAAAAGAATAATAATTATTATATATTAATCACCTCTTTTATGTGGGTTTTGGCAAATTGGTGGCTCATGCATTATTTCTCAGTATTTGTTGGTCTCAACTTGTTTAATGGAGCAATTAAACTCAAAGTGCCTCAATTTACTTCCAGTTATTGCTTTGATTTCAATTTTATAAAATTTGATTTGATTAAAAGTAAATGTGCAAAGTCCATACCGACGTTATATATGTAGTATTCCAATTTTAAATTTGTGAATGATTTGAATTTGCTGTTGAGCATATATGACTTTTGCGTTTTTTTTTCCTTCTTTTATACATGAAAAGAAAGCCGGTTGAGAATAAGATTACATGGTGATTGCCTTATAACAATGATGGAGATCAACTTGCACAATAAACAATGATTATCCGCTGAATTACATAAATGAGGACTTCCTTTTCCACTAACTGATTGCTTAGGGACCTTAACGTACGATCTGGGCTGTTTCCCTCTCGACTTTGGATCTTTGCACCCCAAAAGTCTGTCTGTACAAACGATCTAGGCCTGTATTCGGTGTTTCTATGGGGTTGGTAAGGCGAAATGGGGCCACCCTAGCCCATTGAGTGCTCTACCTCGGGCCATTAACATCATACGCTCTACTGAAATAGATTTCGAGAAAAACCAGCTATATCCGATCTTGGTTGGCCTTTCACCCCTAGCCACAAGTCATCCCCGTATTTTGCCACATACGTGGGTTCGGTCCTCCAAGGCCTGTTAGAGCTCTCTTCAACCTGCTCATGGCTAGATCGAT
>JBBYHM010000018.1:3130171-3149800 GCA_038381775.1 Adansonia rubrostipa | reverse complement strand
ACAAGTGGGCATAGACCGACATTACCATTAGATTCATTCCTAAGCTTTCTTGCAGCAAGATGATCATGATCAGTCATTTATCACTACCCCGCTCTCTCTCCACGGAGTAAGAAGGGATGAGGCGAATAAAGAGGTCGAAGGGTTCCATCTCTTCGAAAGCCAGGAAGTGAAGAAAAAGACATATATTATATATATGGAGGTAAACTTTGTTACATTTATGGAATAATTATAACTTTTATTTTATAAAGTTACCAGAATTTTTTACATAACATTTAAATTATTACAGTACAAAGACAACAAAATAATGTAATCTGACTTACACTTTTTATCATAATTACAATTTGTTTTAAGAGAAATTACAGGATGGTATTGGTAAAGATAATATAGGGCAAACGATTTGATAATATATCTTATAATTAATTAATTTAACCTATGAATAGGTAGGAAGGAAATTATGTAATTTTTCTTTTACATATTTTCTTTATGAATTTACATATTATTAAATTTGTTAAATGGTTTGATAATATAAATTTTAATTAATGTGTTCACCTTTTGAATATGTCATGAGAAGATATGTAACTTTTGTTTTACATATTTTCCTTATGAATTACATATTATTCTTCCTAAATAACTAAATTTGTTAAATGGTTTGATAATATATATTTTTAAAAAAAATTATTTATCTTCTGAAAAAGTGATAAGAAAATTACGCAATTTTCATTTTATATCTTATTTCTTTCCAAATTATATATTATTTTACTATATTACAACATATATTAAAAATTCTGATAATACCTCTTATATATATTTTTTACCTTTGAATAAGTGATAAAAAATTATGTAATTTTATTTTACAAATTCATTTTTTTTTTAAATTACATACATTACATCTCATGTATGTTGGCAATTTTTAGTATGTGTCATAACTTATCAATTGACCTAAAATAAGGTCTACGTAATCATTTTTCATTAGCGTATAAAGGCTGTAAGTTATGGGATAAAAATCAAGTACTTTTTGGGAAATGTAAAACTATATTGTACATTTAATAAAATAATATAATTAAATTAGAGCGTATAACAATTTAGTCCATAATATATAAAAGTGGTGGATGCAAATAAGAATTGTTTTTTATTGATAAAAAAGATATCTTTTTCATTAGATTTTAGGTTGTATTTAATTTTTATTATAAATATTAATAGAATTTATATAATTTATAGATAAAGATTATAATATCATTAAAATGCTAAAAGATTCATTTGATAAACAAAAAAGAATTAAAATTTGCATTGAATTGATTTATATTCATAATTTTAATTTTAAACGAAGTTAAAAAATACTTCTTTTTTAATATGATAATTTTTTTTGGTCTACATCATCCAATATCTCACAATCAAGTGGACTGTAGACTAATATGAATTAAGGGATAAAGTGCCTGCTCCATGCCCAAAGCTTGAACTCAAAACTTTTGGTCAAAGGAAAAGAATCTTTTGCCATCCCATCTCACCCCTCAGGTTAATAGGTTAATAAATACTTTAATTAGTTAGAGTTATATGCATAATATACAATCTTATATTTAATTTATACTTATTATTTAAAAAAATAGAACTACACCCATTAAAACATGTAACAATAAATATTAATATAATTAAGTTTTAATAACATGAAAAGTTTTTATGATAAAAATTTCAATTCCTTGAAAAATAATTCCAATAATTGGTAATTTGGGTGACAAAAGCATGAATATTATGTCTTAGACATTGAGATTATTCTTCACTAGAATTCGACGTAGCTGCTAGGTTGGTGAAAAAAAAGTTTTTATAAAGTAATTATGTTTTTAAAAAATAATATACGAATAAAAGGTGGGTATTATTTTTTGAAGTGAAATATTGGAAAGATATTAATCCAAATTGAAATGATAGATAATTACAAGCATTATTAAATCTAACAAAACGATTGGTTTATAAAATTATTTACATAAGAATATAAAAACCTAATCTTTTTAAGAGAAGTCAAATGTCACGTTAATTTTTTTTTTAAAAAAATATTATCTCGGTTATTAATTTTACTTTTTTTTACATTAATTAAAAAAAAACTAAATTATTCAGTTTTCGACTACAGAAACCAATTTACAAACAGATAATATGATACAGGAGCCTCCTATTTTGACCCCAAAAAAAAAACCTAGTATGGTGAGATACTACCAAACTGAATTTGAGAAATTAGTGATCCATACTGAAAGGCTGACGCCAATTCAACGAAGTAACCTGCTTTTATTATTGGCTTAAAGATGGCATTAATGTGGACATCGAAGCCACTAAATACAGCATTTCTTTTCTCTTTTGCTGCGATTGGCTTTAACAAGGATGAACTCAGGCAAAGGACGAAAGACTTATACTTAAACTGAGACGACAGGGTTTCAGTCATGGTCATCGATGCAATATTAAGCCATTTCATCTTGAAAGAAAGAGGGCTGATTAGAAGAGCAGCAAATAACAATATTAATTGGTACAAATTTCTTTATTTTGCCACTGAAAGGTTGTGTTATTGTTCTTGTTGCCTTCTAAAGCTCTTAGTCAACAAACACCAGGACAGAACCAAAAAGGTTAAAAATGGTTCAATCTCCACCGACCCTGATATACAGTATTCATATGGTGCCATTTCCAGTTGACGCATTTCATCAAACCTTATGTCATATAGAGATGTCCTAAAATTTTTCACATATATTTATCTCTCCAAAGTACATAAGATTGTTATTTCATTCATCATATCAGACTATCAGCATACATGATAATATAATCCCTTAGTTTAATTCAGTTACACCAAATTCTTCTCGCAAATAATTCGAAAAAAAAAGGAAAAATAAAGAGGCAAAAGAATGTGCACTGTGTCTGCTCTAATAATTTACGGGGGCATGTGATTGAAGTTCATCAGTAAAGCATTCTTCACTGTGTGGTCACACTCTTCGCAAGATTCCGAGGCTGGTCAACATTGTATCCCCTTAGCACAGTGAGATGATATGCCAGTAACTGCACCAAAAAAGCAAAGGTTATGGTTCGTTAGCGTAACAGAGTCAAAAGTGTTGTTAACAATGTATACTCAACAGGACTGCAATGGGTTATCTATCAACGGATACCTTGCAATACCTATATGATTAAGTAGGATTATGTACCCTATAATTGGATTCGGATAGGGTTCATGTAGGGAAATTACTATCATCATGGGTTCTGGTAATGATCTTAGATTACCCACTACCTGAACCCAATAGTAAATAGTATGTTTTTAATATTATTATTAATTACATAATATTGTCCAAAATTTTCTGTTGTCTACATAATATCTTCTTTGATATTTTCCTTTATTTTAGTGGTTTTATTCACAATGTGAATAGGCTAACTTAGTCACAACGTTTTGTATAAATACTCAAACATGCTTGTACATTCAATATTTCGAAATACAAAGTTTCAAGAGTTCAGTTTCTTTTAGATTACTGCCTTAGGATAAGGTTTTATGTCTTAAGAAATCTATTATTCTTTTAGGATAAGTCTCTTAAGTTATGTAATAATATCAGAATTCTAATAGGAGACCTGGTAGGAATAAGAAATATAGTGTGAGGCGGAGACTAGTATCTAGTATAAATAACCCATTAGCAGCTGATTATGTCTTATTTTTGTTTTGATTTGATATTCAATCAAATAGGCCTTTTAGAACCCTAATCTATCTTCCTTGTCCTATTTCAATTATTTTTTTTGGCTCTTTCTCTATTCTTTGCTATCTTTTTCATTACTACCCTATATCAATCCTGTTATAGGAGGAAATGTTGATTGTCTCTTGCAAACTTGCTAAACATCAAATAGGAATTATATTCTTTTATTCCTTTTCATTTGATTCATTCCCATGTATGGGAACCATCACCTCATAACACTAATGGAATTTCTAAATGTTTTGTTATTTTTGTGAGTGAATACACTTGGTATACGTGGATATATCTTGTGAAAAATCAGTCCTTAACTCCCTCAAAATGTTTTCAACTTTGCAGCTATTGCTCAAACGCAAATTTCTTGTAATATTAAAATTTTTCATACCAATAATGCCATGGTATATAAAGTAAAAGATCTCACTTTTCTTTCCCAAAAAGGCACTGTGATTCAGCGCCCTTGTTTAGTAACCTTGTAGCAAAATGGACATATAGAACATAAACACAAGTTCTAGAAACTGTTTGTGCCTTACTTATTTCTGCTGCTTCTCTTAAGCATTTCCAGAGGGAAGCTGCTGTCAGTATTATTTACACCATTAATGGTATCCCTTCACCAATCCTTCTAATGCTTTTCCGTATGAATGCTTCTATAACTTCTCTCCCAATTAAAAACTGTGCCTTTGGTTATGCTTGTTTTGTACTTCTTTAACCCTATGAACATAATAAGCTTGAACCTTGCACTC
This sequence comes from Adansonia rubrostipa, assembly GCA_038381775.1. Taxonomy (NCBI): domain Eukaryota; kingdom Viridiplantae; phylum Streptophyta; class Magnoliopsida; order Malvales; family Malvaceae; genus Adansonia; species Adansonia rubrostipa. Next base: position 3,145,362 of record JBBYHM010000018.1, on the reverse strand, counting down.
AATTATATTGTTTTCTAGGGCATGAAATTGAGCATAAAGGCTATAGATGTTGGGATCCAATTTCAAAAAGTGTTCATGTTTCTAGTCATGTGACCTTCTATAACACGAAACGTTTTCTTCCTTTTTTAGGCTTTCAAATATCTGCTCCAACTTCTTAGTACTTTACTCATCTCTCTGTTTATCCCTTTCTAGTAAACTCTATAGCTAAATTGTCATCAAGGATTAACTTAAGAGTTCAACAAGTGATCATCACAGGCTACCCTTGACTCATCTGTTCCACTTAAGAATCCTTGCTTTAACATTTTCTTTGTTCTTGAATCTCAACCATTACTACAATCCACCACCCTCGTCTTTATCTTCCTAATTGTCATTGTTATTCTGCCATTGCTTCCTTATTTGAACATAATATATTCCGAGATGCTAGAACTAATCCTCTTTGGCAACAAGCAAGAACAAAAGAAATACAAGTTTTAGTGAAAACACATACTTGGGGTTTCGTTGATTTACTTCTTGGAAAGAACATTATTGGTTCTAAATAGATATGCAAAATTAAAACTTATTTTGACGGCTCTATGGAATGTTATAAGGCCCAGTTAGTAGCCAAAGGATTCTCTAAGGAGGATGGGATTGACTACGAGGGAACTTTTGCACTTGTTGCTCGTCTTACTTCTGTTCGTAATTTAACAATTGCAACTATTAGACGATGGAAGTTGTTTCACATGGGTGTTAAAAATACTTTCCTTAATGGAGATCTCATTGAGGAAGTATATAATGCAACCCTCTGTTGCTCCGACTCTTCATTTTTCTTAAAGTACTCATGTTTGATGCATATCTGGACATGGTTACAGGGGCTATGATCCTCCAATTACCCTCAAAATACATGGAAATCTAGGAAAAATTTGAACATACCCATGTCCAACACTCATACCCGAGTTCAAGTAACATAGATGCAACCTCCCTCAGGGCATGATCATTCGCCTAATAAGCTATCTTCATCAAGCCTTACATGGTCTCAAACAGGCTCCTTAGCTTGGTTTGAAAAATTCAGTTCTGTAGCTAAGCAGTTTGGGTTTCCTTCCAGCTTATGATACTGCTCTTTTGGTAATACTAGTAAAGGATCTATCATATTGTTGTTTTATGTTCATAATATGATTATTATCTTAGAATTTAAGTAGTATCTCAATTAGCCGTTTGAGATGAAAGACTCGGGTTATCTCACTTTCTTGGATTAGAAGTTTCTTCTAATGGTACAGGATATTATCTTTCTCAAGCTAAATAGAGCATTGATAGTTTATGCCGTGCTGTGGCTTCATGGTAAAAACTGCTTCTACTCCTTTTGAAGCTAATGTGAAGAGTACTCCAACGGATGACAAATCTTTGGATGATCCTGCTCTTCTTATTATATTACAGTCACATGACCTGATATTACTTATTTAGCTCATATTGTTGTCAAATTACGATGACTCCTCACACCACTCATTTTACTGTTGTTCTGCATATCCTTCACTCTATCAGAGGCACTTTGTTTCATGATCTTTACTTTTCTAATCAATCATCTCTTGAATTGCAAGTTTTTTTTTATGCTGATTGGGCAAGTGATTCTACTGACAGATGTTTTACTAAATGATATTGTTTTTCTTAGGAGATTCTCTTCATTCTTGGTGAAATAAGTAACAAACAATCACTGCTAGATCTAGCACTGGCCGATTATCTGCACTTACTGATACCATTTTGAAGCCCTTTGGTCACGGTGGCTACTAGCGGATTTAGGAATATCAAAGCCTACAACTCTATTTTGATAACCAGATGCTATACAAACTGTTCAAATGATGAGTTTCATGAACATACTAAACAAATGGAGATTGACTGTGATTTTGCGCGACATCTTGTTCATGGAACACTTCATCTTGTCTCTATTTCTTCTGCTGATCAGGCTGCAAACATATTTACTAAAACACATCCACCTGGATGTTTTCGTTATCTATTTTTCAAACTCAAGTGGGTTACTTTACTACCATCTTGAGTTTGAGAAGATGTTAATTACATAATATTCTATAAGATATTCTGCTGACACCACAATATATTCCATGATATTCTCCAAGATTTTAGTGATTCTATGCATAATTAAATAACATAAATTAAGCACAATTTTGTGTACAAAAAATCCTACAAGTTTGTACATTCAATATACTCAAAAATACAAAATTCTTCAACACTTATTTTATTTCAACCATTATACTTAGTTTTATATAATTTTTTGTAACTATTTATTATTAATGTAATACTTAACTAAATTAATTCATTAAGTGTTCTAATTATGATTTTTAACTTTTGTTTATTTTTTATGAGTTAACTTTTTTATTATATAATTTAATTTTACTAGTACTACACACAAAATTGATTTTATTTTATTTTTTTGGGTTCAGGTATCACAACAGGTAAGCATGTCATTTAAGATTTTATGAGTCGGATTTGGGTTTTTTGCTGGTATAGTAATCAGGTTCAGGTAGGGTTCAGACAGAAGGTATTAATTTTTAATCAAGTTCTGATTCGGATACGGTAGTTGAGTTTGAATTGGGCTTAGGTACCTCAAATTAGCAGGTATGCTACCAACTCCATTCCTATTTGAGACAAATAAGGGTTGGCTAAAAACTATATCCGACTAAAGCTCAGAAGATTAAAGAAGAAATTTACTGTATCTCTTATCTACATTCCTAATGAGTAGTGGAGCAATAAACTCCAAATATGCTGCATATACAGCATTTAGACATATAAAAACATATGCTGACCACCAAATCATCCAAACAAGGCATTCAGCATTTTATATTTGCTATAGCCGGGACACACAGGAATAGGGGCACATGCTAGTAAGTAATCATATAAATATATATCAGAACATAAAAAGGAATAAAGTCGTTTTGTCACTTTCAGAATGCATAATGCCCGTCATTCAAGTATAATTCAATATAGAGTATCCAGTAAAACTTAATACGAAGCAAACTAAAATAAATTTAGGAGAAAGATACCTGTAATGGAACTATATTAACCACAGGTTGAAGACAATCCTCAACCTGGGGAACTTCGATTACTCGACAAGCTCCTCCTGGACACACTGATGCAGCATCTCCTTTCGAACACATTACCATCAAGCGCCCTTTGCGGGCATGAAGTTGCTGAATAACTGACTGCTGCTTGCTATTAGAAATTGGAAGGTTTCAGTGCCAAACAATTGAAAGTATTAAAACAAAATTAAGTTCTCCCAAACAATAACCAAACTAACCTGAAGCAAGCATCACGGGTAGCAATCACAACAATTGGAAGATTCTCATCAACTAATGCCAAGGGACCATGTTTCATTTCACCAGCAAGTATCCCCTCACTATGCATAAGTGCAACTTCCTTCACTTTTAAGGCACCTTCCAAAGCAGTTGCATAATTGTATCCTCTCCCAAAGACAAGAAGTGACTGCTCAGCAATCAATAGCTTTGCAAGATCCTTCATTTCCTGGTCAAGCTTCAACACCTCCCTGATTTTATCTGTAAAAGCAGAAAATAACACATACAATTTGTTCAGCCACCAAAACGAAGTGCAAAGGGCAAAACCTTTTAAATAAACAAAAAAGGAAAATAATGAAAAGAAGGCAAAAAAGAGACTCACTTGGCAGGTCAAATAGACCATCTATTATAGCCTCCCTTCTCTCTTGATTAGAAATTGTGTCACCCCCAATTGCCAAAGCTAGCATGGCCATCACTACTATTTGACTTGTATATGCCTATTAATAACAGCGTGAGCATTTTAACTATATTAGAAAGTAACAGAAATATTCATTGATCCATGCACTTACCTTGGTACTTGCTACACCAATCTCACAACCAGCATTTATATGAACCCCACAGTGTGTATTCCGTGCTATTGCACTGCCAACAGTATTTGTGATTCCAACACATAATGCACCATTTTCCAGAGCATATTCTAGAGCATGCAATGTATCAGCTGTTTCACCAGATTGACTGACAAAAACTGCTGTATCCTCTCTGTATATAGGACCTTGCCGATCCAATAGATCACTAGCAATTTCCATTGTAACAGGCACTCCTATTCTCCAAATAAATCAAACAAAAAAGTTGAAAATGAACAAACGAATTTTAAGATGTACAAAATTATCATTCCCAGACAAATAGCACTTACCAGAGAGTTCTTCCAAGATGGGCCTAGCAGCTAGAGCCGCATTGTAACTTGTACCGCAACCAATAAATACAATCCTTCGGCTACGCCTAATTGTTTTAAGGTGATCCTTCAGTCCACCCAAAAGAACAGTCTTAGCTTTGCAGGAACCTCCACGTATAAGCCTCCCTCTCATGGTAGTTGTTAGAGATTCCGGTTGTTCATGAATTTCTTTCTGCATATAATGCTTGTATTTTCCCTTATTTATTTGCTCAACCTCCATCTCAAGAACAGATAATGCACGTTGAACTGATGCAGGCCTAGAAAGACTACCACCATTCCTTCCTTTGCCATTATCAAATTTTAGGATTGATACACCTCCTTCCTGAAGAAACAAACGAATTGGTTAAAATGTGCATCCAAGCATCATGAAGAAAGGGGAAAAAGAAGAGAGATTTGATGGACCACCACTTTGAAAAACTAATCAATGCAGAAAACAGAAAAATAACAACTTATTAAGAGTTGATTAAGTACGAAAACCTTATTTTATTAGAAACTCTAATATGCTTCTTAATAAAGGGAAAATAATGCCTATCAAAATAGGTTCATAACCATATCCCATGTATTTCAAACATTCTTATAGGTATAACACGAAGCTTATAGCCTTATACCATAAAATTATCAGTCAGATCCTGCACAGCATTTCATGGAAGGTCTCAATGCTATGTAAAATGTGCAGGACAGAACGAGAGGGAAAATGAGGAAGAAAATGAAAAAAAATATATATATGTATATATATAGACCGAGATGCACATAGAAGGTAATAATAGAATAGAACACGAAAGTGTTGTAAGACATCAAGTATAGAATGACAACAATAGTAAAAGAAGACAAGCAAAATTATACAAAAAATGAAAGTATACCTTAAGATGAACCACTTCCCCATCCTCAATGACCAGGACTTTCTTTGTGTGTTCAATAAGAGCATTTGCATCACTTGATAGAAAAAGTTCCTTAGGGTTGCCATTCTTTGAGAGAAATTTAGCATCATGAAATGCCGATGCATTGCAGACATCTTCATTTAATTCCTGAGAGAAAGCAATTTTTTAAATAAAAAAACACATCAACCTAACAAAAATAAAATCGTATGCAAAAAATAAAAACATAAAAAAATAAAACTAGAAATTTTATGCGCTGTAACCTTGAATAATTATTTATGTGCAAAACCACAACCCAATAGAAGTACAAAACAGAATTGTTCAAACAAGCAAGCAAAAGCTTTTATATAGGCTTGCACTATAGTAAGATTTTGTTTATACTTTAGTGGAGAAGGGCGGAGAGAAGAATCTGCATTGTACAATGCAGACACCTCTTGGCAACCAAAAACTGCATAAGAAGGATTATATGGAATCCAAATTTATGTGCAACATGATTAGTTTTTATGTACATGTATTTGAAAGAGAAAAAGTCAAAAACAACCATGCTTCACTATACTTCCTTATGTTGCTCACTTGCTTGTAAGAATTTCTTGTGCATTGGAACAAAATTTACACTCAGTAAAGTAGGATCAGAAGACATCAATGGGTAAAGCATAAACACATTCCTTCAAACTTCTTTTCAGATTGACCATTACCCAAAGACAAAATACATGTTACATTAAATACTTGAACACCGCGCCATTAGTCAAAAAGCCAGTTACTTGAACTTGGGGCTTAGCCCAAATTGTTCACTCATCTCTCTTATGAGGTGGATTCCTGCAAGGCTGGGGTTCGATTCTCTACACTTGCAAAATTCGCTGCCCCAATTCCCCTATGCCTTACCCTCCTTTCTACCAAATTAAAGCCAGGTGCTTTCAAACTCAAATATGGTAAATGGCCAAAAAATTTTCGATTCAGGTATTTTTCTGTATTCCCTTGTGAAGAGTAAGGGCAATTTATATGAGCAATAAGATTAGTTACACCCTGTGCAACTAAATGCAGCTGAAGAACTGAAAACAAAATATGGTAGGAATGAGGACTATTATAAGATGTTGTACTAGATATATGAACATAAAGAGAAATGTAAAATTAGCAAAGAGTGAATAAAGGAAAATAAGGGGATAGCATCAATTGAAGACAAAATGAGAAACATGTTTAAGGTAATCTGGATATGTAAAGGGGAAACCTATGCATGCCAATATGCAAAGATGTGATTTAAGGAGAACAAATTTCAGTAGTCAGGATGAATAGGGATTACTCTAGATTTTAGTCTTCTAGGAATTTTGTTTTTCCTTCTTTTGAAGACATGGAAGAGAAAATAATTCTTACTTGTTAATTCCATTAAAAGTAAAAATGGTTTGTTACTTTTAATGCACTGAGATCATATTTAAAATAGATATAATGCTTCTTTAGCCCTTCATTTAATACGTGAAATGGTTATATTTTTTCTTCTTTTGAAGTCATGGAAGAGAAAATAATTCTTACATGTTAATTCCATTAAAAGTAAAAACTGTTTGTTATTTTTCATGCACTAAGATCATATTTAAAATACATATAGTGCTTCTTTTAACCCTTCATTTAACATGTGAAATGGTTATACTACCTATATATAATCCAAAATCCATTTAAACGAATTAGAAGAAAAATCCTTCATTAAAAACTTCAATGTTGAAACTAACATATTAACTAATAATTTTAACTTAAATAACCATGATGATTAAGAGTTTACTTGAATAAACTAAAAAAAACCTATGAACATATCAATATATTTATTTGAGTATTAAAAATCCATTATTTAATGGTACAAGTCTTTTAAATGTATCCATTAACTTAAAAAACATAAATAAAATCTTTATATTTATTTATGGTCATATTGTTGTTTGAATTTAAATGTGTAATTCATAGTCATTTAAGTTACTATTATTGTTACTGTTGCAGTAGTTGTTGATTTTATCCCCAAAAAATACTTTGTACCTTTAGCTTCTCTCTTTTTTTTTTTTTTCCTATTTTTTGGTTCTTTCTTTCCTTTCGTTTTTTTTTCTTTTAACTATTTTATCATTTACTTTATTACAAATATTATCATTATTGTCCTTGAACTTAAAAATACAAGATATTTGTCCTTCCATTCTATCCTCTTTCTTTTTCTTTTTTCTATCTTCTTTTGTTTCCTTTTCCTTTTCATTTCTTCACTCGATTTTTTTATCATTTTATTTCGTTTTTGGCTTCTAAAAAATGGGCAAGAACTAATAGTCAAAGAAAGTCCAAGTTTTTTTTTTCTTTTATCATCCTCAATGATCAAAATGCATATCTCCATAGTACTTCTTTAAAAATTTTTACAGGAGTTTACGAAAATTTTTAAGAAGACAAAAAATCATTTATCTTGATGTAGCAGAAAAGGAATACATAATATTTGCCACTCACAAATTTTGGCACTAAAGCAAAGCTCCTAAATATATTCTATATCCTAAGAGCCAGAATGAATCTTCAAAAGCATTACACTTGATAATGTTTTAAGTCTTGAACTAAAGAAATGGTTTCCAATAAGACGACACTAATAAAATGAAGGACATTATAAGAAAATCACAAAAGAAATAAAGAATTTATGTAATAAAAGTTTGCGAAACGAACAACGCAAAACAAAACAAAACAAAGCAAAGCAAACTAACAAACAAACTGAATATAAAGATCCAATAGAGTAGTGGCTAACTCAAAGCACAAACGCTAACAACTAAAAAACTTGACACCCAAAAAAACTTATTCTCTGGTGCGAAAATCATGATATAAGAAGCTTGATTCATGATTATACTTACTTTGACACCTAAGAGCAATGGACTACCACGTTTGCAAGCAATAAGCTCATTTGGGTAATGTCGACTTTTGAAAATGAGAGCATAAGCTCCCTCAAGATGCCTCATAACTTCGAGCACTACTTGACTAAATGTGACAGTCTGGTCACCTGCAGAACAATAATAACCACTCTAAGTGCATTTGACTTGAAATATGTCTCCTAGAACATATGTGAAGAGAAGCCATTATGATTATTGGTTTACATGCTAGCATAGCAGCAGAAACTATACAAAGATCACTGCATTTGCCATTGCATATCACATCCAAAGGCTCAAGGCAAACTCTATGTTCTAGGCCCTTGCATTGCCTGCCGTACAAGGCACAAAACAAGTGCAATGTAACCAGCTACGAGGACTAAATATGAACTGTGAAGGCAATTGTATTATGCATTTGCATGAATTGCAAGGTCTTAAAGCGATAATCATTAGCTCAGAATAAATTACCTTCATTTGCTTTGTCAAAAACAAATTTGGCAAGCTTTGGTATTACTTCTGTGTCTGTTTCAGATTCAAAAGTGAATCCATGTCGAACAAGGGTCTCTTTCAACACCTGAAAATAAAAATATATCTCAAAATCAGCTTAAATTGAAACACTGTTAAAGAAAGTAAACTTTATGATGTAATGCAGTTGCATAAACAAAGAATGGACAGACTCACATGACAAGAACAGAAGCATACGCAATTGCTGTGATGAAATATATGACATACGTTTAAAAGTTGCAGACAGATTTCTGTAAAGCCATTAGCAGATGCAGCTAGCAGTAGCTACATAACCATCTACAGACAAAGTTAGTCTTCTTGCACCCTACCCCCCCTCCCCCCACAAACACCCAATTGTCATATACAAGCAGCATGTTGAACTACCAATATTAAGCCTTATCACATTGCAATAACAGAAGCATAAGCAATTGCTGTGAACGAAATATATATGTATAAAAGTTGCAGACAGATTTATATAAACCCATTAGCAGATGCAGCTAGCAGTTTTATAGCTACATAACCATCGGCACACGAAGTTATTGTCTTCTTGCACCAAAACCCCTATTCCTAATTGTCTAAACCAAGTAGTATGTTCAACTACCAATATCAGGCCTTTAAAGCAGTTAAAGAGAGTTGAAGAAGCACCATAGAAAATGAAATAAGACAAAATCTCAAAAAGTAAAGGGTGATAAATTAGGTCTTACTGGCCACAAGAAAAACTGTTTAGACTCTCTCTCTCTCTCTCTCTCTCTCTTCTTCATCTTCTTTACTTGGAACATTTGTAAATTTTGCAAAATTGTTAATATGTTTGATCCTAAATTAGCTATTCAATTCATGGCTCCATGCCTTGCAAGATACCAACATTTGACACTTCTAAAAAATTCAATAAGAAAATGAATGTGGACAATAAACAGAAGAACGAGCCCTAGTGATTCAAGCAAAAATCACTAGAGTTATAAATAAATAAATAAATATATATATATATATATATATATATATATCAGTTGCTTACCTTTTGCACATTCAATTGACTATTTCATCCTCTAAAATAAAATGTTAAATTAACAACAATCGCAGTACACAAACCTCTGTTGCAAATCCATCAAGAATGCAAAAGCAAATTTAGGTAAGAAAACGAGGAAAAAAATGTCAGTGAAATTTTAAGCAAACCTCATAATTAGTGATAACACCATTGTGAACAACCAAGAAGTCATTTTCAGAACCCGAACTCTGAGGATGACTGTTCCTAGGAGCAGGCTCCCCATGGGTAGCCCACCTGGTGTGTGCTATACCAGCATGGATAGAAAAGGATTTCTCCAAGTTCAACTCTGTTGCAGCTACCTCTGCAAGTACCAAAACCACCATTAATTCAACTTATAAACCTAGGGAAACACAACTAAATAAAACTGAAGAAGATGCCACTGGGGTTAAAAAGCAAACTAGTCATTTTTTTAATAGAAACATGTCATACGCAAAGAACAGGAGAGAACTCCAGCTTTGTAACGAAAATTAATTCTTCTCATACAAAGTGATAATTAAAATGTGGGAAACAACTAAAATAACATTTTGATTCACCCTTAATAAGCAAGTCATATACTTCTATCGTAAGAAAGGGTGCTGCTGAGATAAAGGTATAATACGGTTCAAGAATTATTAAAAAAAATCATAATTTGTACCATTTATTTAATTAATCAAAGAACGAAAGCCCTTATTACAGAAGATCATTGTTTACAGTCACATTTCAGCTTCACCTTAATCCACGGAAAAGAAAAAAGGTCCAGAAATTATATATATCTATCAATGATGCACGAACATGAACAAACATGAGCATAGTAACCCTTCCTATTGGCCCAAAAAAAAACTCCTGTCTAAAAGAAGTGAATGATTATAAAAAAAATTAACGAGCCTAAACTTTGCTCTTTACTTTCCTTTTAAGTTACTACTACTAAAGGACCCGCCAACCCTAATCCTATAGGCCTAGCTTGACCCGACCCGGCACAGAGGAATGGACAAATTTATAACCGAAAAATAAGTAAATATAACCAGGTTGTCGGCACAACCCGACCCAGTTAAAAACTCAGGCTCCCTCCCTTTTCTCAGCAACCAACCAAGACAATCCTAAAAATCAGAACTTTGAAAGAGAAATTTAAGAGGTAATAGGTTACCTTGGTAGACGGATTTGACAAGGGACTCGATGTTTCCTTCCTGGCGAAAAACGAGAGGAGCAGGAGAGAGGGAAGTGTTGGAGGATGATTGAGGGATGTTTGGATCGTTAGAAAATGACAAGTCGTTGTCGATGGAAATTCCAGCGGAATCGTAGCCTCTATACTCGAGACGACGAAGGCCATTGAAGAGAACTTGAAGAATGTACCTTCTTTCTCTGTTCACGTTGTAATTCAAATACGCAAATATCCCACACATTTTTTTTTTATTTTTTTTTTCAATTGCAGAAATAAATCAAAAGTCTGAAGGAAACTTTCTCTTTTTGGGGTTTTTCTTCGATCTCTGTCTCTCTCAGTTTCCGGTTAAGATCAGAAGAAGATAATTTTGAACTTTGACTTTTAACTTTTGCTCTATTGAATTTTGATTTTTCTTTTTTAATTTGATGATTTAATTGACTGCGTCAGCGTGGCTGATTATAGCGGAAATAACAAGTAATCGGGACCGCCGAAAGGGAGTGGCATGGATGTTATTCCATTCACAATTCAGGGTACTTCTTTTCCTCAACTTGTAACTAACCAATTTTTTTTAATTTAAAGATAATATTACAATGCATTCGGATCAAACCGATAAAATAATTATTTAATAAAAATAGAATAGGTATAAAATAGTTTGATTAGTTAAATGTAATAAGAATAAATATTATTATTTTATTTTGTTAGTTAATATAATATTAAATAAGTAATGAATAAACATAATATTTCATCCTTAAAATAAAAAATAACATTTTATATCATACAAATTAAAATAATTTTATTAATATCCTAAAATTATATAAAATATGTTAAAATTTAAACAAATATAACATATTTAATATAAATATAGATATGTTAAAATATTATATAAAATATTTAACAATAAAATTAAAATTATAATATAAATTATAAATTATAATATATAACATATTTAATAATAAATATAAATGAAAATTATATTAAATATTTTAAAATATAAATTATAATATATAAGTATTTATAATAAATAATAAATATACATTAAAATTATATTAAATATGTTAAAATATAAAAATAAATAAAAAATTAAAATAATAAAATAATAATTAATTATTATTTCAAAATTTTATTTATGAATAATACAATACTCAAATAAGGTATATTTATTAATACCTTAAATATAATTTATTTCATTAAATAACCCTACACCTTTATTCTCTTTCCTGCTTTTTACTCACTAACGGCTCTCCCTCCCTCCTGCGTCATTTGCTCACCTCCCTCCCCTTTCATCTCTTTCACCCCTATTAATATTTTCTAGATTTAGACAGCCATAGTTGCCGTTGGTATCTACCATCGATCAAGAAATTACCCAGAATACATTCAAAGCTTCATCTGAACCCTCTTTTTCTGTTTTTAACTTAGTTTTTTCTAAAATTAACATAGAAAAGTTTAGATTTATGTTTGAAATCAATGAAAAAAAATACCAAAAAACCTTTCTTCCATTGTTTACCGACACCTGATTTGTAGATATATTCTTCCCCACCTACTATTCTTTTTTTCCACCGAAGTTAAAAACCCTAAATTGTCCAAGATCATCTTAAACCCGAAATCACTTGTTTTTCTTTTTTTTTTTTGATAATATTTTATTGTAGTGTTGTTATATTGATGATTTTTGTTGAAACTATGATTGTTTTGTTGTCGTATATTGATTTTTATTTAGGGTTACTTTTAGAAAAAAAGCCATTCCAGGAATTAGCAGAATAACCATTTAGTTGGGGTATTGTTGAATGGCTATTTTGCCTAGTCTCGGAATAAGGGCAAAACTACCAATTCTACAAAATTCTCTATTGACTAACCAACTTATCAAATCCTAAAGCTACCTAGAATAAGGCATAAATGGAATACCCATTCATTCCAACCAAACATACCCTTAGATTGCTAAGGGAGCATTTGATTTGAAGAATATGGGACTAACATAAGTAATAGGATTTTTCTTATATGATGATGAATTCACGTTCGTGTTAATCTTATATGCATGCATTTGTTTGATTGTCCCTTTAATAAAGATTAACATGTTTCGTTGGCCAACAATTTAATATTTTTGAATCTCTTGATTATTAAAATACTCTTAACTTTTTGCGAGCTAATACTAAATGGTGACATGAAATTTAATAATTCTTTTTTTAATCAACACTAATGTGATTTTTTTTATTGTGCGTATCATATACAAATTTATGATATTGTAAAATTCATCAGACTAACTTCATTCAAAAAGCAAAATAAAGAAAAATAAAAATAAAAACAAAAAGTATTAAACCAATGGACAAAAATTAACATATGCACATCGGTTAATATATGCAAAGTTGTTTTACCAGGCATTAAAAATAGTTTACATATATTAATCCACAACATCTCAAAATATAAGCCATAAACTTCATAGAAGATCTAAAACTATATAAATGTATGCAATTGCAAAAAAAAAAAAAATTACCAATATCTTCGCAAAATCTTTAAGAAAAAAGAGAAGCTATAAATTTATGAAGGGTTAAAGTTAGAGGTAGGTCGATAGGAATTATATTCACTTGATTGCATAAGAATATAATCACTTCAATTACTCTAAACCTAACTAAAAAAAAGGTCTTATGGAAATCAAAGACATCATCCCTTTTGTCCATAAAATTGAATGAAAACTTCAATAATTTATTCTCGAAAACCAAAACAAACCATCCATTTATAATTTTCGAGTTCTCAGACAATAGAAGCAAAATAGATGAAAGTAAATATATAAAAAAATATTGACGTAAGCATATCTTTTCACTTCTAAAGAAAATGAGATATTTTCAATATATTAACGACCCTGCAACAATAAGGGTTTTATGGTGCGTCAATAACATGGATAAGTTGAAAAAAGAATATGCCTATGATAATGCTTAGATTTATTTTAAATATAATATGATCGAATTTTTCTTTGCACGAACACAAAATTATCATCAATTTTTTCTATGTTTGTGTAATGTCAACATATTTGACTATGGAAAGTATTAAAATGTTACAAGGATATATCAACATTAACCACTAATATAATCACTATACTAAGGAGGTTTCATAACAAAAAAATGCTTTCTACTTTTTAATTATGCTAATTTATTACTGTTTCTCAATTTTGATAAAAGATAAAAAGTAGCACTACTATGCCATTTTAATCGGAAAACTACAATGATATAACTATTATTTGGACACTTATTACTAACATGTAAGAATTATATTATTCAAGTAATCAACCCACCCTTTCAAACATAATACTTCCCATGAGTAAGTTCCTTTTGATAATCTAACAAGAAAGTTCATAGTAACCTATTCACAATACTAATTAGATTCAAAACTGTTAGGTATAAAAAGAAAGACAAAATAAGAAAACTGAAACTGAGCTTTATTACTTTTTGAAAACTTACAAAAAAAAACTACAAGAGATTGCTTTATTTATAGAGCTATAAATAACTAAAAAACTAGAAATTACAATATGCAGTTACTAACTCTTATAAACTAAGTAAACTAAAACAACAAACTTAAACCAATACGACAAACCCCAAACAAATTCCTATTGACATGGTCAACAAGAAATTCAGCAGATATTCCTCACAATCCCTCCCTTAAATTGAAAAACTTTGAGACTTTCAGTTTAATAAGACTTGTCAAGCACACAAACACCGAGCAACTCCCTTAACTTCTAAAACATAGGCAACTTTAATGGCTTGGTCATTATGTTAGCAACCTAATCTTCATTTCTGCAGCACAAAAAATCAATTTTTCCATCATTCGTAGGATCCCTTAGAAAATGAAACATCACATCTATGTGCTTGTTTTTTCCATGTAAAATAGGATTTTTAGAAAGTTTGATGGCAGAATTATTATCACAATAAATTACAGTAGCTTCCTCTTGTTGGAAATGCAATTTTTTAAGTATTTCCCTTAGCCAAATTGCTTGGCAAGCGCAAGCTATTGCAACTACAAACTTTTGCTTCAGTTGTTGACAAAGTGACAACAACTTACTTTTTCAAAGACCATGAAATAGGTCCTAAACCAAACATGAGAACATAACTAGATATGCTCTTTCTGTCATCCAAATCTCTAGCATAATCACTATCTGTCAAGCCAAACAAGTCTAATTTTTCACTTTTCTTATAGAACGAACCATACTCTACAGTTCCTTGCAAGTAGCGTAAATTTTTTTTGCAACAAAAATGTGCATCTTCCTTGGACATTCCATGTATCTGCTAATAAGACTTATAGCATGTATTATGTGAGGTCTTGTTGCAGTCACATACGTTAAGCTTCCTACAATCTACTTGTATAAAGTACTATCTAGCTTTCTTCCATTTGGATTTTTCCTAAGCTTCAAACAAACTCATTTGGTCTGTCAATATAATTGTAATTTTTCATCTAAAATTTATTTAAAATTTCCTACATATGCATCTTCTGAGAGATAAAAAGTACTAACAGGAGTTTACAGTACCTCTATACTAAGAAAGTAATGCATCATTCCAAGATTA
>JBBYHM010000018.1:3096846-3112382 GCA_038381775.1 Adansonia rubrostipa | reverse complement strand
CTTACATATGAAAATTTCTTTTTAGTGCATTAAATGTTTTGCCTCCATATTTTAAAATTCTCTTTTCTTTGGACATATTTCTTCCAAATTTTCATAAAAGGGTCTTTTTAATTAATTTCCTTCACTTGAGATTCTTCCATGAAAATTTTTATTTGAATTATCACATATTAAATGTTTTTCATTTATTTTATTCATTTTTTATAGGCCAAGAAAAGTTTCCATCTCATGGGCCTAATATTTTGAAATTTAGTTGGTGGGCCTTAGAACCCATATGTTTGTCAACAAATCCAGTAAGCCCATTTTGATTTCCTTACAAGCTGAACAAGCCCATTTGAATTTTCGAACAAATCCAACAAGCTTATTTGGATTTTTCAACAAACCCATCCAGCTTATTTTAATTTTTCAACAAAACCCGCCAACCTTTTACTTTTTTCTTTTTACTTTTTATTTATTGACACATCATTTATTTTAGTTCAAAAATTTCCTTATGGAATTTTAATTCAAATTCTCATAAGATTAAATTCTTAATTGGACTTACCACATATGGTATTTTATTTCTTTTTTTTTTTGAATACATGAATTTAAATTAAATTTTTATTTATTACAATTTAATCTTTCCAATTTAGTTGCTTTCATGGCATTTTAAATTAGGATTTTTGCATTTTAATTTTATTTATTTCTTTACTTCCAAGATTTTTATGCATGTAAATTTGTAATCTAATTTTATTTGTACATAATTTATTTTAATTTTACAATTTACTAATTTAGTTAAATGAAAATCAATTTGGTTGAAAGTGAATTCTTTTCCAATTGACTTCGTTTTATCCTAACTACTTCCAAAACCATGATTATGGTGTAAGAACTAGTCTTTCAACTAGCTATCATGCTACATAAATGAGCCAAAATCATGGCTTTAGGTGGTAACTTGCAAGAAAAGGATGACAAAGGTATGAGGGGCTATAACAAGCATTAAAATTTTCCAACAAGGCAACAAAATGACAAAAAATATTTTTTTTTTGAATTTCGACCAAGGGTGTTTCCAATCCCCCTTTGTCGAATCCTCTCTTATCGAAAATAGAGGGAGAATATTTTCATTTGGTCCTTTAAGATTTCTCTACAAAAAAATGGTTTTTTTCTTAAGAATTTCCAAAAATTTTAAAGTTTTTTTCAAGTTTTAAAGGTAATTTCTCTACTAAAGGTTTTGATTTTTATTTATTTTTCTCTATTTTCTTATTCATTTTTCTCTATTTTCTTTCTTTTTAATGAGCTTGGTGATTACTTGTGCTCACAATTCATTAATCCATGTTTAAAGGTCAAATATAAAAGCCATGAGAAATTTCTTTTATGTGATTGTTAGTTTCCATTTTCCTTTACCATAGCTTGTTTTTCATTAAGAAAGTATATATTTTTGTGGAAATGATGTCACTTTAATAGGTAAACATGTTTATATTATTTTGATTCTATTTCCCTTGGCATTTTCATGTGGATTTCTCATAAAGCATACTTATATCTTCCTGCATTATTGATGATGATTTGAGTTTGGTAGTAGCTAGGATAAGTGTTTATCTTGTCATGCATGTTAGGATGTTAAAATAAAAATTTTCTTGGTTATTCTTGGTGCAGGCTGAATGTGATAGGGAGTTAAAGTGGTATTTCATTTTTATTTTCATGACATTTAGGACCATTTTGTAATATTTGGAAATTATGGGATTTTTAAAAGAATTTTCACAAAATTTTTAAATTGGATAGATACTTCCAACATTGGCTAAACCTTGTAGATATCATTTTGTAGGGTTTTCGATTTTTCTTTAGGCCATTTAACAATTTTGGAAG
Source organism: Adansonia rubrostipa (assembly GCA_038381775.1). Taxonomy (NCBI): domain Eukaryota; kingdom Viridiplantae; phylum Streptophyta; class Magnoliopsida; order Malvales; family Malvaceae; genus Adansonia; species Adansonia rubrostipa. Next base: position 3,110,549 of record JBBYHM010000018.1, on the reverse strand, counting down.
GGCAGGGGCTTAATTGTAAAATTGGAAAAAAATTCTTCTAGGCATTTACTAGTTTGGCTGAATGCTAATGAGACCCTTAAGGGTGTTTTTCATGCATTTTTAACATAGGTGAGTGCATTTCTAGCATTTTTAACCTTTTAAGTGTCATTTTTAATTTTAGAAAATTTAATGGTCTATTTGAGAAATTAAAAAAAATTGATCCTAAGCCTAAGGTGCTTGGCCGAAAACTATGAGGCTCATTAAAAATATTTTTCATGCATTTTGATTTTATTCAATGGCTATTTCTTACATTTTACATCATTTAAGGACTAAGTTGTAATTTTAGAAAGTTTAGTAACATTTTAGAAAAGTCTGGTATTTTAGGGCTAATTAGGTAATTTCTCACATTAAATTACCTATTTAGGGTATTTTGAACATTTTAAGAATATTTTTAGCATTTTTAACCATTTTAGGGTCAAAGTATAATTTTAAAAAATTTAGAGACCTATTAGCAATTTTTGCATTTTAGGTCATTAGTGCCTAGGTTACCCATTTAGGGTATAATTGTCATTCCACATCATTATCAAGTCCTCTAGAGTTACCAACATATTTTTACGTTAAAGGTATACCTTAGAGATATTTTAATAATTTATTTTAGAATCAAATCCTTTAAGGTCACTGAGACACTTTCATGTCAAAAGTGCACTTTAAGGATAGGTTAGCCATTTCATGGTGGTATCGAGTCCTTTAGGGTTATCGAGATATTTTCACATCAAAGCTATACTTTAGGGATATTTTAATAATTTATCTTAGAATAGAGTCTTTTGGTTTCACCGGGATTCTTTCATGTTGAAGGTGTACTTTAAGGAACATTTTGGTCTGTTTGACCAAGTTTGAGTAATTTAGACTTTAGTTTTGCACTTTTTGTCAAAACCAAGTCTTAGGAAAAGTTATCATTTTCAATAAAAATCAAGGCAATGTCTCTGAGTTAAAGTAGTACATGGAATGTTTCCTAGTATATGGGAGGGTTTTACGAATTATTTTAATATCAAGACATCCTTTTCAAAACGAGTAAAATCAAGATTTTTTTAATTTCATAGAATGAAACTTTGTATTTCTCCAGTTTCATGGGATGGGCTACGAATGACATTTTGATTTTAAAAAATATTAAAAACCCAATTTGCTCAAATGGAATAATAAATTTAGTTTAAGGAATTTTATTTAAAATATAGAAATTATAATTGAAATATAGGAATTATAATTAAATACTAGATTTATTATTATAATTATAATCAAAATATGGGAATATAATTAAACACTAGACATCGAAAATGAAGAAAGATCAAGATTTAAATTAATATATAATTAAAAGGTATTAACTTTTGGGTATCATGAGAGGGATCAATCCTAACTCGTGATTGTAATCAACTCTTAAACTTTTCACATGATCTTTGGTATTAACATGGAGCCTTGGAGTTTATTTTCTAGGGTTTGTAACCCTTAAAATATGAACTTCAATTGATGACCAATCTAACTTAGATGAAATAGATTGGTGGTGACTGCTAGACAAATGGTCATTATGTAATCACTATTTAAAGTTAAGTTGAGTGAGCGATTTATCTTGTCAACTGGATCCCCAAACAAGAGCGAAAAAAAGAATAATAAAAAGAGGAATTCACTCACTTCTTAAGTTAGCGAGTCAAGATTCATGTCTAGCAACTTTATGATAGCTTGGCAACTCCACTAAGGACTAGTTAATGAGTCAGGCCTAAAATTAACTATGTGTTAAATAAATTTTAGACTAATTCAGCTTCAATTGATGTTTTTTTTCATAATTCTCTATATTGCAACTTTTTTATTTATATGGAAATTCAACTATATGTAAATCATTTTTTTACTAATAATTTGTGTTTTCATGTTTTATGGGGGCATAAGATAGATGGTTTTTATTTTAATGTATGATAGTAAAAAGGTTTGTTCATTCCTTCACACATACTATTCACGTAATTTCATGATGTAGGGCCTATTCATGGGTATTGAACCAATTTAAGAGGGGGTGAAGTAGCTCTACCTTTATGAGGTTTATCCTCTACATAGGCCAAGCGAAAAACCTATCAGGTATAAAGTATGTATGCCTTTGAGGGGTGTCAACCCTCGTATAGGCCTAGAAAATACTCACTTACATTGAACATGTTCTGTCGATACCCACTATAGGTAAAGATTGGGGTGCCTTGATAGTTCTTTAAGACTTGAGGAAAGATTCATGAACTTATTTAGAAGTCGAAATATAAACCTTATATAATGGCCTCGGGTTAGAGGCTACAGAATTTAGGATATACAAAGGAATGCTTTCAATCTTCTGTTTATATTCTTATTTATTTATTTTCATTCTATTTTATTATCTAATATCTTGTATGTATATGTTTAACTTTTTTTTTCTAATTTTATGCGGTTTATTTTTATGATGACATTACTAACTCGTGTTGTTTTCCTTTTTGTTTCATGCATCAGCCCCTTTAAAATATGTAAACCAATTAGATTAATTTTCTAGCACAAATTTTAGAATCTACATGGATTTTCTATAGTGAATATCAAAAAGTCCATCTATATTGAGAAAATGAACAAATGAACCATAAAATTATGTATCGAGAGACTTCCTTTCAATGTTGCCTAGAATAGTCCACTTAGATTTGTAGCAAAATGATTTGACCGATCTGATTGATATATGGAATCATTGGCATAATAAAATAAGAGTCGGTTTACTAAGAAGTACCACCATTTAGCCTTTTTGCTTTTGGTGTAAGTTGAAAGGCCCATGATACGAGCCATCATAAAGTTTTGGGATCTTTCTTGTAGATGTTTTACTTTTAATAAAAAGGATTTGACACCAACAATAAAAGAGTATTCAATTTTGTTTGAGATGAAAACTATAAAGCTAGAGCCGATATATTGTAAAGAGCACAAACCACTTGGATGTCATAAAAGTTGGGCTAAGATTTTTGATGAAAAACAACCATCGGAGAAATTGGATAGCCGGAAGAAAGGGAATAATGATGTAGTTTTGCAAGAATTCTTACAATGATTCATCAAGAAGCATTTGAATCATAAACATGTGATTAGGGCTTTTGCCCTTGCTATTTACAGGTTAGTCTTACTCCTAAGAACCTTGGGGCATATCAAAACAGCAATGTTCGACCTCTTCTGCGAACTAAGTAAAGGTGCTTGCTCGATGTCGGTTATTCTTGCTAAAATAATTAGATCTTTGAATTATTATTCAGAAGGCAGTGGTGGAAGATTTTATGGGTGCTTACAGTTATTGTATGTGTGGGCTAAAAACCATTTTTAGGGAGAAAAAGGAAAAGATCAAGTCATATTTCACTAGCTTTATTTTTCTCTGAGAATTCCTAGCAAAAAGATGGCCCAAACCTATGACCAAGGATTAATGGGTCCATGCTCTTGATGTTCTGACAGCGAAGAATATAAGTTGGAGGGTGCCATGGTTTATGCCCAAGGCCATTCTTTACCGATACAGTGATAAGAATTTCATCATGTTGTTAAGGTTATGAAGAATGATTAGCTACGCCCTGCTCTTAGTTCAAAGACAATTTGGGTCTAAACAGTTTATTCTAATGACAAACGGATTAACAACCCTGTATATGGAATATTTAGGAGAGCGATATAAAGAAGGCATGGTTTTAGGTGTCTCGATATGGATAGAAAGATTTGAGTCTAGATTAGGGAATTATACGGACAAAATGACTTTAGGGTATGAAACATGGAGAAAGAGTAGGGGATGAGATGCTATTGTTGTCATTGGGTAGGATAGTTCTGCCAATGGCCATTTAGTTCGAAGCTCCCATGTCCTCCTTGATGAATCTAATGCAGGCGAAATCTGAAGAAGATATGTGATGAAAATCGATTGCTCCAAGAACAAGTCACATTCATGGACATGGACCTTAAGTCCCTAGGGAGAAGACACAAGGCAAGGAAAAAAGAATATGAATAGATGAAAAAGGATTGGATAGAGCAAAATAAAAGATGAAGCTTGTCGGTTATCTGAGTAGGTCTTTTAGTCAAGTAGCTGAAGAAATGGAGAAACTCCGCTACAAGCAAGATGTGCAGAAAGTTAAAGCCATAGAAGAAGAAGAAAGGGAAATGGCCTTCAAACAAGAAAAGAAAAGGCATGCTGACATTTGTGCTCAATTAAAGAGATACATTAAAGAGCAACTTAGAATAGCCCTAGAAGAAAAATAAGGAAGACTATCCCAATTGCTTGAAAAAAAGAAGTCCTTAGGGTAACTATTTAAGATATAGGGCAAAAGCTACAACGATAAAGGGAAGACATTTACGTATAGATGCAAGCTTATTAGGAAATGGAGGCTAACTTGAATAAGGATTTATGAAAGGCTAAGGACAATCTCAAAAGATAAAAAGCTAGGTATATAGGATGGAAAATGTACATTGAACACCTTACTGAATAGATCCATTTAGCCGTGATCTAAGCAAAAAAAATGGTGAATGTCCACAAGATATAAATCAACTCCGTAAGGGAATATGGACATGTTGTACTTGAATTTTAAGAAGAAGCTCAAAAACAATATGGGCAAGTTAAGACTTTCCTTGGGTGTAACCCTTATATGATCAGCAATATATAGTTCTCTCCAAAGCTAATCAAAATTTTCAAGTTTAAAACTTTTTTGTTAAAGCAAGCATTCTTACAAATGCATGACATGATCATATTCAATATGATATATACATTCATTTTACATACCAGATATACATATAGACATATATACATATCCATGTATTCATTAATATTACTAATTCATAAACAAAGTTTAGCTTGAGGAAACTTGAAATTCAAGGTTACAATATTGTAAATCCATGGAGACTAACAGAACAACTACCAACTCATCACTACTATACTCGATTAAGAGCATGAAGGATGGCAGAGAAACACAGAGCAAGGTTGGAAAGGTTAGAGGAAAGTCATTGTGAGACACAAGAAGCCATGATAAAGCAATAAGAAGAGATGTAATCGCAAATTGCAAGGTTGATGGAAATATTCATGGTAAGGGAAATAGTTTGCCAAAACCCAGAGAAAATTACTACTACTTTTATCAGGAGATTCGAGGGAGTACAAGCTGAAGGGTAGCCAATGAATGGTTTAAAAATGCAGCCTCTAAATGTCCAAAACATACAGCTGATAATCTTCAAAACACATAGACAACGAATGCTCAGAACACCCAACTGATGAATGTTGAAAATGTGCTTATAAATAATCTAGTATCGATAATCCATTTTAACCTCGATGCCTTTTTATGAGGGGTGATGCAAGAATAACCAACACATAAAAGGACTTGGCAGTCCTCGATCTTGACAAGAAGGAAAAGCTTAAGCTGAAAGCTAAGAAATAGCCTAAAGTTAATGCCAAAAAAGGAAAATTATGATTTCTTGAAGAAAACTTAGGGCCATAGAAGGAGTTAAACTCTATAGTAGCATTAATGTAAAAGACCTCAATCTAGTTTTGGATTTGGTCATACAGTCAAAGTTTAAGACGCTCGAATTTGAAAAGTACAAGGAAGCCACATTGTCCCGACCTCATATCAAGATGTTTATTAGGAAAATGGCTAGGCATGCACATAACAACAAGCTCCTTATCCACTATTTCCAAGAAAGCTTGTTAAGATCGGTGCTAAGGTGGTGCAATAACCTGAATTGAACCGAGATTTAATGTTACATGAATTTAGCCAATTCATTCTGGCAACAGTATAAACATATGGCTGATTGGGTGCAGACTATCTCTCCAGAATATGGAGAAAAACTCCATAAAATCTTTCAAAGAATATGCCTAAAAATGGAGGGACACGAACTCTCAAGTTTAGCCACTACTAACCAAAAAAGAAACTACCATGCTATTTGTCAATAATTTATGCCCTTCTTTCTATAACAAATTAGTGGGGAATAGAACCAAGAATTTTACTAACCATGTTATTTTTTGCAAAATGATCGAGATGGTTGTCAAAGCCAAAAATATTGAAAATAAAGAATGTTCTACTGGGAAGAAGAAATAACCCAGCAGAAAGAAAGAAGAGACACCGTCCATTAATTATACTAGCCAGCTATACTGCTAAAGACCCTATCCTAACTACTAGAATTAAAGGTATTAGGCCTAAAATACATACTCTTCACTGCACCTCGCATTCTTGCTCAAATAGCAATGCAAACTACTTTTACAAATCCTACTGAACATCAGCCAAGGCTCAATGCTAACCAGGTAGCCCAAAAATTTGATCAACCTAGACCCTAATGACTCTATTTTTTATTCCTATAAGTATAAGTATGCCAAACTTCTCGTGGCTCAATTATTGGCTCTTGTTTTTATCATATTGTATGAGGGTAACTTTCCCAAATGGCGTGATGCAAATGCCTACTACGTATACCATGTTAGGGTGGTGGGTCAGTCTATTGAGAATTATCTAGCCTTTAAGAAAAAGGTCCAAAGTCTTTTCTAGGTCAGCGTTTTTTGATTTGATAACTTGCAGCAAAAATTTTACTAAATCAACTTGAGCCTAGAGTTACTGCTTTGATCATCGAAAAAATGTAATAGGTGAAGGCAAATATCAAAGAAGTTAAAACTTTAATAGAAAAGGTCTAGATAATCCTAGCTGGAGTTAGACTTATTAGTTAAAACCATGAAAACATAAGAAACATGTCAAATCATGGGACCAACTTTTGTAAGTTTTATGTAGCCTAAGGACATACTCTACAAAATTGCCTAAAATTTTTATCTATAATTCAAAGGATGATGGATAATGATAACTAGAGTTTTACAAGGGAACCATTTAAAAGGAAGAAAAATTGATTAACATGACCGATAAAGGATTATCACAGCCACTTTGTGAGGTCAATTGCCTTTCTATCATCTACTATGACCAACTGAAGATTATGCCTCCTAAAGCTAAAATCATTCCTAAATTCATCATTGGAACCTTAGCACCTTTTCCATACAAAGATGATAAGCGAGTGCCATAGAAATATGATGGTAAAGTAACAACTTAAAAGGCTACTGTGAGCCAATTAGCTACCGTCAACATTATGAGAATTAGCCATGTGACACAAAGTGGTCACTGTTATGGCCTCGAAACTAGTAAAGCTAGTGCCAAAGTGAAAATAAATTAGCAAAAACTTGAAAAAACCAAGATAATTGAGGACACCCTGGCAAAAGTTTAAAAACCATGAAAGAAAAAACTGACTAAATTTCTTGAGTTCATAAAACATAGTAAATACAGCATCGTGGAATAATTAAAGCAATAATCGACCAAAATCTCCATACTGACTCTGTTGCGCAGTTTAGAGCTGCACTAAAATGCTTCAATAAAATACTGAATAAGGCCTATGTCCCTCAAGATATCTTGATAAATTAGCTTAATTTCATGGTTAATAATATCATCATAGATAATTTTATCTAGTTTAGCGACAAAGAGATCCCTTCAAGAGGAACCACTTGAACAAAAGCTTTTCCTGTAACAACTTACTGTAAGGGGACTATACTACCTAGGGTCCTCATCAATAATAGGTTGGCTCTGAACGTGATGGCATTAGTCACTTTATCTCGATTGCTAATTGATTCAGCTCAGATTAGGCATAATCAGATGGTTGCTAAGGCTTTTGATAAAAGAAAAAGAGAGATTAAAGAAACCATCTTAATCACTCTAAACGTTGGCCCTTCCACTCTCGAAGTAGAGTTTCATGTGATAGACATCGCTTTTGCATATAATTGCTTGTTGGTCGACCATGGATCCACCCTATAGGTGTTGTACCATTATATTTTCATTAAAAGTAAAATTCATAGTCGATGAAAAGATGGTCAGCTTATCCATAAAGAAAGACATGATAGCCATGACCTTTACTGAAGCTCCTTACATCGAAGTAAATAACAAGGTTGAAGAATATTCACCAGGGTCTTTAAATTTGTCAATACTACCTTCATTATGAAAGGATCTCCAATTTTGAAGCCTCAACACTAAAAAATCACTCATAGTAGGAAAAAAGTGCTTAAGTAAGAAAGAAACTCAAAAAGTATTTGCAAGGGATGATTCAAACCATCGAAGTGACTAGCAAAAAGGGTAAACATGGACTCGATTTCAAGCAAAAGTGAAATCCAAAGAAGAAATTTGACAGAAAAATGTGATGAAAAAAAGTTAGCCCAGGCTATAGTGCATGAATCAAGCCAAAATTCAGCTTTGTGTTACTTGCTAAAGGAAGTTTCCTACCATAGAGACAACATCAATTCAAGGATCAAAGAGAAAATGCCAAAGCATGTTATGATGGTGATTAACAGGCCTTTGAGAGGTTTCAAGTGGCCACCATTGAAAAAGATGATGTAGAGCTAGAAAATGATCGTAAAATCTACCCATGTCCTTCTAGAAATGTCTAGAAGAATTAGTTTATTATCAAAAGAACTGCAATGTCTAGGCCAGTTCTAGAATAATTCTAAGAAGTCCCCTTATTTATATCAGCCCAAAGACATCTAAGGATCTTTTGTAAGGGGCTTAAAATGCTAAATCATTATTTTAAGAAATGAAATGCATGTCACTTTTTATGAACATTCTATTTTTTTCTTATCAATATTCTTTTTTCTTTGTACATACGTAGATCACAGTATTCATTTACCCATTATTTCTCTTTTTTTTTACCTTTATAGATTTCCTAATTGAAAAGAGACGGATAATCTAATGCTAGATTTGGAGGTTAATTTTGAATAGTATATTTACTTGAACAAGGCTGATTTCGAAGAAGATGTTAATGATTATACCTTAACTCCTAATCTGCTAAAACTATTCAAGCAAGAGGGTTAATGAATAACGCCCCACGAAAAACACACAAAAAGTTATAAATTTAGGGGATGACAATGACAAAAAGAAGGTTAGAATATGGGTTGTCATCACATCAACTACCAGAAATAGGTAGGTGAATCTACTCTAAGATTTTTGAAATGTCATCACATGATCATATCTAGGTATGCTAGGCTTAGATACAGAGATTATGGTCTATAAATTACCTCTGATATCAAAATATAAGCCAATTTAACAAAAATTAAGAAGAATGAAGATGAAAATGCTTTTGAAGGTTAAAAAAAGCGAAGAAACAATTCGAGTCTAGATTTTTGGAGGTTGCAAAGTACCTAAAATAGGTTACTAACATCGTCCTAGCTCCAAAAACATATGTGAAAGTCCAAATGTACATAGATTATCAGGATCTGAATTGAGCTACTCCAAAAGATAGTTTTCTCTTCCATATTGACACTTTGGTTGATGCAAGGAATTTTTGGTTCTTTTTCATAGATGGACTCTTGGGGTATAACCAGATTAGAATGGTACCAGAAGACATTGAAAAAACTACATTCTTCACAATGTGAGGCATATTTTGTTGCAAAGTGATGCCGTTTGGGTTAAAAAATGCTAAGGCAACCTATCAAAGGGTAATGATCGCTTTATTCCATGACCTAATGCATAAAAAAATTAAAGTATTTACAAAGTCACCCCAAGGGGATGACACGTCATGGATTTAGAAAACTATTCAAAAGTTTGAAGAAATACTAGTTGAAGTCGAACTCAGTTAAGTGTACTTTTAGAGCAAGATCAAGGAAGTTATTGGACTATATCATAAGTGAAAAATGGATTGAAACTGACCCTGATAAAATTAAAGCCATTTAGGAATTGCCACATCCACACATGCAAAAAAAAGTAAGATGTTTCCTTGAGAGATTGAATTACATTGTCCATTTCATTTCCCAATTTATGGATAAATATGATCTGATTTTTTGACTTCTTGGAAAACATAATCCAAGGGAATGGGATGAAGATTACCAAAGGAGATTTGAGAAAGTGAAGCATTACTTGTTAAACCCATCGATTCTAGTACCACCAGTTTCAAGACGACCCCTTATAATATACCTCACCATATTCAAAAAGTCAATAAGATACATGTTGGGGCAACATGATGAAATAGGGAAGAAAGAAAAAGCCATCTATTACCTCAAGAAGAAGTTCATGGACTATGAGGTAAATTATTCCTAAGAACAAAAATTATGTTGTGCCTTAGTAAGGACTGCACGAAGGCCTATACAATATATGCTATACCACACCACATGACTGATTAAGATGGATTTGATCAAGTACTTTTTCAAAGTACCAACATTTTTAAGATGAATAGCTAGATGGTAGGTCCTGTCGTCAGAATGCAACATAATCTACATAAGTCAAAAGGCCGTAAAAAGAAGTTTTATCGCTGAATTCCGAGCAAGCCAAGTGCTTGATGATTATTAACCTTTGAATTTTAATTTTCCTAATGAAGACTTGATAAATATCTTAATCGAAGAAGAATAAAAGCAACCCAAGGAATTAAATGGAATACGTATTTCGATGGGGCAACAAATGCTTTAGGCTATAGAATAAGGGTAACTTGATATCCCTAAAAAGATACTATTACCCTTCATGGTTAGAATAGATTTTGGCTACATAAATAATATGATAGAATATAAGGCACATTTTATGGGACTCTAGCGTAGCTATAGAAAGAAGGGTCAAAGTGTTGAAAGTCTTTGGGGATTTAGCTCTAGTGATTTATTAACTACATGGGGAATGGAAAACTCATTCGAGGCTATGGTAATATAAGAAGCTGATTCTAGAATTGTTAAATGAATTTGATAAAGTAGACTTCATTCATTTGCCTTAAAATGAGAATTAGATGGCAGAAGCTCTAGCCACCCTTGCCTCAATGTTCAACACGAATAGCGAAAAAGAAGTGACCCTAATTCATATGAGTTTATATATATCTCCAACACATTGTTAGAATGATAAAGTGGAAGTGGATGGCATCCCTTGGTATTATGACATCATAAGATACCTCAAGAATCGAGAATACCCGGATAGTGCTACCAAAAATGACAAATAAGATGTTAAAGAGGTTGGGCGATAAGCTTTATCCTTAATGTTAAGATCCTTTACAAAATAGTTATAAGTAGACTTTGTTAAGATGTGTGGTTGCCCTTGAAACATAAACAATCCTAAAAGAAGTGCACGAGGGAGTTTTCAAAATTCATGCCAAGAGACAAAAAATTACAAAGCAAAATCATGAGGTTACAATCCTTTTAAATGACCATGGAGAGTAACTATATTAGGTATGGCCGAAGATGTCACAAGTGCTAAGTCTATGCAGACAAAATTCAGCTTCACTCATGCATATCATAAATGCACCTTGGCCCTTTTCAATGTGGGAATGGATATTATTGGGCCAATATTTCGTAAAGCTTTGCACCAGCATTGTTTCATCTTGGTTGCTATAGACTACTTCACCAAGTGGGTTAAAGTAGCCTCTTGTGCAAATGTAATGAAGACAAAGGTTTGCAACTTCTTGAAAGGAAATATCATCTACCAATATAGAATTCTTAAAATATCATAACAAATAATGCCTTCAACTTAAGAAATAAAATGATGAAAGAGGTGTACGCCCAACTTAAAATCTCCCATCACAACTTGGTAATGTATCATGCCAAGATGAACGAAGCTGTGGAAGTAACTAATAAAAACATCAAGAAGATTATAAGGAATATGGCAAAAACTAGATGGCAATTGGGTTAGTTTGGGTGGGATTGGGACAGATTATTTCGGGTCCCAATTTTTTAAGTTCTGGCTATTCAGGTTCAAGCCTACTCGGGTTCAGGTTTTTTCAGGTTCAAGCCAATTTGGGTTCAGGTGTATTCAAGTTCGGGCCAATTTGGGTTCAGGCCAATTTAGGTCGAGCCAATTTGGGTTTGGTTTTAAGTTCAAGTCGAGTTCGGGTTTGAGTATGTTTTATATTATTTTTTTATTTTATGTTAAATGCAATCACTTTTATGTAATTTTGAATTCTAAGACCAGGCTTGAATTTGGCCCAGTTCGACCTCAAAAAATATTAGTTCGATTCCATGGGCCTAGCCGTGGCCTAAAAAAATTTTAAATTCTAAGCTCAAGGCCAAATTTGGCCTAGCCCACCTATTTAAGCATAAATCGCCATTTATAACAATAAAAATTATGTTTATATTAATATGTATATATTTTATAATTAAATTTAAATAAAAATATATTATTTTATTTAGAAAAATCATTGTTTTGGGCCGAGCCTATTTGACACTTAAAATCTGAGATCATGTTGGGCTTATTGGGCTGAGCGGGCTATTTGGGCCGTGGGCAGTTTTAATTGCTATCTAACATGTGATTTTTCTATTTTGATATAGTATTATCTATTATAGCTTTCATATTTTTTTAATTTACTTTATTACTTTATGACACTATTATTATATTGTAATTATCATTACTTGAAATAACAACAACAAAAACAACAACAATAATAATAATAATAATAATAATATTCAAAGAAGTATTTAAAAGTTTGCTACTAATATACATAAACTCTCAATATTTAATGAGTTGAACTAATTAAATTAAAGAAACTATAATAAATGGATAATATACATTATTGACAATATTTTTTAAACTCATCATATGATTTACGTTTTGATAAATTATTATTTTATCATATATAAACCTGCTTAAGGGTCGAGCTACCCACTTAACCTAATTGGGCCTAGGCTCAAGTTCTCATATTTTTGTTTCAGACTAGCCCGACCCAACTCAGAACAATGATATTAAATTAGAATAACATAAATTTTATTTAAATTTAATTATAAAATATATAAATATTAATAAAAATATTTTTTAATGTGATGAACAGTAATTATGGCTTAACAGGATGAGTCTGTTCACGTTTAATAAAGGCTTGGATTTTAAAAAAAATTCAGGCCACGACTTAACCTTACCATGAGTAAGTTTAATCATATATAAAATATAAATTAAGTTTTTAATATTTAATTAAATTATTAAAAGAATATTAAATTATAAAAAATTATTTAATTATATTTTCATAATATTTTTAGTATTAAATTTGGGTTGGGGTTTGGGTTAAGCTTAGGTTCAATTTTGGATTTTTTTAGGTTCGGGTCATTTCATGTTCAGGTTCTTTCGTGTTTAGGTCCTTTCAGGTTTAGGTCATTTTGGATTTGGGCCATTTTGAGTTTAGGTTATTTTGGGTTCAAGTTATTTTGAGTTCGGCCTATTGACTTTTTCGTCAAATCGGGTTCAGCTCAGATTCGGGCTCTAGTTTTTTCTGGTAGGTTTTTGGGTTCGAGTTCATTTTGCCACCTCTAATAGAAACCTACAAGGATTGGTATAAAAAGCTCCCTTTCAACCTCCTAACCTATTAAATTGTAGTTCAAGCTTTAACCGAGGCCATGCCTTACTCATTCGTTTATGGCATGGAAGCTGTTCTGCCAATTGAAGTTGAGATCCTCTTATTTTGGGTGTTAAGCCAAGTTGAGTAAGCCAAATGGGTTAGGGATCATTATGAATAGTTGAATTTCATTGAATAAAAAAGGCTAAAGGCAATCCAACATGGGCAAATATACCAAAAAAGGATGATAAGGGCCTACGACAAGAAACTCCGTTCAAGGCAATTCCTCAAGGGGAACTAGTGCTAAAGAAAATCCTTCCTATCCAAAAAGATCTACAAGGCAAATGCACCTAATTAGGAAGGACCTTATGTGGTTCAAACAGCATTTTTAGGAGGAGCTTTGATTTTGGAAAAAATGGATTAGGTTACCTTGCCGAACCCTATCAACTTGG
>JBBYHM010000018.1:3075504-3086958 GCA_038381775.1 Adansonia rubrostipa | reverse complement strand
ACAAAGTGGGGGTATTGGTGCGAATATTGCAATTGCTTTAAACTTTTGAATTGGCGTGTGATATATATATATATATAGACACGCCTGCAACAGCAATTTTGCTTGTAAAAGATATTGTTTAAGAGAAGTAAGTTCTAAAGGAGTGATAATTTTTAAAATAGTGGTAGTTTTTTAAAATATATTATATTCTATTGTCTTATATTATTTTTCGTATTTATTTGTTTTAAAAAAATTTAAAAGATATAAGTATTGGATTTATAATTTTATTGATTTTTTTTGTCTATCCTCTAATTGAGTTGATGTCATGAGCCAAGTAACATCAATTTGGAGACTTTAAGAATAACTAGATTATAGTACACTCACTTATGCCAATGGATAAAAAAAAAGGCAAATGATAAAATTTAAATTTAAATTTAAAATAATTTTGATTAGTAATTTTACTTTATTGGTATCTAGTTAACTCTTACACTAACTCAATCAACTCTTTTAGTATTACAAAAGTATATTTTAGATATAGATTTCCACTAAAAAAACTAGTTACCCACTTTTAACATTACTTATATTCACTATGCATGCAAAACAAAAAGGGGTTACAAAAAAAAGTTTGAACTAGCATGCATACTTGTGTTGTTATGATGTGGGCAACTTTAATATCTATTTCGATAGATTTTACATTAGTCATGTTTAAATTTTAAATAGTTTGAATAACTAAATAAAAGTTTGAAAGAATAATATAAGTTGCAATGAGTTTTTTAAAACTTTCTTATCCAGCATATCATTCTTTTTATTTTTTATACTTTATATATCATATTGAATTTTCTAATAAAGAATTATATACAAATAATAATACATCAACTATGAATCTATTATTTGTGAAAATGAAAAATTCTGAAAAATCTTTGAAGGGTAGGGAAAAAGCTTTGGTAATAGCAAAAAAAGGTGAGAGAAAAATAAAGAAGATGGACGAAAAAGCATTAAGAGACGATAAACAAGAGGCAGGGACTGGGAGGAGCCAAGGAACGCAGTGGGGAAAATAGGTAAAAATAAACAAAGCAAATTATGAGGGACGAAGTAAGTATACAATAAGGTTCATTTGTTTAATAAAATAACTTTCAAAAGATATTTCCTATTTCTTGATGTTTGTTTCATAGAAAATAGTTTGATTAATAAAAAATAACCTAACGGTCAACTAAACATAAGATATTTTTTGAAAAATAATTTTTGAAAAATAACTTTTTATAAGTAACATGATTTTTAAATTAATACTTAACTCGACTCGAGCTAAATATTATTATTAAATATTTAACTTCTAATTTTATAAATATTTAAAAATATTAAAATATTAATATAAAATTATTTCAATAGTATAATTTTCAATATTTATGCTTTGAATATTATTGAACATACATATTTATATTCAAATAATATATAATATACTATTATTTATTTCAATAATAATTAATTAATAAAATATTAATATAATTTATTATTTTAATGATCAATTGTAACATTTTAGTAAAATATTATTAACATTGCAATAATATTCTATTTATAAATTGTAACAAAAATATTTTAATAATAATTGTATTAATTGAAATAATACTTAATAATAATCATATATTTTTAAAATATTTATATAATTATTTTTTGGTAATGAATAATATTATTTTAAATATTTAACCTTACTATAATATTTTAGCATTAAATATTATCATTAAAACATTACTATTTTAAATATTAATATAAAAAACTATTAGTTTAATGATAAATAATTTTTAATATTTTAATAATTAATATTGATTTTATATTATTATTTGAAAATATAAAATAATATTTTAATAATAATTATATTAATATAAATAATAATAATAATAATATTTTAAATATTAATATAATTAAAAATTTAATACAGTGACCCAAAATCCCACACCATAACTATTAAAGTAAGTTAGTGATTCGAAAAAAAAAAAAATCTGACACGTGATCATGTCTTTTATTTAAAAAAGATTTCAAATTTATTTTATAGGTAAGTAGTTTTTAGAAAATATGAATTTTTTATTTTAAAAAATTATTTATAAACCATTTTAAAAGTTGCTAACTTTTAATTTTATTATTTTATTTATATTTATTATTTTTATACTTTATTTAAATTCAGAATTCGGAGCTAATTGATTTGAGTTCGGTGACTTTTTCTTTCTCCAATTAGATTAGACGAATTGAACGAATTGTAGTTGTTTGCAGATACTGGACTAAATTTTAAGGTTTTTTTTTTTTTTAAATGTATTTTTTGACGTGTTTGGATTTTGGTTTTTGAAAATTCATTTTATCCATGGGCGCATTTTAGCGGAAAAGATTCGAAGCACGTTACTGACTAGCGTACGCCGTGGTTTTATCGCTGCACGGCTATGGCAAAGCCACGCTCGCAAAATCAAAATAGCAGGCAAAAATCTCTTTATCCCTCGAACAAAAACAAAACCACTGTCCAAAAGCTTCTTCCCAAAATCTCTGGTCAGAAAAAAAAAAAATCATTCCGACGTCGTTTTAAACATGGTTTTAGGATTGTCTTCTTCATTCACTTCAACACGGTTAACCTCCCTCCCCTTCCCTTCAAAAATTTCCATCAAAACCTCGAAAAATCCGCTTCACTTTAGCACGGCGTCGTTTAAGTTGCTCTGCGTTAAGGCCTCCGCCACCAACTCTGCCCCGAAAGCCCGTTTCGTTGCGCGTCGGAAGGAGTCCGTTTCTGTTCGACAGTTGAATCGCCCTTTGAGTAATGTTGCAACAAAAAATAATACATAAATTTGGATTAACCATTCGCCTTATTGTTTCGTTTTTACCTATTTGTTGCTATTTGTCTTAAGGTTTATAAAATTATTTATGCATTTAACTATAAATGATAATAAAAAAAAAAGAAAATTTTAAATTTTTAAAGGAAAATTTTGAAAAATCACGGTGGGATTTTTAAACTGTAGAATTATTTTTTTTTTAATAATTGAAAATTTTCTATCTAATTAGAAATAGAAATATGAGTGAATTATTAATATATTTACTTTAATTAATCTTATAATAAAATTGTTTAAATCAATGGAAATAGAATATTTAATTAAAATAATTAATTAAAACTAATATTAATTATGGCTTAATTAATGTTTATACAAGTATATCATGTACCTTTTTTCGTTTATTTTATTTTTAATTTTTTAAAAGTATTATTTATTCTTTTATCCAGACTGGTTATATTGTTTTTTTTTTTTTTTTTTTGGTTTGGTTTTGATTAGCAAAAGTATCATTCTGATGGAATCTTAATTATTATTTATTATTATGTATTCATGTTTGATAAGTTTTTTTAATTCCAAAAGTGAGATTCTTATGTTCTCACATGTTTCATTTCCTTTTTAAATTATTTCTCATCCTTTAAATATATCTTAAGGGTAGATTTAAATTGCAATTGCGGACAAATTTTCAGTCACGTTGCATTTATTATGGTTCCTAGAATAATGAAAGTTATAGTAATCAATTGCAGTAAATGTTGGCCATGAATATTGGCGGTAGAGAGAGACAAAACCGCAAAAGGGTGGCTGTAGCGTCGGATTACGACTACTATTTAAATCCTTATCACTCTATTATTCTCACTTTTGAAATTGAAAGACTCGATTGATAGTGGATGGGATAATTTCTATGTTATTATGTTAATTTGGGATTTTGTTTTGATGGTGCAGTTGAGTATATGAGCTTACCAGCAAGCCAATACTCGGTGCTGGATGCAGAGAGGATAGAGAGGGTAGATGATAATACGTTTAAGTGTTATGTGTATAGGTTTAAGTTTTTTAATTTTGAGGTTTGCCCTGTTTTGCTTGTTAGAGTTGAGGAACAGCCTAATGGTTGCTGTATTAAGCTCTTGTCGTGTAAGGTAAACTTTAAAGTTTCATTACATTGAATTTGTTCAGTTTCTTGTATATTGGATTGAAGAAGAATTTGTCTAGGACTTAGGTAATATGCTTGCAAAGCTTAAACTAATTGCAGAATAATTTGCGGTTAATATTTGCTTCTAATTCATTTAGTGGCGTTGAAATTCAGTGTGGTCACTTTTAACATTTTGCATCTGCAATATTTCTTGAAATGGTATCTTGACCAGTGTCGTTAGGGTCTTGTGCATACTGCTTATAAAAAATTTTCAGATATGTAAGGATGGCTAATAATTGGCATTTATATACATATATGTATCTGTGTACGTGTGTGTCTGTGTATATATATATGTTTAGAATGTTTATAGATATCTTTGTGGATTTTGATAATATTTTGTCCACTGATTGCAGCTGGAGGGCTCGCCGATTGTGGCTGCGCAGAATGATAAGTTTGATGGTAAGTTTCTTTCTCTGGCTTTGAAATCCAAGAAAGATATCATATTTTAGTTTCGTGATGAAATTTTGGTTTTCCTTTTTATGAAATTTAATCAGGAAAACATCATGCACATAATAATAAAAAATAAAAAAAATAAAAAACTGTTATTGGGGGAAACAAGAAAATATTATATGATGTTTCTTGATGATTTTGAATCTACAAAAAGCCAACAAGACTTTGAATCGATTGTGCTTGAGCTGTCCTTGGTTGGATCAATTTATTTAGTTTCTTTTATGACTCCTGGAACTTGAAGTGCATATTTAGTTTCTAGATATTGTGTGCGAATGTTGAATAAGAAATACGTGGTTGTCTTCAATTCTTAGACCCTGTTGAGCATTGCTGTTGGCACAGCTTTTGAGGTCAAAAGCCTCTGATACACGGACTCGGCACTTTAGGGTGCCATATTCGTGTCAGTATGATGCGATATGGATACCGACACGATATATGTGTTGGACTTGGCATTTTACGTTCGGGCTAGGCTTCTTGAAAAACCAAAGCTAAAGGAGAGGTTGCATGGAGGGAGATTATGAGAGTTAGCTTCTTCACTTCTACATTAGGGTTTATCACAGCTGTTCTTCTGAGGAAACAGAAGGGAAGGATGGAATTGACAAAAAAAAAAAAAAAAAAACCTCACGAATAGTCTGAATGTGGATGCGACTGAAAGGAGAAGTAGACGGGAGAAAAAAAGATGAAGATATTGAAACGAGAAATTAGGTTTTTTGTTTTGTTTTAACTTGGGCTTCAAAAGTTTTGGTTTTAGCTCATTCTCTTAAACAATATTAATCTTTTTTAAGCCAAAAAAAGTTGGCCTTCTTTAAATCTTGGTCTTATGAACATATAAAATCCAAGTTTATTTTGTGAAATTTAAGGTTACTAAAGGGAAAAAAATTAAATATATAGAAAAATTATTTAAAATGAATTATAAGAAAATTGAATTTGAACATCAAGATGCTTAGAGAAAGCTTCTGTTTTTGGTTTTTTAGTAGGGGAAAATAAAAAGAAATTATTTACACTAGAATTATATTTATATCTATTTTTTCTAATTTTTTTAGGTAACATATTCACCTATCCTTATCTTATTTTTGGACATTTTTCAGTTGACTCCATGGGTCTGAAACTTTCCATGCATGATAAGTCCTGACCTTTAGATACATGCCTGTGTCGGATGCTCCTATCTGAGTCCATGTAACATAGTCAAAAGCTGTTTTTCACAGCCAACGCAATGCTAAACAAGTAATAAATTTTGGCTTTTGCGTTTAAAACTATGGTTTCGCAACTTAAACCAAAAAGCTAAGAAGATGGAGCTTTTTTGGTTTGGAAATTGGCTATTGGATGAAATGACTTTATTATTCTCACGTATTTAAACTTTTATTATTTTAAACATATTTTTTTTTTGACATTTTAACTCCTCACTGCTTTTTTTCATAGTAATGCTAGACACTAAAAAGTTCTTAAACTACATTTCTTCAGTGCACTTTTTAAACACATTTTTTCAACCCAAGCTTTTTCCAGCAGCAATGCTAAACAAGGCTTTATTATACTTGAAAATTGTGATACATTTTAGTGCTATCAGGATGCATGCATACTGGAAACAATGTTCTTCATGTAAGATTTTAGATTCACATTATTTGGAAATCAAAGCTTCCCTCTAAATCTCAACATGCCATCATCTTGGACTCCAAAATCTGGCCTTAACCCTTTGGTGCATCGTCCACAATAATAAGCAAATCAAAATCTGCTTGTTGTGCTATCTTGATTTGCTGAATCAAAACAGGTTCCACTTTCAGACTAGCAAGAAATCCACCAGAACCCTTTAACTGCAAATTCAAATTCAAGTCTACAACTTCTTCAAGTAATTTCCACTCCCTTACCATCATATGAGCTAAAACTTAGAATTTTTCTAGCTGAAAGCATTCGCAAGTACATTAGCCTTACCAGGATGATAAATGATACTGCAATCATAGTCTTTCAGAAGGTCCATCCATCTTCTTTGGCGCATGTTAAGTCCTTTTTAAGAGAATAAGATTTGAGACCCTTTTGTTCAGTATATGTGTGTGTGTATGTGTGTGTGTATGTGTATATATATATATATATATATATATATATATATATATATATATCAAATCTCTTAATGTATAAGCAAGGACGCCAAATTCTCAAAAGCAAAAACAATTGCAACCAATTCTAAGTCATGGAACGGATAATTACGGTTATATCTTTCAATTGCCTTGATCCATAGGTTACTACTGTCCCATTTTGCATTAGCACATATCCTAAACCTTGATGTTAAGCACCACTATAGACGCAAAATCCACCAATACCACATGGAATGGTCAAGATAGGTGCTGAAGTCAATATATTCTTCAACTCTTGGAAACTTCATTCACAATCTTCATTCTAAATAAATTTCACATTTTTTCGGGTAAGGTGGGTTAATGGTGTTGCAATATGAGAAAACCATTTATAAACCTTCGGTAATTACCAGCGAGTCATAAAAAGCTTCTAATCTCAGTCACACTTCTTGGTCTTTCCTAGTTCACCATTGATTCTATCTTAGATGGATCAACGAACCATTTTTAGAAATAACACGTCCCAAACATGTAACTTGTTTCAACCAAAACTCACACTTGCTAAACTTAGCACACAACTTCTTTTCTCAAAGAACTTGGAGAACAATTGATAAATGTTGCTTATGCTCAAGTCGAGTTTGAGAATAGAAAAAAATATCATCAATGAATACTACGACAAACTTGTGTGAGAAAGGCCTGAAAACATGATTCATCAGATCCATAAAAGCTGCATGTGCATTTATCATATCGGATGTCATAACTAGAAACTCATAATGACCATACCGTGTACGAAAAGCTGTCTTAGGACTATCATCACACTTAATCTTCAACTAATGGTATCTAGAACGAAGGTCAATCTTTGAGAACACTTGTACCTAGTGCAACCGATTAAACAAATCGTCAATTTTAGACATCGGATACTTGTTTTCCACAATCCTCTTATTCAACTGTCTATGGTTTATACATATCTCATTATTCCATCCTTTTTCTTTACAAATAGAACCAAAGCAATGCACTCGGACACACTAGGACATATAAATCCTTTGTCCAATGAATCTTGTGATGGTTTCTTAAGCTCTTTCAATTCAGCAACTACCATATGGTAAGGAGGCCTAGATATTGGTTCAGTTCTCGGAATCAAGTCATTGGCAAATTCAATCTCATGATCAAATGCCAAACTGGGTAAGTCATCAGGAAAACATTAGAAAAGTCTTTAATAATAGGAATATCATTCAAGCATGGTTGTTCCTTTCCATTCTCAACAACATAAGCAAGATAACCTTTACAACCTTTAGAAAGGAGCTCATTGGTGTGTACAGCATATATCGATGATGGAAAATTAATTTCCTTATCACCTTCGAAATAAAACAAAGGTCGATCGGAAGTAGAGAAAGTGACAACTTTTTTATAACAATCAACATTTGCTTGATAAGTAAACAAGCATCATGATCAGAAACTAAAAGTTTATCTTTGATAACAATAGAGGAAGCTAGAGCTTCTTCCTTGTCTAAAGCAAAAACCCTTCCTTGGACAATTGGTTTCTTAGTCTTATCTGTGGGCATCTTCGCTTGTTGGTCCTGTGTCATCAAGCAATCCTTGATCATATGCCCAGTTTTCCACATCGAAAACAAGCTTTAATCTCCGAATAACATTGTTTTGACCTGTGATTCCTGGCACATCGTTTGCAAGGCTCTGAAGCATCTTGTTTAGGTGCTTTGGGCTGAATTCCTCTTATTTCTTGTTGGCTTGATTCATATTTGCCCTCATTTACCAATTTCTTCTGTTTCTAACTCTATCATCATGTTCTTGCTCTATTTGGGCATCTTCCATATCTTTCTCTATCAATTGAGCTCGATCTACTACTTTAGCATAAGTTTTGAGCTTGAAGTAGTTTGGAATTTTGTTGGAAAAAGCTTGGGTTAGAAAAAACTTGAGTTGGAAAAAGTGTGTCTAACAAGTGTAGTAAAGGGGCTTAAAAATTTTAAGTGTTTGGCATTGCTGTGAAAAAGTGTTGTAAGGAGTTAAAATGTCAAAAAAATATATGTTTAAAATAATAGAAGTTTAGATATGTGAGGATAATAAAGCCATTTCATACAAAAGCTAGCTTCCAAACACAAAAGCTCCATTTCCTTTCAGTTTTAGTTTGGGTTGCCAAACCATGCTTTTAAATGCAAAAGTCAAAATTTTTTACTTGTTTAGCATTACGTTTGTGGTGAAATTACGTTTTTAGTGAAATGCAGCTTTTGACCTCAAAAGCTGTGCTAACAGTAATGCTAAACAGGGCCTAAGCATTGGTTGCAAAACTCGCTGAAACTTTCTTGCTTTCTATTGCTCATTTTCCTCAATATGGGGAGCGAAACTTGACGGAATAGTAAAATTGGATTCATATTGATCCATTGTCATATTCCCTTGTCTTTAGTCAAAGAACTCTTCTTTCTTCTTTTCTTGCATGCACTCAAGAAAATATTGCTGGTTAAAAGCAACAAGAAACCTTTCCTAAGTTATAGGCACATCTTTTGAACTTAGCATCTTTTTGCAGATTTCCACCAATGTTCAGCCTCTTCCTCATGCGTAAAGAAGGCTAATGCAGCTTTCTCCTCACTATTACACTTCATGTAATCAATGAACTTCTTAAGTTTCATGGTCCAACCTTCAACAATAGCAGGGGTTACGACACTTTTTAAAGGATGGCGGATTCATCCTGTGAAATTGATCAAGACAAGTCTGATTTTTTATCCATTTCAGTTTGCTAATTCTCATGGTTGTTAGTCCCAATGTGACGGTCTAGAATAGAGGCAATATTCTTTAAAGCTCCATTCACATGATCTAGAAAAGCTTTAGGACTATGAGAAGGTACACAGTTCTTTTTCATTTTCGCTTCCTAGATAGGAAACAAATAGAGATCAGAGGAATACAAACATTTCTCAAAGTCCAATCAGACAAAAAATCAAGTAAAAGGGATGTAAGACTTATAACACTTATATATCTAACACTTATTTATGTTTGTGTTTGTATCTATATATATATATATATATATATATATAGCTCTGATGCCAACATACTGCCAGCTTTGTTCTGACAAAGTAACAATTTCTAAAATTCTTGAAAAGTTGTATTACCCTTATCATCATTAGCATGAACAAAATCATTCTTTCTCTATTATTGCATCCCATCCTGCCAATTGATTAAATATATCTAGCTTATTTGCTCTTGTTTGAGTGTTTCAGCGTCTCTATGCGATACTTATTTGATAAGCTTGAATGTTAACTATTTTGTGTAGCTAATCATTTTCTTTGGGTTGTGGGTCGGAGGGGTAGGTACAGGTTTTGAATATGAGACATTGAAAAATGCTCTGCAGTATGATGCTAAGGAAATGACTTAACATACTTTGTCATAATCTGAGTCATTTAAACCTAAATGAAGGTGCAATGGTTCTTTCTGGAATGCTTTGACACTGATTTGATATAAAAATGCAGCATTTATGGTTAATAAAATATCTTGTGAGGCCAACAAAAGTGACTCATCAGTTCAAGAACTTACATCAGAAGCAGTTATTGAGGTAGTGTTGCAAATTATTCTGTTCCAATACCACCATGGCTTTCCACAGAAGCATATCTTTCTTACTGTAATTTGCACTGCTCTGTTTAATCTAGGTTAGCATTGAGGTTCCTTTTGCGTTTAGACCAATTCCATTGGGAATGATTGAATCAAGTGGGACCCAAGTCCTTGAACAAATACTTAGGCTGATGCTGCCCCGTTTTATGGCACAGGTTTGTAGAATATTACTTAAATTCCTTTTTCACTGATTAAGAAGAGCTGATTGGTTGATAAATGTGTTCTGCCCTTATACCTTAACGGTAGTCAAGTCCTACCATGTTATTTTGCATGTGTTCTATAAGCTTTTATAGCTTCTGAGGGTATTCATGCATATTAAATTTGAAATACCATGCGGTAGCTTTTGATATGGAGCACTTCATTATTAATTTATTTTAATATCTAAGTTTTCTTTTCTGAATCAAGAACTTTTGCTGGAGATATAGTGGATCATGAATCAAAAGAATTATGGTATGAAAAGGAATTTTGGGTTTAAAAGTGGAGAAGATGGAATGACAATTTTAGTAGCAAAAACAATTGGAGTACATGAAGTGGAATGTGGATATGCTAAATTTAGTCTGTGAGCAGATATTTTAGGCAGCTTGATTTTTTATCTGATAGTTTATCTTAAACTCGTCAGTAATAGTCAGAGTTAGTATTTCATTGAATGGATGAACCCAATGTTATTTAGATTAGCAACCATTGTCTAATATCATGGGCTTTTAAAGGAAGGTGTATAATGGAGTCCTAAAAGGTCGATATAGTCTGCTTTTGGCTACATTGAATGATGGTTGATGGTCTATAATCCCTACTGAAAGGGTTGAAAATGCATTTAGTCAATTAGCAGAAACCTGACCAACATGGTACAAATTCACTAACTTAATCAGTCCGTACTTTTGGCTGCATGTATTTAACATGGAGTCCTAAAAGGTCGATATAGTCTGCTTTTGGCTACATTGAATGATGGTTGATGGTCTATAATCCCTACTGAAAGGGTTGAAAATGCATTTAGTCAATTAGCAGAAACCTGACCAACATGGTACAAATTCACTAACTTAATCAGTCCGTACTCTTGGCTGCATGTATTTAACATGCATGTCCACTTTTTGCATTCTGTGTGAAGAATTAAAGGCAAATTTTGTGTCAAAGTTGCGGGTAAAATTCTGACTTTTTTCGTATATTACAAAAACCTGTTAGAGACAATTTATACAAGTTTTCTGATAAGCTTCTAACTAGGACAAAAAATCTGCTAATTTAAAGAATAGATAACTACCTCCAATGATTTTAGGGATTTACGTAATTTACAGCTACTACATATCTTCTACAGCTAATACTTATCTACAGCTCATTCTCCTAAAGTCTAGGCAGTAATTATGGTCTTCTAACACTC
>JBBYHM010000018.1:3042145-3054197 GCA_038381775.1 Adansonia rubrostipa | reverse complement strand
TGTATTGCTTGCATGAATACAAAACATAACAATATAATACCAGTTGGATTCGAATCCTCTTAAATATTCTTTGTATGAAGAAATAAAAGTTGTATGAATTTCAAAAGAGTAAAAACAATGAAATTGAGGATGTGTTAACGAATTATTAATAATTGGTTTGTAACTGGACGGTTAGCATAATCTTTTACAACAATAAACTTGCTTTGATCAATGACTAAAAAAAATTGAAAAGGAGCTTACATTGTAGTTAACATATCTTTGTCTATGTATTCGTATCATTTGTAATTTTTTTTCAATCATATTTAACTATTTTATATTTATATAAACTTTGATATGTTCATAATTTATACTATAAAAATCTTAACATATTCGTGTACCCATATCATATTCGCGTCATTTTTCCATATTACATATATTTTTATTATATATATTTTTACCATTTTGGAAGAGAAATAGATTGACCAAAATCAAAAAAATCTCCCATTGCCTAACTACAAAAAATAAAATAAAAAAATAAAAAGCTTTTGCATAAGTAAGTTAACTAATCACCTTTAAATTGTGTATTGATAAATGACACTTTTTAATTTTATATTATAAATGAAATTTTATTTGAAAATCATATGATATTTATATTAATGTATGATAGACACAAATGCAATAATATAAGTTTTAAATCAATAAACTTAGAGTTTAAATTAAACCGATATAACAAGTACTTGAAATATATATATCTACATTAGGACAACTTTGAAAGTAAGATAAAAATGTTTAAAGTTACCAAATTTAATCTAAACAAACAATAATTTTTTATCTTTATACAACAAATGGCATAAATTAAGGGTTATTTAAATAGCGTCAATTAGACTTGTCAATTTCAAATACAATATGATTATATGACATGACTACAATATGAAAAAATAACTAAAATGTGAAACACCTAAAAAATAAAATAAACACAGCACAAATATAAAACATGCCAAAGTCTATATAAAAATTAGCATGTCAAAATTTTAATATAATACGTATCTTGAATACTATTATGACATGAAAAAGAAGCATAGAATATTATGAAACTTATCACAAAATTGAAAGTTATTTGAATAGCGTCAATTAAACTTGACAATTTCAAACATAACATGATTATACAACATGAACAAAACTTGAGAAAAATAATTAAAACAAGACATGACACAAAAAATATGAACATAACACAAATACATAAACATGTTAAATTTACATAAAACAAATTATTAACGTGTCAAAAATTATATAAATATATGATATCTTGATTATGACATAAAAAAAAACCTTGACACAACATGAATATACAAAATTAAAAAAAAAAGATTTGTCACCTGGCAAGCAAAGGAGAGTAATCCCCTCAAATTGAATATGAAGAGGGGTTTTGAATAAATAAAAAAATGTTACAAACCACTAAAATGAAATATTGTGTAAAAAACTTATCAAAAATATATATATTGTGTAAATAATTAGAAAAAAATTGGAATACACCTTGAAGAACAAGTTCTATTGTAGATAGTGATGACGAAGACAGAAGGTGGTTGACAGTGATAAAATATACTAAGTCGGTAAGTCCTAACCATGGTGTTTTTTATGTATGATATTAAAGCAAGTTTGGTAGTAGATATTTATATATGATACTAAAGCAAATGAACTAAGTCGGCAAGTCCTAAGCTTAATGTAAAAAAAAAAAAAAAAGACTTGGATAATAAGTCAAAATCTTTTAGACCACACATTGATTTCTTACTCCCAATTTGTAATCTCAACTTTTTGAAAGAGAAAAAAAAAAAAGGAAGGTTCTTTAAAGTTAATCTTTTGGAGTTCAAAGGAAGCAAAAAACAACATAAATTGTTCAATTATGTCCAACATTGCTTTTTAACTTTTTTGACTTGTTCACACCCTTTAGGTTAACCAATATTTTTCAATTCATGCATGCAGATTATCATCATGATATGCCCACCTCACCTTTTCTCAAAGAAACTTTAGTTTATTTCCCCCAAAAAAGCTGTTAACAAAAAAGAATAGTAATGAATTTAAATAGGATTATTAATATTATCACCAATCATGTTTATCAATACAAGTTTTAAAATTTTAAAAGCTCGCTTTTATACATTATATCATGTATTTATTTAATTAAATAATTTAATTTCCATTACAATTGTCAGGTTTACTACTTACTTTTTGTTTTCCGGAAGGGAAGAGTAAAATAATGTCTTCTCAACAAAATGAAATAACATTCTTTAATAATTAAAAATTATAATTGTAAATAAAATCTATTTTTTTTACTTTTAAATAGAATAATCCAGTTACATTTAGTATTGTTTTATTAATCATTATTCATTTTTATGGTAATTAATTGGTTTTATTTTTATTTTTATAATATAATTATAGGTCTTTATAATTTTTGTTTTGAACGCAATCTGTTCTTTCTCTTTTTTTCCCAATAAATCAAGAGCTCAGTTTCAAATCTTGGTTCGGTACATTCGAGATTTTATTCACATGGTGTTTTCAAAAAGCTTGAATGTTACCGGTTGACAAAAGACTCCTCTTTTACCGACTCGACTAATTTAGGTGAATTTTGTGCTTTACTCTGATTTCTTAAGCGGCAAAAAAGAGTAAAAAGTAAAAACTACTAAGTGAAGTAAAAAGTAAAAAGTAACTAAGTAAACAAGGCTACATAACTGGCAAGTGCTTAAATTTGTTTGCAAAGTTATTAAATTTTAATTACAAAATAGATTTAAATGTTAAATGTTAAATAATATTTAAGTACATTGATTTTAGTAAAAATAATTTAGTAAATATAAAATTTATTTAAAATAATAATTAAATAATTTTTAACTGTTTTTTTAAATAAAGTGTAAAAATGAAAAAACGTTTAAATCGTATGGTTGTTTAGGAAGAATATGAAAAAGTAAAAGGAGCATTAAAAAAAATTAAATATATGAAAAAGGAAAGGTTGTTAGTTATTTATAAACTTTAATGTTCACTCGGTTTTCCAATAGTAAGTTTTTAGCAAAGCACCAATCGAAGCAAATCATATATACATTAACCCCCCATGTGGCTCCTATTGTCTTCACTGCATCTTTCCCAGCTATTCCTCTCGTCTTTGTTTCTTCTCTTTCTCTTCTCAATTTCCTTTCATTTGCCATATTTTCCTTTTTTTTTTTTCCTTCTCAAATTCTGAAACTGAGAGTCCTTTTGGCACTTAATGTGATCAGTAAGTTTTTTTTAACTACTTTTTGCTTCACTTTTCTTTGCATTTTTTATTTGGTTTTTCTTTCTGGGTTTTGGGTTTTATTCTGTTTGGGGAATTCTGGGTTACTGTGTTTGGATGGATGGAATCCGTGGATAAGTTGCTTTTTTTAGTGTTTGGATCTGACAATTTTATTTGCTTTCTACATTTAGCATTGTTGCTTTTGAAATTTATTCCTGTTTTTTTTTTTTGGGTAGTTGAGTAACCGTGATACTCCTTTCTTTGTGAATTTTTGCCAGTCCCTTTTGCATTTCATGTGATCAGTAAGTATTATTTTACAGCTATTTGTTGCTTCACTTTTCTTTGCTCTTTGTTGGTTTTTCTTTCTGGGTTTTGGGTTTTATTCTGTTTGGAATTCTGGTTACTGTATTTAGATGGTTGGAATCTGTGGATAAGGTTTTTTTTTTTTTTTTAAGTGTTTGGATGCTATAATTTTATTTTCTTTCTACATTTAGCATGGTTGCTTTTGAATTTTATTACTTTTTTCTTAGTTGATTAATCATGATAAGCCTCTCTTTCTGAAATTTTGCCTTATACTTTAATTGAGTTTTTCTTTGCAAATGGTAATTGGATAGTTCTATTGAGTTATAATCTAACCAAAAAAAAAAAACGGTTTAGAGAAAATTAATTTTGATTGAAAATTGTTACTTTTGAAGATGATCTCTTGTGATTAAATTATTTTTAAAATTGTGTTTTTTCTCAAGTTTTATTTTGATGATTTAGTGTGATCGGTTGATCTTTAGCTTGTTTTAAAATTTTAAGTACGAAATCTAATGGAGATGCTTATCTTTTAGGCTTGTTTTTTTTTTTTTAAATTATGTTTTCAATTTTGTGTTTTTATGTAGAGATTTTCGTATAAAAAGATGGTAGCGGAGTCTTGGTTTCATAATCTTTGGAAAATTCCACGGAGGCATGGAGGAGGCTCTGAGGGGGTTGAAATTGGAGTATTAGCATTTGAAGTTGCGAGCTTGATGTCTAAGCTCGTGCACCTATGGCAGTGTCTGAGTGATAAGCAGGTTAGTAGGTTGAGAGAGGAGATCACAACTTCTGTGGGGATTAAGAAGCTTGTATCTGAAGATGAAGATAACATTGGAAACTTGATATGTGCAGAAATGATTGAAAACATTACATACATGGCAAAATCCGTGGATGGGCTTGCAAAGAAATGTAGTGATCCGGGTTTGAGAAGTTTTGGACTTGTCTTCACTGAGTTAGTCCAGAGTGGTGCTGACCCTTATGGTTGGATATTTTCATCAAAGAAGATGGTCAAGAAAGTGAACAAGATGGAACGTTTCATTTCGGTGAATGCAACTTTGTACCAAGAGATGGAAATGCTCATGGATCTTGAGCAAACTCTAAGGAGGATGAAAAGCAGTGATACGGAGCCAGAGAATTTGCTTGAATTTCAGAAGAAGATTATGTGGAAGCAGCATGAACTGAGGAATTTGCGGGAGATGTCTCTTTGGAATAGGACATATGATTATACAATTCGGCTTATGGCAAGATCAATATTCACAGTGTTTGTTAGGATCGAACATGTCTTTGGAATTGAACTAAATATAGATGATGGAGATTCGAGGGTGACGAATTCAGATTTTATGTATCGCAGCCAATCGGTTTCTACCTTTGTGCGATCTTCAGTTCATCCAACCGAGAATACTAGCCTCACCAGATTTTCTTCAGGCCCCTTTGGAATGTTTAGCAGTAAATCAGGCCCAATTTCAAAACCAAATAAAACAAATTATTTCCATTCTGGGCCTCTTGTTGGCTCAAACACAAAACCAGTCTCTATTGCTGAAAACAATGGAAATTTCAACTTCCATTCCGGTCTGCTTGAGAGGTCAACAGCGAAGTCAGGACCACTTTTTGGAATGGATAAAATCAGCAAGAAGATTTTGCAGGCTAACAACCACCCAGCTGCTGTTAACAGGAAGAAACCGCATTTCAAAAGAAATAGATTGACTCAAGTGGGACCTTTTAGAGGATGCATGATAGACACTGATGATGCTACCATCAGAAATTGTTATATAAGATCAAATGGCATTCGTTCAGGAATTCTTAATGGGGCCAAATCTGGAAATCTTAATCTTCCTGAAGGAAATGCAGTTCAAAGTAGTTCATCAGTGTTTAAATCTCAATTCAGGATGTTGGATGCTCCGCCTAATACTCTCGGTGCTTCTGCTTTAGCACTGCACTATGCAAATGTTATCATTGTCATTGAGAAGTTAGCAGCATCTCTTCACTTGATTGGTCATGATGCTAGAGATGATCTGTACAATATGTTACCTGCAAGTGTGAGAGCTGCACTGAGGGTAAGGCTAAAACCATATGCAAAGAGCTTAGCTTCATCATCTTATGACAAAGAGCTTGCCGGAGAATGGACTGAGGCAATGTCTTCCATATTGGGGTGGTTGGCGCCACTAGCTCATAACATGATTAGATGGCAATCTGAGCGGAGTTTTGAACAGCAGAACTTTGTTTCCAGGACAAATGTGCTTCTGGTGCAGACTCTCTACTTTGCAGACCGAGAAAAGACGGAAGCAGCAATCACTGAGATTCTTGTTGGTCTGAATTATGTCTGGAGACTCAGTAGAGACCTCAAGGCTAAGGCTCTACAGGAGTGTGCAAGGAGTAGAATCTTTGATGAATGTTTGGATCTAGAGAAATAAATTGGATCTCTGTTGCGGTATATCAACCGATGAATGGCATCAGGTTGAATTTTGGCAAGATTCCATTTCCAGACAGCAATGGGGGTGTCTCCTTTCTATTTGCCAGCATTGATTAAAGATGAAAGAATGATCCAGCCTACTGTGAGATACATCATAAAGCATTCTTTTGTGAGTCAGAGGTATAGTTTGAACTTTAAAATCATTTATTACATATAAAACATATATATTTCTGGGGAAGTGCTGATGATCTTTTCCAAGGGTTGAAGATTGTTTCTCTATTATTTTCCATGAAATACCTTTTTTAGTTATGCTGTCATTCATGAAATGTGTATATTATTTAGTGATATTGGTTGTGTATTAACCTCATAGGTTTATTTATAGATTTGTATGTTGCGGGTGCCTTTTCAGTTGTGTGTAATCTAGCAGGCCATGTTTGATGTGAGAGTATTGAGTTTGGCACTCTGTGATAACTGAAGCAGATGTAAATCAGATTTTGCATGGCCATAATTCGAGGTTGAATATCACCTTTCTGACGGGCAGGCTATCATCTTACAGCCAGCTATAAAATTGCAGTAGGGTTGCTTGAATTGTTTCGTTGAATGATCTCACATGGTATGGTTCGCTGAATATAATAATGTTGAGTAAAGAGTTTTAAGCCGGATTGACTGGACAAAGTCTAATTTGTATGAAGTTGGGGAAAGATTGCAGCCATTTAGAAATTTCCATGAATGGACTGAAACTGATACACACCATAGCTGATGAACATCAGGTATATATGATAGTATTGCTTGAGGAAGAGATGAACTTAGATTAGATTCTTTGAGGCTTGAGAGCACCTCTTGATGTTAATCATCACCTCAAGTTGTCATTTACTGTTTTTTTTTTTGGGGGGGGGGGGGGTCAGTTTTTCAGATAGGCACTGTTGAAAGAAGAGAAAGTTAAAAGCCTAAAAAGTATTAGGGTTCTTTGGATGAAACACCCCACTTCAGTGGCGGAAAACTTGGCCTGGCCAGCGGAGATTTGGCCATCAACTAGAGCTTCAGTGCAATGAAAATAAGGATGGTAAAATTCGATCTCCACCAATTTGTTCCACAGATTTTGCGTTGATCTGCTTCGAATGGGAATTTTGTTTTTATAACAAGGGTTGGTTTTGCTAAATGCTTACTCCGCCTTGCTTCATCCCCTTATTTTAAAATTATTATTTCACGACTTAAAATATTTTATATTTCTTTTCATATTTTTTCATGCATAAGATATATATAATAAAATCATATATGTATATTTGTACATATATGTATATACTAAATTATACATACCAAAAAGTTATATATGCTAAAATTGTATTTGTGAATAACTTATAATATTTTTTACAATATTAAATTAAAAATAATGATATAAAAGTAGAGGAACATCAAGGAGTGATTATTCATATAACCAAAATTCATTAGCTGTGGATTTTGTTAACATCCATATAAAAGTGAAATAAAAGTAAATAATGCAATCAATGCTTCCACTTCAGTCCATTACCATCGCTACGCGGAAAAGCTTCCAATCTTCTTATAGCATAGGAGTGTTTAATTATTGATATTATTCACAGTAATAGTTGGCACTAAAAAATGAGGAATTTATTGGCATTAATATAAAATCATCAAGCTAGTAGCAAATATCACCAACCTATTGAAGAAATCGTATCTTGGTAAAGTCTGATTTCATACATGTATAGGATTACAAAAATCATTAAAATAAAATAAAACAAGCACTAGAAGACAAATACATAGATAGATGTAGTTCCTTGCAGATCTTTAACGGAGGGAGTTATGTGTGATAAAAATAAAAAATAAAAAATTTTACTGGATACCCATCTATTGAGGGATTACTGGCTCTCAGATATTGTAATCTAGTGTTCAAACAAATTCAAAAGATCCCTAGAGAGTAGTGGCAATGGCTTCCTGAAAGGATCTCCAAGATCATGAATAGTACTATATTCTACCTCTAACAGTTATCCACAAAGACGATTGTTGGAGTCTCAAAGGAAATCTCAAACTCATCTATGTTGATATAACCAACAAATTTAATTAGAATTATAATTTACACAGTGGAATTAAACAAAAAAATAATCGATTTTCCTCAGGATTTTTAAAGAGATGTATATGTGATTGGGTTGCAATTCAAAACATAGATTTGATAAAAATCATACCTACTTAAAGACTCATTAGTCATCGATCCTTACATGAACCACCACGAGCTGATTACTGCGATTGCTTTTTGAGGTCAAAAACAATTTGAGTGTTTTGTCTTAGATGGTGATCTACATAGATAACTATTGGAGCCTTCATGAGGTTCAGTGGTTTTCCAGTGCTAGTCAGAAGGTTTCTCACGCCTCAACCAAAAAAGATATATAGCCAATAGGTTCAGATCTGAAGTGATCCGAGAACAATTCTCACACCTATTGCCTAAGAGGAAAATAACTTCATAGAGAAGCAGTTATTTTTTGTAGATGCTAATAAACGGATCCAAAAATCATAATTCTTGATTCTGATTGATTCCACTAGGATAGAGAGATGATTTTCTCCCTTCATGGTGATCAAAAACACTTTGAGATCACCTAGAATACCAATCAACATAGAGGAGGCTTAGGGAAGCAGAGATTTCGGGATTGGGCCAATTTCATAACTTTTGTGAAAAGATAATTTTTCAATGTTAGAAAACTATTTTTTTACTCTCGTTGTGTTGAGAATGAGTCAAGAACACCTAAAATAGCAAGATTGTGCGAAAAGAGCTTAGAGGAGCAAAAAGTTACACTAAACTCCTTCAAGAAAGTCTCAAGTTGGCACCTAGGGTTTCTTTTTTCCTCTCTTTTCAACCAAAAAGCCTTAATAATGTATTTAAATATACCTTGGGCTAGGTTAAGCTTGATATTGGGTCAATTGTGCCTATTATTGTTGTCGGAATTAATCACGCAAGTGCAGATATTACAATAAGTAATATAGTGATAAAATAAAGTGTCAATCCTACGGGGAATTAATACTAAATTTGTTAAGTCCTAAAATTAAAATAACTTAATTTTATTCAAACAAGCGATTAAAAATTATAAATTAAAACTAATAATGATGATGATGATGATGATGATGATAATAATAATAATAAATAATAGAAGTCCAAGATTACAATTTTCTTCAACAGTTCATTTGAATAAAACCCTACTTTTTTAACTTTGCTAATGATAATAAGATGTTAACCTAGAGTTCTAATTCATTTATAGGTATCTTCTGATGGTCTTATAAAAATATCTTTTTTAATCAATTTACTATATTCCTTTATAAATTAAATTAAGAAAATCTCATTAAGCTTAGACTACAATTTGGTTGCATATGGCATGCTCGTATATTTCTATCTAACATGCAGATCAATTCACCTAATAAATGAATATGCAACATATGTCATTTAATCCAGGTTTAAACACAAAATTTCACCAAATCAATCTAATTGGTGATCAAGTAATTACAAGCATTAAGATCAAGATTGAACAAACAATTCAAATACCATTAAATCAAGAAAAGAAAATTAAATGATCCAAATTACATATTGAGTTTCATTACAACCCTAGAAAAATAAATCTAATTGATAATAAATATATAAAATATAAAACAAAGGAGTTTTACCATCACAAATATTACAAGAAGGATAACAAGAGTAAAGAGAAAGAGAAAACTAAGATTGGCCATATTTTTTATTTTCAAGTTTCCCTAAAATCTTTCTAGCTTCTTAAATCTTATGGTGGCTGCTTACCTCTTCAAAAAACTAGAGAAAAATAAAACTATAAAAGATCTGAGATCTCTTCTGAGTCCAATCCTAAGAGTCTTATATATAGGTAAAACCCTGGAGTTAAAAACTTGGTCTCTAAGTAGCTTGAACATATTATTTTTTTAAAATTGCCAAACTCAAGCACTTTGCTTGATTGAATCCATTTTACTTCTTAATAAGTTATTGCACTTTTGAAAACTTCTTTGGTTTTGATCGAAAAAAATATGAAAAGTATTTAAATAATTAAGTAATTAAAATATAAGGAAAGTAAATAATAATAAATTAAAAATAAATAAAATTTCAATATTATTATAAAATTTAAATAAAAATCTTTAAAACTTATCTAATTTAATATGAATAATGAGACTAAATAACTCTATTTTATAGAGTTATCAATTACTAACATACCTAGAAGATGGCCCCACTTTGGATTGTTTAGTGGAGCCCAAATAAAATTATTTTAATTAGCTTATCCAAAATTGGGCCTTAAAATAACTTATTAATATTTTAACCCAATAGCAGACCAAAGATAGTTATTCAATGCACCCAGCCTATTAGTAAGCCTAATTTGGAGTAGTTTAAAACTAAACTCTTTTAAGTTGATAAATAAGGCTTTTGGCCTAACCCTTAAATTTACATGTTAGATAATTCAATTTATAATTAAATTTTCTAACCCAAGTAAAATAATTTTTAATTCATGTAAATAATATTAAATAATTAATTAATTAGTTATCATATAATTATTTAATTTTTTAAATATAATTATTTGGCCTTATTTAATAGTATCCTTACAATCATGTTTACAAATAGACATTATCTTGATAATATATTCCAATCTTTATTGCCATGTTAAGACATCTCTAATTAGATTTCATAAATCTAATTTATGTCTTAAATTAATCTTAATTGAACTTATTCAATTAAGGCCTCTTCCTTATTATACCTTTTATTTAATTAAGTCATACTTAATTAAATCCAACAGATCATCTTAGTGTGTGTGAGCCATTAGATTTCTATGATAATGACAATAAATGTAGTTATCTAATTAAGTATATTTATATTTATAGACCAAGATTGGCCTTTAACAAGACATCATGGCCACAACATTTGCAGAAAGAATCAATATGATCTCTTAGGAAACTTTTCAATAACTAGCTTTTCAATGCACTTTGGTCCTTTCACCAAATATCCGGGAAAGACCATGAGCATCGTTTAGTGTCTACTCATGTATTAATCCATATTAGTTTCTGCAGTATTCGGTTAACCTTATGAATTTAGAAAAATAAATTTTTCCTAAATTCATCATGTGTTGGCCAACAACTTTATCAAATTAACTAAAGCCAAAAACAAATAAGATATGTCTTCGATGTCACTTGGAGTGGTGAATCCTTTCTGGATCACTCATCCACCTTCGTATGGTTCATGCCATACCCAAAACCACCCAACCATAAGCATCCATCCATGGTGAACCCGTTCATGATGGAATCAAAATATGACACTCCCCATACAATATGACCTCCTATCAGTAGTTTAAAGACTAATATACATGCCTAACATATGAAAACATATTCCACAGACACTTTCCAAATGGAGTTCTCATACAGGCCATGTTCAGTAAATTTGTTTCCATAAAACAAGCATCTATATGTTATTGCCAAGTATTTCTATACTTTAACTTCTATAAGATTAAAGAGTTGCATGCATCAGATGCATGGAGGCTTAGCACTTATCTTTGTGCATTATCAATACCCTATCTTGATAATACAATAACTAAGAATGTTTTTAGGAACACAGCTTTGATACATAAGGATCTCATCGTCGTAACTCATTACTAACTTTATAAGGTCATTATGTTTCATGGGCTTCATCTACTTAGTGTTTGCATGATTGTCAATCATGCCATTAACA
This sequence comes from Adansonia rubrostipa, assembly GCA_038381775.1. Lineage (NCBI taxonomy): Eukaryota > Viridiplantae > Streptophyta > Magnoliopsida > Malvales > Malvaceae > Adansonia > Adansonia rubrostipa. The sequence continues at coordinate 3,042,542 of JBBYHM010000018.1, read as the reverse complement.
TGAAAAAAAACCTTGAATCATTAATGTAGACACCCTATTTTGTCTGGGCCAATTTTTAGCATCTCGGGACTTAATTGAAATGTAATATAATTAAAAAAATAAATATAAAAATAGGAACAACTGCCAAATGTTGTGTTGCTAGGCGAAATTTTTTTTAAAAAGGTTTGAAATGTATAAGGGTCGTATTAAAGAAAAAAGGCATTAAAGGTCACTATTCAAGGTATAATCGAGGTTATACAGGCAAGCACATGTCAGTTATCCATCATTATCGACCAAGATAAGGTGTTCGAAGGGCCAAAGTATGAAAAATTCATATTTTTACATGAATGTATCGATACATTGCTTAGATGTATTGATACAAGGCCTCTAAATCATCAGCATTCAAAATTTCATTGGA
>JBBYHM010000018.1:3027822-3042045 GCA_038381775.1 Adansonia rubrostipa | reverse complement strand
ACATGAATGTATCGATACATTGCTTAGATGTATTGATACAAGGCCTCTAAATCATCAGCATTCAAAATTTCATTGGATGTATCAACACAAATGGGGTTTGCATCGATACATTTGCTTTATGTATCGATAAACTTGCCAAATGTATTAATACAAGGCTTGGAAGTGGTTAAAATTCAATATTTAGACAAGATGCATTGATACATAAGTAATTGTATCAATACATTCTGGATTTTTTGCCCAGATTTATTGATGCAATTTGCAACATATTAATACATTGGGGCATTTTTGCCCAATTCATGTGAATTTTTTAGCCTTTGTCCATTTGATCTAAAAATATGATTACACACATTTTTGGCATAAAAAATAAATTTATATTAGGCCTTAACTTTGGACTTATGATTAGGTTTTAACAAATTTTAAGGCCTAAAATAGCTTAAAAATAAGACATTTTCATGGATTAAATGGTCTGTTCAAAGGAAAAGTTGACTTTTCTTTATCTAGAGACTTCACCAACAACTCTATTCCACTACTTAGATCATGTTAACCAATGGGATTTTGGCCAGCCAAGTAAAGTACTCAAAATTGCCCACATGGTACATTGAGAAAATTTTGAATTGCTTTTGCTTTTGGCCTTCAAATCTCAGCTAATCACTTACCTATAATAGAGCCAACTCTGGCTCAGCAAAAATAGACAAAAAATTTCTAAAAATACTATTCCATTGTCCTCTACTCTTTAGCCAATAACTTCATTCCCATGGCTCCTCCAAACCCTACCAAAACCTTCAAAAACTCATCCTTTCATTTTCTTTCATCCTTAAAACTCCTCTCCATCACCATTATAACCAAAAGGCTCATTTTTTTCATCATTTTCTTGTTAAACAAAAGAAAAAAAAGGGGAAAATGAGCTCAAAGTTGCTGTTCAAAGGAAAGGTTAAGGTTTGAGGCTTGTTCGTATATTTTCTTCATTCTTTATTCATTTATTTTTTGTTTTTCATTATCTTTATCATTTAGCGAGCCAAAAAATCCATGTAACCATAATGCTTTTTCTAGGAAAACTCATGCATTTTGTGGCTTTGGATGTGGTAGACTTAGGATCTTTTATGCTTCATTGACCCCTTTAGCATGTTTTTTGTTTCCAAGTGCTTAGCTCTTCTCGAAAATATGTTTTGATGTTGCCATGAAATTTGGCTAGTCATTCATCTTTATTTAAGCATGTTCCCAATATTTCTATGGCATAACTCTTATTGTCATTCACTTAACTAATATGTCTATGCACTCCATTATCACTTTCTTTCATTTTTATCACTAATATCATGTCAAAATGCCATCTTTCCATGTTTGAACATTTTATCCATGCCCATTTACATGAATGGTATGTTCGGTCCATCTCAAGGGTGTTAAGATGCTACTGTCAAAATCTAATTTTCTTAAAACTTCCCGAAGTTAAGCCCATATTAACCTCAATAACTGAGAATTAACATGGACTTAAGATTTTTTTTATCTTATTGGTCCTCTAATCTTGGGGAAAAATCAATTCCTTATGTTTGGATTCAAAGGTTTTTTAGGTCAAAATTCCTGTTTTCAATAATAAAAATACTTTCTTTCTTATTCCAAATTATTTGTGCCTTGTTCCTTACCTAGAGTCCTTGTGACAAGGTCAATAGGTTGTTTCATCATTCCAGATCTTTTCAGGATTGTCAGATCAACATGTGAAGCCCGTGTCACTATTTCCATACATCATGGACATTTGGATGTCCATGGCTTGAGTTTGGACCTAAGAAACCTAGAAAAAATAAAAAAACTCCCTTCTTTTTGTCTTGATAGCACTGTAATCACAAATTGAAAGATTATTTTCAAACCCTTAACCATTTTTCATAAAGTTTTTGATATTTTCCCTAAAAGGGCATTGAAATTACCTTTACAAAGGTATCGACTTTGCCCTCAAATCATTCTAGATGAGAGAGATACAATTTTGTGAATTAAAGCTATCTGAAACCCCTAAAATTAGTGATTTGCATTTTTTTTGGGCCATGTTGGCCCATCAGATGATTTTTCTAAATTTTTATTTTTCATAAAAATTTCATGAAATTCACTTTCAGGAGAGATATCATTTGTAATCTAAGGATTCCGTATGAGTCGGGAATGATTTTTCAAAGTTCATCACACACTTTCCCCTACACACGGTGTTAATATCATGCTTGACCCAACTTTAAAAATAATTTTCTCCAAGAAGGTGATTTGTCGGGACTTTTGGAATAGTTTACATTAAACTCTATCTAGTCACCTTTCTAATGGTACATCATTCAGCTCATAACATCTTTGAATTTGCCTAAAGTAAATTCAAAAAGTGGGACAGTGCGATGCTGCCCCTTCTTTTCAGCATTAGTTGAAATATATTGATTTTTTCAAATTCCCACTTTGAGACATTCAAATGTCTTTAAGTGGCACTGACCTGTCCCTTCAAGTCAAAATATGTGCATTGACTCCGTAAGTCCAGATCAAGGCATAAGCAATGTTCATCATGTCACCTATGTTTTTATCAATTTTTTTAATAAAAAATCACCTATTTTGTCAAGAATTTGTCAAAAATGTTATTTTGCCAAGAAATCATCGAACCTTTGTCAAGATAAATCTTTCAAACTCGTCTCTCGAAAATCATCAAAATTTTCATCTATGGGGATACTCCAACCCTATCTTTTGAGAGGGCACTCCAACCTTGATTTTACAAACGTCATTCAACTTCAAAAATCATTAAAATTTTTATCTTCAAGGATACTCTAACCTCAGCTTTTGAGGGGATACTCCAACCTTGCCTTTCAAAATTTTTCAAGAAAAAAATAAATTTTCTCTCTTAGGTCATTTCAGACTTTTGCAAAATTCAAACTTGATTTTCATGCCTCAATTAATCAATGAATCTAAACTTGTCTCTAAAATTGTCAATTTGGTTATTTTAAAATAATCGATGACAATTACAAGATACATTCTGATTATCCCTTCTCTTTCCTTTTTGCTTTTTTGTGTGATATTATTTCTTTTTTTTTATGTAGTAACACATTTCCTTTATGATGATAATTTTGCACCCATATTTCCAAACTTATTTTTCAAAAATTATAAGATAATATTATATGTCAATATTTCTCCAATGCTTGATATGGAAATTCAATTTTTAAAAAAACTAAATCTATAGAATATTTTAATAAAAAATCCCTATGTTCCCTACCTCTTTGGGGTGTATACATGATTTAAATTTTTTATCTAAAACCTGGGTTTATTTTATTCAAATTGATGCGTAAGAAGGGGATTATATTCAAATTATGACAAGTCAAAACCAAGGGAATCAAAACTAACACATGGCTCAAAAGGTACCGATTTCGAGTGTCGTAAGGAAGTTCATTCCTCTTTATGTGTAACCAACTCCCAAACCCAACCATGGAATCTTTGAATTGTGCAGACCATGGAATCAATGTTTTAAGTATTGCAGCTTTGAATATTGGATTCAATAGGTATCCAATCATGCCTAGCCCAAATGGTTGGTTTGTCTTAAAATGGACATTACCTAACTTTTAGTTGATTTATCTCTAATACGAGAAATTCTTTTAATTGCATGCTCTTTAAGTTTCCAAGAAATGACATTTTAAGAATTAAAAGTATGGTAACTTATTTTAATAAATGATTTTAAAAAAAAAAACTATTTTCCAAATTTTAATCCTTTTCAAACATTTTATTTTAGCAAACTACGTTATCTTGAAACTTTTAGTTTTGTAAAGCCAGTCTTAACTTTTAGGATTCTCATCCATTAGATAATACTTATCTAATCCAACTAGAATTCATCTCTAAATTTTAGGAATCAGATTCCCATTTTATAGGAATTTTACTCCCACTAGAAAACTAGTTCGAATAAAAGTCATACTTTACCTATTAGTGTCTTCAATATAAGCAATTTCTTTAGCCATGTGAATGGGCTTTGACCACCTATTTTGGAAGGCTTTTAAGAGCTATTTTTAGATTTTAGAAACATTTATTAGGTGCTACTAAACTTAATCTATAGCAGCAACCAAAATGACAATAATTTGCCATTCCTAGAGTGGTTTTAAGTAAACCGAGTGCAGCAACATTTTGCCATAAATTTCAACAACTAGACTGGTCTATAAACAAAATCATATTTAGTTCACTTGCTGTGCTAAGATGAAAAAAATTTATGGAACATTTCCACAAGGATTTTATGGTGTACTAGGCCTAACAACTCTTCCAAAGTTACTTAATAATTCCACCTTTGAGATTTCTGGACATTAAGCCTGAGATTAGTTCCTTTGAGTCAAAACAATTGTAAATAAATTAAAAATTAATTATTATATGTAATATGTAATAAACATAGAATATAAAAAAAAATTTATAGCAAAGAAAAAAAAAATTAGGCTTTCGAATCGCATGTAAGGATGGCTAGACAATAATGGTTTTCAATGTTTCATTGATATTCAATTAGAATCAAAGTAAAAAAAAATATTTATCAATGTTAAACTATTTAATATTGATTATAAACATCTTAAGCGTGCTGTTTGAGTTAAAAAACTTTATAAAAAATTATTTTACAAAATTTCATGGCCCAAAACTTACAAATCATTACATATGACATCAAAATGCTAATCATCATGAATTAGCCGACATGTATGACATATAATCTGTAACCTATAGGCTCCGATACCCCTTGAAGGGATTGTATCCTAGTAAAGTCCAGCCTCATGCATGTGTAGAATTACAAAAATCATTAAAATAAAGCAAAATGAGCAATGAAAGACATAAACATATAAATAGCTAGACTTTCCTATGTATCTTTAAGAAGAAAGTTACGTGTAGTAAACAACAAAAATTTTTACCAAAGTTAAAACACCCATTTATTTAGGGATTAATTAACTCTTAGATATCATAATCTGGAGTTAAAAACCCAAAAGATCTTTAGAGAGTGGTGGCAATGGCTTCTTGAAAGGATCCTCGAGATCACGAGCAACATACATGTCCTACCTTTAACGGTTATCCCCACATATGGCTATTCGAGACTTCATGAAGTCCAGTGGTTATTTGGTATTAGATAGAAGGTTTGATAAGCCTTAACAAAAGGTGTCTACAAATGACTTCTTTCTTCACTTAATTGGAGAATAATTTTGGATAAAGTTTGTGCCAAAAAGGGAAAAGAGGACAGTGGATGCAAGGTGGTGGCAATGGCAAGTTTTTGTTACCTCGGGCAATGGCTATGGAGAGATCTGAGAAAACATTTTTTCTTAACTTTTTAATCACTTTTAAAAGTTTCTAGGTTTATCTTGCTCAATCACTTATCTTGGTCGATTTAACCTTAATTTCATCAAGGAATGTTTTGATCAATTTTAAATTACTTAACAAGGTGAAAACTCTTTCACATTAAGTAGTCTAAATTTGATCCAATAACCAATTCCAAATAACTTTCGCTAAACCATGCCCATCCAATGAGCATGCATTTGGTTTGGCCAAGGCGCAATGGCTCAAGCTTAATTTAGTTTAAAACCATACTTGGTTATGCCATCAGCAAATCAATTAGGATAGGTTTCTATAGAGTTTTAATTTATCTAAATAAATTCCCTTAATGTATCTAATGAGTATATTTATCAAATAATTATAAATACATGATAAAAAAGAAGCCTATTTAGCTAAGCAAGCTATCTGAATGAATTTTCTCTTATTAAAACTCATTTTTAATTAAAACAATTTTAGCTTATTATTAATCTTGTTTACTATTAATTATCAAATAATTAATATATCACAAGATTATCCAAGGGATAATTGGCCTAGAGTATTCAGGGAGACAGAAGTTTAATTCATACTCAAACATTCAATCTAGGTGAGACGCTATCTTTACTAGGATAAACATTATTCACCCAGGCATGGTATGTCCTAATTTAAACATTATATAGATATGACAATCTTACCCACCATGTCTTAAAAAGACAAAAATTTAAATTTCATAAATCAAATTTTATGTCTTACATAAATCTTAATTAAACTATTTAATTAAGTTTTCATTTGATTTATCTTTTATTTAATTAAGTTATTAAATTCAGAGTTTAATTCAACAATTTCATATTTATTGTTTGCAATATATTATGTTCCTAGCATGTTGGCAGTGAACATAATTAATCTCATTAATCATGTTCATAGATCAAGAACAACCCCTTATGACCACTGAAATGTTAGTCAATGTGACCTCATTGAATCTTTTTAGTAATCAGCCTATCAATGTAATATAGTCCTTTCACCAAATATCCCAAAATAAACATAGCATGGTGTAGTGTTTACTCATGCTTCAGACCATGTTATATCTTTCAACTCATAGTTAATGATCATGAATCTATGAGGACCAATTTCTCATAGTTCACTGCATTATGATTGGAGACTTTAATCTAATCAATCATAGTAAAGATCATTCAGGGTACATCTCTAATGCTACTAGTAGTGGTGAATCCTTTTTAGATCGCTTATTCATCTACCGTATGCTTAATAACATACCCAGGACCATCTTTCCTTTGGCATCCATCCTTATGGACCTGTTAATGATAATCTTTAAGTATGCCACTTCTTATATGAGATGACCTAGTATCACAAGTCTGAAGACTATTTACATGACTAGCACATAAAAACATATTCCATGGCACTCAAATGTCTAATACCAAATAGAATTCTCATATGGGCCATGTTTAGTGAACTTGCTTTTAGAAAACAAGCACCCTCATGCCATCCCAAGTATCTCGTATACTTCAACTTATGAGATTGGTTACTTATTTTATAAATAAGAAAGCATAAAATGTGCTTGTCTTTAAGCATTGCCAATGTCCCATCTTAATAATACTATGACTAGGAACATTTTGAAGAATTTGGCTTTATTCATAGGGATCTCATAATTACAACACATTGCAATTCCTTTGTAAGGCCTTTTAGGCTCCAAAAGCTTTATCAAATTAGTGGTTTCATGATATTTAATCATGCAACATGAAGGAAAACTTTGTGTTACTTATCAAATATTGTAAAAAAATGTTGGTGTGAGCACTTCAAGCCAATCATTATGGCTTGTAAGGCATTAGTTATTTTATGTAATCAAACATTATATTTTAATTAATATTTTATCCATAAGATTTTATTGAGTAATTGTCATAAATATCATATGCAGATAAAGCCCATGAAACACATTCGCTTTGCATGGGAATTGTAAAAAGTTATGATTATGAGATCTTTATGCATCAAAGTCAGGTTTCAAAGACATTTTGGTCATTGTGTTGTTAAGACAAGGTATTGACAATACACAAAGACTGGCAGATATAAGCCTTCATGCATAGGATGCATGCAACTGATCTCATAAATTGAAATATAGAGATACTTAAGGACATCGTGTAGGTGCTTATTATAGTAATAAGTTTATTGAACATGTGTTGTTATGAGAGTTTCATTTGGTATTTCACTCGAGTGTCCATGAAAATACTCTCATGTGTTAGTAGTCCAAGTGATCCTTGACTTGTGGCATCAAATCTTCTTGTATGAGAAGGATCATGCTTACTATAATGCTTTGATTCCATCACAAATGGGCCTATAACAGATGGATGCTTATGGTAAGGTGGTTTTAGGTATGACATGAATCATATGGTGGGTGAATGAGTGGTCTAGAGAGGATTCATCAACCCAAGTGATACGAGGGGATATATCTCGCATATACCTGGCTCGTCTTAACTTAAAGTCTTTGGCCAAGGCAATATTAATTATAGAGTTAACACATAGGGCTTGCATACTAATATAAAATGAGCTAAGGGTAGACACTGAACCATGCTCTTGTTAATTTTGGGATATCTAATGAAAATATATTTATTGTACTGAGATACTGAACACTGAAGGGCTTGTCAAAACCATATTGACACTTTCTGCGTGTTGGGTGGCCATAATGCATTGCTAGATGCTAATCTTAGTCTATAAATATAAAATATTCTTAATTATGCTATTTTATATTTATTACCAATATGATGGGGGCTTAATGGGTCACACACATAAAGGTGATTAGTAGAAATTAAATTGAGATAAGGCTTTTATGTCTAATAAAAGTAATAGTTACTTAGGCCTAATTTGAATAAGTTCATATAGGTTAGGGGAAAATTGTGATTTTTTTAAAAATTAAAATTTTAAACTCTAGGCTATATAAACCCATGTTTGGTATCCTTCATAGCTGATTAGAGGCTTTTAGTGTTGGGCAAGAAGACTATAAAAAACACCTATTTGCATTTTCTCTTAGAAAGTTTAAAGGAGTTAGTGCAATCTTGGTTCTTTAAGAAGAAAATTATTTTCTTCTTTGTTCTCTGATTATTGAATTAAGATCTTATAAGGGCAAAGGAAAACTTATTGAAATCTAAGTTATTAGCATGGATCCAAGCAATAAAGTCTCTTCCTTATTGAAAGTTTTTTGAGTCACCTGTGTGGATAACCATTAGAGGCTAAAAGCTTGGACAGCTTTGGCTTATGACAACTGGGCTCAGTGTTTTTAATAATTGGGTTAAGGAATCATTGAAAGGCTTTTCAAGATTAAGGTATGTTTGAATCTTGAATAGTTTTTTAGGTTTCTTAACCTAAAAGATTAATCAAGATCATGCAAGCAGATTTTATTTATGGAGTCTTGGATTAGTTTTTTTGATTTGTTTCTGTTGCCATGTTTTCATGATATTTATAAATTTTTTAATCTGGTTACATGCTGCCTGAGATTTCCTGTAGTGGTATTGAAGTGCCTCATTGCACTGATTTGAGTAATCTTGTGTTTTAGTAGTTACCAATTAAAGATTTTATTGATTTGATTCTATCTTAATCTATTCTTGAATTTAAAAATAAGAGAAAATTATTTCTTTTTTATTTTTAAATTTCCAACAAGTTAATTCATGTTTATTATTCAATTTTAATTAATTAAAATATGATTTTTATTAATTAAATTGATATTGGAGTCATCGATTAATAGTTTGGTGTTGACTAGTGCTAGGTTGGCTCTGTTTCAGTGTTTTGATAGGTCCAATTTCTTGGGCAGCCATTGCTGGGATTTTTTCATTTTTTTTCCACCTTGAAACATGAAAAGTTCATAATACTTACTGGAAAAAGTAGGTTAACATCAAAACTAAAAATGTTTCAATTTTAGGTTAAAATGAGTGTACTAAGTGTGCTTGAGGCTTACGACATCTTGTCTTCTTTCTTGGATCTTGGTGCGACATCAATGGCAGCAAAGAGTTGCTATAAATTTGCAGTTTTTTCAAAGGTTTAATGGGAGGAAGTCAATAGTGTTTGAATTAGTGTATGATGGCTAAGATAGCCATACATGAGATAGTGTCCTAGTTAGAATAGAAGTCCTCTAAGATTGTACCAAACATAGTCCTACTTGGAGTAGAATGCTTCCAATTTTAATTTTCTTGAGATTTAAATTTGATATGATCAGATTAAATTAAAATTATACAATTAAAACAATGCTAAAAGTTAGCATGGTTAGATACACCTCTCTAAGAGGTTGAATCCAATTAAAACTCTTATATATCATCAAACACCGAATTATTTAATTGTATTATTTATCTTAAATTATTTAAGATGTAAATTGAAATACAATAAGCATGGAATTAAAACTTGATTAGTTTGATTAATTGAAAAGTATATTTAATTTAAATGATTAAACCTATTTTGAATAAGATTTATTCTAATATGATTAGAATAAATGTTAATCATGTAAGAAAATTGTTTTCTTAATTAAACTAAATATGGATCAATTATTTAAGCATAAAAAAATTGGTAACTTGAATTTGAAAAACATGTTTATATATATATGTTCATAATTATTGTGAATGTGTGGGATGATTATGTATTGGGCCCAATATGATTATGGATGTATAGTTAATTGTTTATGAATGTTTAATTATCTTAAATAGGATCTACGAACCCTACCTTATCTCTATTTTCCTAAGGTTGTAAAATTCTTTTCTAATCTAAATCTCCTCAAATGTAACTCAAGGTTTCTTTATTACAAATGTAATTAGGTTATGTAAATGTAAAATTAGAATTAGTTAGGAAATATTTTATAACATAAAAAATGGAAATCCAAGCAAAGGCACCACGAAGCCTAGGAGATTGGAAAAAGCTTTTGAAGACTTTGTATGTAATCACCTATGAATTGACCAAGCAATTTCCTTTGATGGCTCAAGGAAATTGCAAAGGAAATTGCATTAGATAGCATAATCATCCAAGTAGAATGCAGATAGTAGATTTATTTTATTGTATATTGTAAATGCTATAAATGCAAATATGATGAGACCTTAATAAAAGATATGAGCAAACAAACCTCATACAATATGAGTCACATGCTTTGCATGATAAAAACACCTTTATTATCCATAAGAATATCCCTGAGTTCTAATCGAAAGTGATTTTTTAAGTTGTCCAAGGTCCTTTCTGCTTAAACGACATGAGTTATAAGTAACAGCTCTTACTTAACTAATGTTGTATGGTTCGGATATGTTGCACTTGACCATGTGATGTTAGAGGCGATGGTTAGGCAGAATGTATATGATGCATTGAGGCAAAAAGTTACCACCTAGCTAATCTGGGAGTTGAACAGAGATGTAATTGGTAAGCTATGTTACCTACCTAATTAGGCTTATTGTGATTTGTTGAGTCGTTTAAGGTTGCAACATGTTGAAAGGGATCCCAACCAACTAGAAATACCTTGAAGAGATTTTTGAATAATACTGAGGGCTATTATCTCAAAAAATTAGTAGGAGGACCAATGAAGATTTAATACCTTGTCATTATTGGTTTAATGCATGAATAACTAGTATATACTCATTTTATAGTAGGTTATTGATAATGGTATTTATATTAAGTGCATTATGAGGCATACGTGATGCCATAAAGCCAAAGTGTTTGGACTAGTATGTGAAATTGAAAAGTTTTCTCCGTAAAAAGATAGCTAACTTGCACATGATTGAGTTAAACTATTCTATTATTATACTATCTCTTTAATAATAGATTGAAGATGTGGATCTCACTTATGTAATGACATAAGCCTATTAAAAAATAGTAAAAACTTGGGCTAATATGGTAATTCTAAGAATGGGTAATAGATCAAAAGTTGAGGTCACTGCCATTGGAACTTGTACCTTATCATTGCCTACAGGCATGACCATGGAACTAAAAGAATGTTTTTGTGTTCCAAGATTATCTGGAAACATCATTTTAGTTTCATACCTCACTGAAAATGATGATTTTGAGTTTAGGATGAAAGGTAATAGTTGTTCAATCATCTTAAATAATATGGTCTATGGATCACCCTTATTACAGAATGGGTTGTATGTATTGGATATGCCTTTACTCAATATGGATATGAAGAAAGCAAATACTAATGACCTAAGTAAAACCTATATCTGGCATTGTAGAGTTAGTCATATCAATGAGACTTGAATAGTGAATTTATACAAACAAGGCTATCTAGATCCATTTGATTATGAATCATATGGAACATGTGAATATTTTCTCCAAGGCAAGATGACCAAGTCACTCTTTACTGGTAAAAGTGAAATAGTTGTAGATTTATTAGGCCTAGTACATTTAGATGTATGTGGACCAATGAATACAATGGCTAGACATAGGTATTCTTACTTCATTACCTTTACTAATGATTACTCTAGGTATGGATATGTCTACTTAATGAAGTACAATTCTAAAGCCTTTGAAAAGTTCAAAAAGTATAGGGTTGGAGTAGTGAAACAAGCTGGCAATAGTATTTTAGTTGTTATATCTGATCAAGGAAAAGAATACTTAAGTCAAGATTTATTAGGTCCTCTTATAGAAAATGGTATTCTATCACAATGGACTCCATTTGGAAATCCATAACATAATGGGGTGTCTAAAAGAAGAAATCAAACTTTGTTGGACACAGTTCATTCTATGATGTTTAAGGCTAACCTTTTGATATCCTTTTAAGGATAGGCTTTAGAAACTACTACTCATCTTCTAAATGAGCTTCCATCCAAATTTGTTGATAAAACACCATATGAGATAAACAAAGGTAAAAAGCCAGACTTATCTTACACTAGGATTTGAAGATGCATTGCGTACATGAAGCATGCAAAGACTAATAAGCTTGGAGTAAGATCAATCAAATGTAAGTTTGTAGGGTATCCTAAAAAATTTTTGGATACTATTTTTATAGTCCTAATTAGCAAAAGGTGTATGTCGCAAAACATGGACATTTTTTTAAAGAAAGAATTTCTACTTGAAAGGTCTAGTAGGAGTAAAATAGATCTTGAAAAAAGTTCAAGAACCATAAATAAACATTTATATGGAACTTGGCCAATAGTTAAAGTATCGACCGTTCAACCTAGCTTAAAAGACACAACTACTTCATTTGGTAGAATCAAGAAAGCTCCAAAGAGTTATAGATTTCTCGTGGGCCAAGAAAACTTACCTTATGATACTGAGCCTGCCAATTTCAAGGAAGCAATGCCTAACATTGATTCTAATAAATGGCTTGAAGCTATAAGATCCATAGTGGATGCCGTGAAAGTTAGACAAGTATCAACTTTGGTTGATCCACCTGAAGGGATAAAACCTAAAAGGTGCAAGTGGGTCTTTTTTAAGAGAAAACTAACATATACAGCAACTATAGACATGTAAGGCCAGATTGGTAGAAGGCATTGATTATGAAGAAACCATTTCAATAGTTGCCATGGTAAAATTCATTCGAATCATGCTTGCTACAGTTGCATCTAATGATTATGAGATATGGCAAATGAATGTAAAAACTACATTCTTCAATTGCAAAAAGAAGTGTACATGACACAACCTCATGGTTTTATGTCCAAATGAAATCCAAATTAGGTATGTAGATTGAGAAAGTCTATAAATGGGCTAAAACAAGCTTCATGAAGATGGAATATCAGATTTGATGAAGCAATTAAAAAATTTTCTTTATAAAGAATCCTAATGAACTGTATGTCTATAAAAAGATAAATGGGCTAACTATTATTTACTATATGTTGATGATATATTACTCATAGGAAACAACATACCAATGCTATAGGCTACCAAGGTTTGGCAACATAGAGAATTCTCCATGAAGGATTTAAGAGAAGCCACATACATTTTGGGAATTAAAATCTATAAAGATAGATCAAAAAGTGTAGTTGGCTTATCCTAATCCACTTACATAGGTAAGGTGCTTTAGAGGTTTAGCATGGAAAACTCTAAAAGAGGAAACCTACCTATGGTACATGCCATGCATTAACTCGAAAGAGTTGTGTCCTAGGACATTAGATGGAAGGACACGTATTGAGAGGCTGAACTCTTTATTAAAGATTATATTGATGCTAGCTTCCAATATGATTAGGTTACTAGCAAATCACAGAATGGTTTTGTATTTGCCTTTAATAGTGCCATAGTCAGTTGGAAAAGTTCTAAACATGAAAAGACTATAGATTCAACACTTAAAACTGGATACATCCCCCTATGTATAAGGCCACGTTGGAGGAAGTTTGGATGACTAAGTTCACTTAATGAACTTGACGTGGTTTCGAGCATTATTACCTAATAACAATAGAGCCATAGTGTAAGTTAAGAAAACAAGGTCTAATCACAAATCCAGACATGTGTTATTGTGATATCATGTCATTAGAGATAATATCAAGAGACGTGATATTAGTATGGGACAACTACCCACTTAAGAGAACTTAGCTAATCTTTTCACTAAAGTTTTGTTAAATAGAAACATAATCGTCATATGAAGGGCATGAGACTTAGACTTATGGGCAATTAGCTTTAATGCTAGTGGAAGATTGTTGGCATAAGCTTTACAAGCCAATTACTGTGGTTCGTAAGGCATTAGCATTTAAATATTTAATGTAATCAATATATTTTAATTAATGTTATAGAGATATTTCTTTATCCATAAGATTTCAGTAAGTAATTGTTATAAATATCTTATGTAGATAAAGTCCATGAAACACATTGGTTTTTTATAAGGGAATTGTAAAGAGATATGATTATGAGATCTCTATTCAACAAAGCCATGTTTCAAAACATTCTTGGTCATCGTATTGTTAAGACAGGGCATTGATAATGCACAAAGTCTAGCATACGTAAGCCTCAATACATAGGATGCGTGCAACTAATCTCATAAGTTGAAACATAGAGATACTT
>JBBYHM010000018.1:3005208-3027722 GCA_038381775.1 Adansonia rubrostipa | reverse complement strand
TAAATCAAATCTCAAATTACTATATAAAAATAATAAAAAATAAAAATAATTTATATATTATTATATAATATATATTAATTTTAATAATTATTATTATATTTTACTTTTTTGAAATTTTTCCTTAATAATTTCAACTTCAGTCAATCGAGCTCGTAGGCTTGGCTCGATTTAGATTAAGTTTTAGACAAAAAAATTTAAATTTAAAATTTTCTATTTTAACTTAAAATATTATTCTTTTAATAATTATATTTATTATTATTGTTTAATTTGAAAATTTTATTAATTCTTAAGTATTTTAATGATATCAGATTTTAACGGATGAATTGGATCGACGTGGTCTAGCATCATTGGCTTGGACTTTATAGACACCACTAATATATAAAATTATTAATATTTACGACTTACTTTTATGCTTTTGGAGGTAAAGACTAAAGTGAAATGTGTCCTCACACAAAGTCAAATAACATTTCTTAATAATTAAAAAATAAAATTCATGATTTTTACTCCGTATAAAGCAATAAAGATATATTTAATTATTGCATTTTCAGTTATCTATTCATATTTATCATGATTAATTTCACTTTCTAACCTTTTTAATTTTTACTGTACCTTTTTTAATAATAATAAAAATAAAAAAAATAGTAAAACCAAAGCCTAAAATACAGATTTGACAAGTGTTCTAAACTTGATTTTGAATTTCTAAAATTCTAATAAATATCTTATTAAATAATTGAAACCGTGCAAACTGTCGTTGGGTTGGTAGAAGAAAATATGAAAAAGTAAAGGGAGTATAAAAAAATAGATTATTAAAAAAAAAGAAAGTTATAAATCATAATCAGTGTTGACTTGGTTTACGTTTCTGCTTATTTTTTAAAATATATAATAATGGGAGAATTTAAAAAAAAGAAATAAATTAATAATTATTATAAAATAGTAAAATTAAAAAACTAATTTTAAGAAAAAATTATAATAATTATCATTATTAATAAAATAATTATAATTATTTTTTTACTCATGATTTTATCTTTTCTCTGCTGCTAATTCTTCTGTGTTGCTGCTTTGTTGTTTCAATGGGAGAGTCGGTTTTCTTATATAAATTATATATATTAATAATAGTATTTATAAATAATGAAGTATTAAAAATATTTTTATTAAAACCTGAATCAATATTTAAAATTAATAAATAATAAATAAAATATTTCATTGAATTACTAAAAATAACTTTATGTAAAAAATATTTTATATTAAATCTTAAATTAATATATACTATATATAATATTATATATAATATATAATATTTTATATATAATAAAATATAGATTATATATAATATATTCCACATATTATATATAATATATATAATTATATATATTACACACAAATTATATATTAAATCTCGAATTATAAAATAATCTCGAATTATATTAAATATTGGACTAATATAAAAGTAAAAAAATTAAAAAATATTTAAGATTAAATCAAAATTATTTTTTAAAAAATTTAAAATAATATATATTATACATATTATATATAATAAATATTATATAATACATATATAATATAATATATAATAAAAAATATTTTATATTAAAAAATATATTAAATCCTGAATTACTATTTTAAAATAATCAAAAATAAAACATATTTTATATTAAATTATTTAAAAACAATAAAAATATTTTTATATTAAATTTTAAATTATTATTTAAAAATAATAATTAAAAAATTTTTATATTAAATCTTGAATTATTATATAAAAATAAAAAGATAAAAAAATTATATTAAATTGAATTACTATATAAAAATAATAATTAAATGTATGAATGAGTATAAATAAATGTACGAATGAGTATAACTAAATATACGACTCACCGTAACTAAATATACAACTATCATAACTAAATGTACGAATAACTATAACTAAATGTATAACTAAATATACAACTCATCATAACTAAATGTACAAATAACTATAACTAAATGTACGACTCATTATAACTAAAATGTACGAATGATTATGACTAGATATAGGACTCACCATAACTAAATATATAAAATGACTATAACTGAATCTAAGACTTACTATAACTAAATGTATAAATGACTATAACTAAATATACGACTCACCATAATGTACAAATAACTATAACTAAATGTACAAATAACTATAACTAACTGTACGACCCACCATAACTAAATGTACAAATGACAGTAACTAAATATACGACTCACCATAACTAAAATGTACGCATGACTATAACTAAATAAACAACTTACTATAACTAAAATGTACAGATTACTATAACTAAATGTGCAACTTACCATAACTAAATGTGCGAATGACTATAATTGAATGTACAAATGACTATAATTAAATATACGACTCACCATAACTAAATGTATGAATGACTATAACTAAATGTAAGACTCACATAACTAAATGTACGGATGTGTACAACTGAATTTATGACTCACCATCACTATATGTACGGATGAATATAACTAAATACACTGATGACTATAACTAAATGTACAAATAACCATAACTAATTGTATAAATGACTATAACTAAATTTATTCGGTTTTAGTGTTTTGTACATTTATTTCTAATCATCTGTACATTTATTTATAATCATTTATACATTTAGTTAAACTCATTTGTATATTTAGTTATGATGATCCGTACATTCATTTATCATTACATGTATATTCACTTATAGGTACTAATATTTGACTTTTAATATTTATTCAATTTTAGGGTTTTTTACATTCATTTTTAATCATTTGTATATTTAATTATTATCATTCATACATTTAGTTATACTCATCCATACATTTTTTAGATATAGTCATTCGTATATTTAGTTATTATTTTTATATAGTAATTTGAGGTTTAATATAAATTTTTTATTTTTATTATTTTATATAATAATTTGAGATTTAATATAAAATTTTTTAACTATTATTTTTTCTAAATAGTAATTCAGAATTTAATGTAAAATATTTTTTAATTATTTTAAAATAATACAACCTAAAATATCTTTTTTTTTATTTTTTAAATAGTAATTCAAGATTAATATATATTATTTTTATTTTATAATATATATATGTAATATATATTATTTTTAATTTTTAAAAAAATAATTTAAGATTAGTATTAATATTTTTTATCTTTATTTTCATATAATAATCCAAGATTTAATATAAAATATTTTTTAATTATTATTATTTTTTAAATAGTAATTCAGAATTCAATGTAAAATATCTTTTATTTTTATTATAAATAATATACATTTTATAATATATTATTATATTATATTTATAATATGATATATTATATTATATATGCATTATATAATATCTATTATATATAATATATATTTTAATTTTTTAAAAAATAATTTGAATTTCATATTAAATATTTTTTAATTTTTATTAGTTTTTAACTAGTTTTTTGAAATTTAATATAAAATGTTTTTTATTATTTTTATAGTAATTCAGTATTTAATATATTTGAGATTTATTATATATTATAATATAGTATATATATAATATGCATTGTATATTATATGTATGTGGGGGGATACATTTCTATATTATATATAATAAATAATAATATATAATTTAATATAACATATTTTTATATTTTATTATATATAATATATGTTATATAATATATTATTATGTTATATTTATATTATTATATATTGCATTACATATGTCTTATATAATGTATGTTATATATAATATGCACAATGCATATATTTTTTTTAAAAAAATAATTTTGATTTAATATTAAATATTTTTTAATTTTTATTATTTTTATATTAATCTAATATTTAATATAAGTCAATATTATTTTATAATTTAAGATTTAATATAATATTTTTAATATATATATAATTTATATGTAATATATATAATTATGTATGTTATATATAATATGTGGGGTGGTCAGCTCCCTTACGAATGGAACTGACCCCCAAAATATATAGTACTATAATATATTATTATAATATATGTTATATTATATATAACATATATTATATATTATAGATAATATTATATATAATATATATTAATTTGATATTTAATATAAAATATTTTTTATATTAAATTATTTTTAAGTAATAAATGAAGATTTAGTATAAAATATTTTTTTAATAATAATTTAAAATTTAATAAAAAATATTTTTAATATTT
This sequence comes from Adansonia rubrostipa, assembly GCA_038381775.1. Lineage (NCBI taxonomy): Eukaryota > Viridiplantae > Streptophyta > Magnoliopsida > Malvales > Malvaceae > Adansonia > Adansonia rubrostipa. The sequence continues at coordinate 3,023,519 of JBBYHM010000018.1, read as the reverse complement.
TATTATTTATAAATATTAATTTTAATATATAAAAATTATATGAATATTAGAAAACCGACTCTCCTGTTAAAACAGCAAAGCAGTAGAGAAATTAGAGAAAAGAATGAAATTAATAGTAAAATAATAATTATAATTTTATTATTAATAATTTTAATAATAATAATTTATTTATTTAAAATTATATTTTTAAATATAACTCTTTTATAATACTTATCAGTCCATTTTCCCTTTTTTAAATTCTACCTTGTTAAAAAACAAGCAAAACTTACATTAGCTCACATGTGGCTCCTATAGCCTTCAGCCCTTCACTACCTGTTCTCTGCTACTTCTTCTCTTTCTCTTCTGAATTCCCATTTTTTCTTTGTCTTCTTTTTTTTCCACTCGGCTTCTGAAACTGAGTGCCCTTCTCTCCAGTTCATGTGATCGGTAAGTTTATATTTATTTACAATGGTTTTCTTTGTACTTCACTTATCTTTTGCTTTTTATTGGTTTTTCTTTCTGGGTTTTGGGTTTTATTCTGTTTGGAATTCTGGGTTATTGTGTTTGGTGGTTGGAATCTGCGGATAATTTTTTTTCAGTCTGTATTGTTTCAATTTATTTACTTTCCACAGTTATTGCTTTTGAATTTCATTACTTTTCCTTATTAAATTGATTAATCATGGTAAGTTTCTTTTTGAAAATTCACCTTTTTCTTTCTAAATGGGAATTGTATAGTTCTATTGAGGTATAACCCAAAAACAAAAGAAAAAAAAATTTGAGGAACTTTAATTTTGATTGAAAATTGTTACTTTTGCAGATTAAATTAATTTAAAATTGATTTGTTTTATTAATTTTTATGTTGATGATTTAGTTTGATCATTTGATCTTTGGTTGCTTTTAGAATTTAAGTACAAAATCTAATACGATGCTGATTGTTTGGACTAATTTTTGATTATTCTGTTCTTCAATTTCCTGTTTTTATGTATAATTTTTAGGATAAAAAGATGGGAGCAGAGTCTTGGTTTCGTAGTCTTTGGAAAATTCCACGGAGGCATGAAGGAGGATCTGAGAAGGTTGAAATTGGGGTATTAGCGTTTGAAGTTGCGAGCTTGATGTCTAAGCTTGTGCATCTATGGCAGTGTCTGAGTGATAAGCAGGTCATTAGGTTGAGAGAGGAGATCACAACTTCTGTGGGCATTAAGAAGCTAGTATCCGAAGATGAAGATTACATCGGACGCTTGATATGTGCAGAAATGATTGAAAATATTGCACATCTGGCAACATCTGTGGCTAGGCTTGCAAAGAAATGTAGTGATCTGCATTTGAAGAGTTTTGAACTTGCCTTCTCTGAGTTGATCCATATTGGTGCTGATCCTTATGGTTGGATATTTTCGACAAAGAAAATGGACAAGAAAGTAAAGAAGATGGAACATTTCATTTCAGTGAATACAACTTTGTATCAAGAGATGGAAATGCTTGCCGACCTTGAGCAGACTTTAAGAAGGATGAAAAGTGGAGATACGGAGCAAGAGAATTTGCCTGACTTTCAGAAGAAGGTTATGTATAAGCAGCACGAAGTAAAGAGTCTTCAAGAGATGTCTCTTTGGAAGAGGACTTATGATTATACAATTTGCCTTTTGGCAAGGTCAATATTCACGATTTTTGGCAGGATCAAGAATGTCTTTGGAATTGAACAAAATGTAGATGAAAGAGAATTGAGGGTGATGGATTCAGATTTTATGTATCGCAGCCAATCGGTCTCTGCGTTAATGCAATCTTCAGTTCATCCAACCGAGAATACCAGTCTTAACAGATTTTCTTCAGGCCCCTTTGGAATATTTAGCACTAAATCAGGCCCAATTCCAAAACCACATAAAACAAATTATTTCCATTCTGGGCCTCTTGGTGGCTCGACCACAGAATCAGGTTTTATTGCTGGAAAGAATGGGAACTTCAACTTCTATTCTGGCCCGCTAGAGAGGTCTACAGCAAAGTCAGGACCACTTATTGGAATGGATAAAATCAGCAAGAAGATTTGGCGGTCGAACAATCATCCAGCTGCTGCTAACGGAAAGAAATCACACTTGAAAAGCAACAGATTGACTCAAGCCAGACCATTTAAAGGATGCATGATAGCTGCTGATAGGGCTCCCAGCAGAAATGGTTATACAAGTTCAAATGGCATTCATTCAGAAATTCGTAATGGAACCAAAGATGGAAATCTTAACCTTCCTGAAGGAAATGCTGTTCAAACTAGTTCATCAGCATTGAGATCTCAATGCAGGTCGTTGAATGCTCCACCCGAAACCCTTGGTGCGTCTGCTTTATCACTACACTATGCAAATGTTATCATTGTAATTGAGAAGCTAGCAGCGTCTCCTCACTTGATTGGTCATGATGCTAGAGATGATTTGTACAACATGTTACCTGCAAGTGTGAGAGCGGCATTGAGGGTAAGGCTAAAACCATACGGAAAGAGCTTAGCTTCATCAGTTTATGATACAGAGCTTGCGGGTGAATGGACTGAGGCAATGTCTTCCATATTAGAGTGGTTGGCGCCACTGGCTCATAACATGATTAGATGGCAATCTGAGCGGAGCTTTGAACAGCAGAGCTTTGTTTTCAGGACTACTTTGCTTCTGGTTCAGACTCTCTACTTTGCTAATCGAGAAAAGACAGAAGCAGCAATCACCGAGATCCTTGTTGGTCTGAATTATGTTTGGAGACTCGGTAGAGAACTCAGTGCAAAGGCTCTGCGGGAATGTGCAAGCGATAGAATCTTTGGTGAATGTTTGGATCTAGAGAAATAAAGTTATTTGACTTCCATAGGTATCTCCACAGATGAATGCCATCAGGTTGAATGTTGGCAAGATTCCATTTCCGGCCTGCAATGGGGGCGTCTCTGTTCTATTTGCCACCATTGATTGAATATGAAAGAATGATCCAGCCTACCATGAAAAACAGCATAAAGCATTCTTTGTGAGTCCGAGGTGTAGCTTGAGGTTTAAAATCATTTATTTTATATTTATTGGGGGAAGTGCTGATGATCTTTTCCTTAGGTTTGAAGATTGTTTCTATATTATCTTCCACATAATACCCTTTTTTAGTTAACCCGTCATCCATGTAATGTGTATATCGTTTAGCAATGCCCTTTTAATTTAGTTGTATCTTTACCGTATAGGATTATTCATAGATTTATATGTCGCGGTGCCTCTTGGTTGGGTGTGTCCTTATCTAGCTGCCGTTGTTTGATGTGACAATTTGAGTTTTGCACTCCTTTATAAGTGAAGCGAATGTAAATCAGGTTGCATGGTGGCCAGAATCCGAGGTTGAACATCATCTTTCTCACTGGTAGGCTATCATCATCACAGCCAGCTGTGAAATTGCAAGTGAGGTTGCTTGAATTGTTTTGTTGAATAATCTAGCATAGTATGGTTTGCTGAATGTAATGTTTGGTGAAGAGTTTTTAGCCGGATTTTGTCCAGGCGGGCCTAATTTATAAGAGATTGGGGTAAATCTTGTGGCCATTTAGAAATTTCAATCAATGGACCGAAACTGATGCATGCGGTACGCGATAAACATCAGGTTTCGGTATCGTGAGTAGTGTAATTGTGTTGCTTAAGGTAGAAAAAATACTTTGAGAAGATTGGTATTAGATTTTTTGAGGCATGAGGAGCTCTGGTTGATGTTAATCAACCTCTCAAGTTGTCTATCATTTTTTGCCATTAGCAAGCTTTTACTTATTGCCCCTTTATTTCATCCATATACATTGTTTTTACTAGATACCATTTGATCATAGTTTTTTAGTTTTCTATTACTGATCATCATCATTCATGTGTATGATTTTCGTGATTTAAGTAAGATTATAGCATCCTTTTTAGGTTTTTAGTCCCACTTGAATATGAAACTATTAATGTATCCGTATTTATTCTATTAAGGATGAGCAACGGTCTTAGACAAAAAAATCAGACTATAAGAAAGAAATTTGAATGGATGCTAGATTGACTATAAGAAAGAAAGTTGGATGGATGAAATATTGAATTAATTGATTCAAACTATAAATTTAACGGAACGATGTTGCAAGAGTTATATATATTTTTAAAGAAGATATATATGAGCAAGTTTATTAATTATTTTAAATTAAAATTATTTGAAAAAAACTCAACGAAGGAAAATTAAAAGAATGACTTAATAATATATATTTTAGTTTTTTCCTATTATATTTTTATATTTTTTAAAATTTTGATAGTAAACAAGTCATGGCGTCGGTGAAAGTTTACTTTCACATCAGTTTTTAAATCACAAGTTGATTTTACGGTGTTTTTGCTTTCAGAAGCCGAACCATTTCTAGAGAAATGATCAAATGTTCTATACCCAGTTCTTTTAAATTACATAATTTCCATTTTGAATGAATAATATATTTTGTAGTATTTTATTTGAGATAAATAAAATTATATGATATTATCATCTTTTGACTTATTAAGATATTAAATTATTTAAAATAAATTATAGTAAGAATAAATGTTTTCTTTTTGAAAATTTAAAATGAGTTTTTATATTATATTTAATCTGATAAAATTAAATACAACAATTATTTATTTTGTTTATAAATGAGCATAAAATAATTTATTAATTACTTTTAATTAGACATTTTATCTTTTCATAATATTTATTCACAACAATATTAAACACTCAAAATTTTCAAACTACAATTCTTCAGTAATTTATCATGGGGATTTGTACTTGATGTTTTGCCGCTCTATAAATACATATATTATCAGTGAATTATACTATGACACTATTAATGAACAAATAATTTTACAATTCTTAAAAATAAATACAATAGCTATATGAAACTATCTTTTCTAACAGTTGGCATAATATAGTTCATTGTTAATGTAAAATATAAATCTTTTATCAAATCATAATAACAATGCTAAACTAGCTAGTTTATATATTCCTTAAAGAGGACGCGAATCTTAAATCTTAGTTTATATATTAGCAACAAGAAAGCATGCTCATTCATCTGCCCTTTGAAACGTTTGGAATCATTGATACCAGTGAGTTAAGTCCCTCTGGCTATTGATTGGTTGAGGCAGGTTGCTCAAGACGGAAATACCAATTAACTGTACAAATGTATTCAGGAAGAAGTAGATGTTCGAAGGTGCATTGATGATGAAGAGGCTGATCAGCTTATTGATCAGACTCCACTCTACATAACTGCAATGACAGGCTGTGTTGATTTCGCAATGGCTCTGTGTACTAGAAGCCATCATTGGAGAGGAAGCTGAACCAAGAGTTATATAGCCCCATGCATCTTGTCGTGCTAAATGGGCAAACTGAATTGGTGCTTGCTCTCCAAGCAGTTGATAAAGATCTTGTTCGTGTCAAAGGGAGGCCGGGTATACCGCTTTACATTATGCTATTGAAAAAGGGAACCTTGAACGTTTGGTTCATTTTTTCAGAGATTATCCTGAATGTCTGGATGATGTGAGAATTTGGAACGAGACTGCTCTTCATGTTGCAGCCCAAAATGATAGATTGAATGTTCTAAAAATCTTTACGTGTTATCTTAGGAGGACCTGTTGATGCAAAAATTGTCGAGAGGTCGACCAGCTTGTACAATTAGGGATGTGCAAGACAAAAGAGGTTAGAGAGCATTGGAGTTTGTAATTCGGGGTATGCTCCGATACTTAAGTCAGTAAAAGTCAGAAGAAAGGAGATATGAAAAGGAAGTTTATGTTTATGTCTTACCTTCAAGTAACCTATTGTGCCTTTATATAGGAGTTGTTGAGTGTTCTTTATTATCTGAGTTTCTATAAAGATAAAGTTTACTAGGAAATGAACTTTTTTAGCTGAAGATTAAGCATATCTAAGATACTACCATAAGCTAGTCATTATCTTTAGATACAGTCCCTCTTATTGATAGGTATAACAATTGCTTACCAGTGATGTGGATGGTTATAAAGTGACCATACACAACCCTAAAAATTATTGGCTTGATATCTATGGAGTGTTTACGTAGACAGTTACATTGAAGCTAAGCCATCTTTTTTGTTCTATGGAGGCTCTTACCTTATGCAAGACCCATAAGTGGTGTAATAACTTAAATACCTTTAAGGTCCTTTATAGGTATAATAAGTGCCCCAAGTCTGAGTGTAGTTATAAAGTGACAATACTCAAGCCTAGCCAAGTGATGTTGTTTTGTATGGTAGGCTATTTCGACTATAACATGTTTGGTCGACTGATGGTTTCTTGAATAAGCATGTGTACATGATAACTTGGCATTATCTATTTATAAGCTTAGTAGATTGATTGGACCACATGGGTCGAATAAGCATGCATTCGTGATAACTTTATCTTTTGTGTGCCGAGCTAGGTGAGTGGACCTTGTGGTCATTTGATTATTATGATTACCAATTGTCATCCATTTTTTGCTTCACTTGGTTGGCGCCCGTATGTAGTAACTTGGTATTATCCATTTATATGCCAAGTTGTAAGTGGACTATGTAGGTCGAGTAGACATGTTTATGTGCTAACTTAGGGTTATTCGTTTATATGCCAATTTTCTAAGTAGATCGCAATGGTCGAGTAGCCATGTTTACGTGATAACTTGATGTTACTCATTTATATGCCAAGTTGACTGATTTCTAGTTGCCTGATTTCAGGTCAATTGATGCATGGTCGACTAAATTTTGGTCACTTGATGTCAGGTCGACTAATTTTCATTGACTAATTTTGGGTCAATTAATTTTTGCTTGATTGATTTATAGTGGACTATGTTAGGTTGACTGAAATCTGGTTGATTGATTTTTGGTAGATTATGGCATGTTAACATATGTACAGTCGACGAATTTTTAGTTAACTAATGTCAGGTTGCCTGATTCAGGTCGACTGGTTTTTGGTAGATTATGGCATGTTAACAGATGTACAGTCGACGAATTTTTAGTTGACTAATGTCAGGTCGCCTGATTCAGGTCGACTGTTGTTTTTTGGTCTATTGATTTTGGTTGCCTGATGTTAGGTCGACTAATTTTTGGTCAACTGATGTATTATTTTCTAATCGCCTAATTTCAGGTTGACTGATGTCTGATTTCTAGTAGACTATGTCAAGTTCACTGATATTTGGTCCACTAATTTTTGGAAGGCTAGTTATGTTGACTGACTTATGGTTGGTGAATTTTTTGTTGACTAATATCAGGTCGCTTGATGTCAGATCGACTAGTTTTTGATCGATTAATTTCTAGTCGCCTGATGTCAGGTCGACTGATATATTGTTTTTTGGTCACCTAATTTCAGGTCGACTAATGTCTGATTTCTAGTAGATTATGCCAAGTTCATTGATATTTGGCTGACTGATTTTTGGTAGACTATGTCATGATGATTGATATATGGTCGATGAATTTTTGGTTAACTAATGTCTGATGTTAGGTAAATTGATTTCTGGTTGATTGATTTCTAGTCGCTTGATGTCAGGTCGACTAATGTTTGGTCAACAGATTTCTAGTCACCTAATGTTAGGTTGACTGATGTATGGTTGACAGACGCTTGATGTTTGGTTGGCTAATGTATTGTCAACTTGTTTCTGGTCGATTGATTTATTGCTACATGATGTCAGGTTAACTAAATTCTAGTTGACTTATGTATTGTTTTTTGGTCGCCCAATTTCAAGTTGATTGATGTTTGATTTCCGGTAGACTATATCAGGTTCATTGGTATCTGGTTGACTTATTTTTGGTAGACTATGTTATCTTGACTGATGTATGGTAGATGAATTTTTTGTTGACTAATGTCAGGTTACCTGATTTTAGGTTGACTAGTTTCTAGTCGATTGATTTCTGGTCGCTTGATTTCGGGTCAACTAATGCATTATTTTCTAATTGCCTAATTCAGGTCAATTGATGTCTGATTTCTAGTAGACTATGCAAGGTTAACTGATACATAGTCAACTGATTTCTGGTGAACTATGTCATGTTGACTGATGTATGGTTGATGAATTTTTGATCGACTAATGCCAGGTCAACTGATTTCTGGTTGATTAATTTTTGGTCACCTGATGTTAGGTCGATTGAATTTTGGTCAACTAATGTATTGTTTTTGGGTCGCCTAATTTCAAGTCAACTAATTTCTGATTTTTGGTAGACTATGTCAACTTGATTGATATTTAGTTGACTGATTTCTGGTAGACAATGTCATGTTGACTGATGTGTGGTGGATGAATTTTTTGTTGGTTAATGTCAAGTCAAATGATTTCTGGTTGATTGATTTATGGTCGCCTGATATAAGTCAACTAATATCTAGTCGACATATTTCTACTCGCCTGATGTCAGGTCGACTGATGTCTAGTCGATTAATGTATGGTTTTTTGTTTGCCCGATGTCAGATTGACTAATATCTGGTAGACTATGTCATGTTGACTGATGCATAGTCAATGAATTCTTGGTGGACTAATGTCAGATTGACTAATGTCTAGTCGATAGAGACTGATATCTAGTCGACTGATTTTTGGTAGACTATGTCAGGTTCTCTGATGTTTGGTCGACTAATGTCTGGCATATTATGTCATTTTCATTTATGTCTGGTCAACTAATTTTTGGTAGACTATGCTAGGTTCATTGATGTTGGTCAATTGATTTCTGGTAGACTTTGTCATGTTCACTGATGTCTAATTGACTTATTTCTAGTAGAAGCCAGGTTCACTGATATACGGTCGACTAATTTCTGGTAGACTATGTCAGGTTAACGAATGCATGGTAGACACATGTTTTGTTAGTTGATGTCTTATTGACTAATGTTAGGTCAATTTATGTCCTTTTTACTTGTTCCACTAATATTTCAAGAATATTCTCTTTCTTTTTCTTCTTTTGCATCGGTTGTTTTAACCCAAAAAAGCACAGCTTATTCCTTTAACTAGTTTGCGGCTTTACAAACTCCACCAAATTTTTTTCATTTTTTGATTGGTTTTCTTGACTTAAAGGCCAAGATTTGTTTGCTTGGAGGTTTATCCACAAAGCCTGTATAAAATTTTCGAGAGAAACAATATGCAAAGAGATAAATCCAAGCAATAAAGGTTGGTGTCCAACCCCAAAAAAATCATGACCACTATGTAAAAAAAAAGGTAATAATGGATACATTTAGAGAAATAACAAGTTTGAAGCAACCATAAAAAAATTGTTGGGAATAGAAAACATACTCATTTTCGTTTACAAAAATTTTGAAACCCTAACGAGATTTTGGTTAAGAGCATATGGCTCATCGTTTCCGATAGATGACGCCAATTCTTAATGCAAAAATTGTTGAGAGGTTGACTAGCCTGTGCAACCAGGGCATTTACAAGACAAAAAAAGTTAGAAAGCATCAGAGTTTGTACTTCGAGGTGCACTCTTAAGTCAATAAAGGTTGGAAGGAAAGAGATAAGCAAAGTAGAGTTATGTTTATGCCTTATCTTTAAGTAGACTATTGTACCATTATACAAGAGTTACCAAGTGTTCTTTATTATTTGAGTTTCTATGAAGATAGAGTTTACTAAGAAATGAACTTCTTTAGCTGAAGATCAAGCATATCTAAGATACTATCATAAGATAGTCATTATCCTTAGGTACAGTACCTCTCATCAAAAAAGTACCATAGGACCTATCTTTACTGCAAAGTTTCAAAGGAATACCTCCTTAACTAAGGAACATTGTGGTTGCTTCTAATACACAACCACATTTATGTATATATATATATATATATATATATATATGCATATTTCATTTGCGTAAGAATATCGTATTTATTTTGGATTATAATTTGCATTTTATACGTTACTTGTGATTATCATTTGTGTTTCTGTTATGAAGATGATCAAGGTATTATTAGAATGTAAGGTCAGAAAGAAGGAAATTAACAAGGGAGGTTTAACGGCTTTGAAACTACAGGAGATGCATAGTATAGGAACTCCTGATATAGAGATTTGTTTGAACATTATACGTAACGGTAGAGGCCGTCGGCTAGCTATGATAAGTCACAAAAAAGTGGTATATTTTTGTCTTCACAGGAATCATAGAGATGAACCTTTACACCAGAGGTTAAGATATAAGATCACAAATTATGAGCATATACTGATGATTATGACTGGTAGAATCTTGAACATGTCTGCTGACAAGATCAATGCAATGTTAATAGTGTTAAACTTTAATTCTGATAGACACTTACCAAACTAATCTCAGCCCACCTGGTGGTGTTCGGTAAGGTTTTTACTTAACAAACACCACTGGTAGCGAAACATATATGGGGCAATCAATCATGAGTTTCTACTTCTTTACCAAATTCTATAATTCAAACTTGGAAGTGTTGTTTCTATAATTCGAACACAATAAAAGCAACACTAATCAACGTCTGTTCATACAGTCTGCCTCCTCCGAGTTTTTTTTGTTAGCAATTGTGTGGTGCTGCTCTTTGAAATTCTTCTGTCCTTTTTAATAGAGTCCCTTTCGCTTACTAGGTTGGTGATAGAACCACATGATAAGTCCAGGCCGTTTTAGAGGAAGGAAGATTTGTATATAAAATTGTAATTTTGACAACCTTGATCAGTGTTGCTTTTATTATGTTGATGGAAATTGTAAAAAGGTTATTTTAGCATATACATTTATTCTAGTGAGATTGAAAACAGTGATGGGAGTGGGATTAATTACTGTAACAATTAGATTAGATAATAAAGCAATAAGATTCAAATCCGTGATAGAACATGTGTTTAGATTTAAGCGGTGAGATGAATTATGGTGAAAAAAATGACTATTAAAGATAATATATTAAGATATGAATATAATGAAATTTATAATATATTTTAAAAGTTAACAAATACTTAATAATTACTAAAATTAAAAAAATAATTTATTTATATATTTAAAATAAAAAATAAAATTAACTATTAATTAAATATATAAATTATTTATTTAATATAATAATTATATAAATTACGTAAATAAATAAAAAAATTACTAAGATTACAAGTGACAAAAAGATAAAAAAGGAAAAAGAAATAATCGTGGTTGTTTTGAAAAAAAAAAAAAAAAACACCACCAGTAAATGTGAGTTTTTTTTACTGGACCCTTAAAAGATCCAGTGAAAAAAGAGCCCAGTGCGACGGAAACCTCACCTCGAACTGTTCGCTGTTTTCCAAACAGCTCAAAAACTGTCTACCAATATTGGGAAAGCTCTTAACTGCCACGCACTGGGGCTACGATTGGTTCTAAATGGAACCTTAATAAGTTACCGCTTTTGAATTCTTTTAAAACATTTTTTATATGCTGTTAAATCTTTATGAACTTCAAAATAAAACACTAATTGTTATTTGAGAAAGAAACATGAGATTGCGAAAACAATTCAAGGGCTTCTACTCCTTTTCTATCTCCGACGTCTCTGCCCCAATTGCTCCCTCCCCGCCATTGTTTATTAAAAAGACATTGATTTTTTTCGATTCTTATAATTTGATCACTCAACGGTTGCTTTGATCCTTTCTCTTGAAACAATCCCCTTAACTAAGGAGTCGCCGTTACTTTTGAATTGCCTTTGATTCTCCTTAAATTCTTAACTTTTGAATTTAATCAGAGCTTCAAGTTTTCTCCCTTTCTTTTTTATCTTTCCAAATTATTAGGTTTCCACTCACGTTAATGACTTACCTGTTTGATTCTTATTTATCATTTCTCTGTTCTTCCTATCAATGACATAGTCTCCTCTGTGAGACATGCAATTTGATTTTTGCTCTAATTATAGTGAAGTTTAATAGTTTAGATATGACATTAGTAAAATTAGCAGCGCCTTTTCCATCGAAAATAGAATTGGTAAATGGGAATTGCGTCAAAACTGAACATTAATCAGTTAGTTAAACAATTAACTATTATTTAATACTTTTTCGAGCTAATGGCATTACAGACATGAAATCAACTGCAACTGCTATATGGAATTTAAAATTAGTTTAGGATCTGTTTGCATTTACTATAAAATATTTTTTTCTAGATATTATAAGAACGAGGTATTGTGCAGAATTTTAAACTATGTTTGCTTGTGTAAATATGTTCTTCGCTTTCATGTATTCTTTGCATGCTATACTGTGAAGGTGAGATGAAGCTTTGCAATAATGTTTTTGCAGATTTTCAAAATTAAGGACATTATACTATCACCAGAGTGGGAAAAGTTCAATGATGTTCACTTTACATATGAGTCGATGGACAGTGATTTGCATCAAATAATACGGTCTAGCCAAGCTCTCACCAATGATAGTTTTCAGGTTCGTGATTTTCCTCGTGTCATTCTAGTTTATCTTGGTTCATGTGATATGTCATGTTTAATTGTAATATATATGCCATATCATTGTCTAGTACTAGTGCACTTTAATATATGAGCTTATATCGGATTATCTGAGTGTTTGAAAACAAACATATAGTTTCATACTAGTTGAAATCGAGCTATAGTTTCATAATTGTTGAAGCTATATTGCGGATTTTGCTGTATTCCCTTTATCAAGTGTTACGGGGCCTGAAGTACATGCACTCAGCAAACATTTTGCATCGAGACCTAAAGCCTAGCAACTTGCTTCTTAATGCAAACTGTGATATGAAAATTTGGTTTTACAAGACTTGAAGACTTCCTAATTCCTTTTAAATGGTTCACACGTGACGAGTACACAAGTATTGTATTTGTACATAACCATCAAGAGTAAACAATAATTAGATTATGTATACAATAGATAAATAGGTAGTGTTATTCAATCATTTTATTTATGGAGGAATTTTGGTTTTACTAATGTTAAGTGATTTTGCTTATTCTATAATCTTTTACCTTAGAGTCGCAAAACAGAAATAGTATATGATGTTGAAGATGACAAGGAAGGAAATGATGCGTGTCAGCAGCCATCTTTGTTGCATCCAATGTTTATCATTAATATTTGATTTGAGTGCTATATTACACTAGCGTAGTGGCCTAGTGGGAGAAATGAAATGCAAAGAATCAGGCCATTTATGTATAAATTTAAGATCAATCATTTCTTTGGCTTATTCCTTTATTTGATAAAATTGTGCCACCCTTAATTTTCTTGTTCTTAGTTTCAGAAAAACGAAATAATGCTTGCGATTAAATTATCCAATGGAGACTTATATGGTTGAGAAGTTATTTGAATAATTTTCCCTTTTTTTCTTTTTTTTAATATTAGAAAACTGATGGCATTTATTCACCAACGGATACTTGTCCCAAGGACAGACAGGCATGATGTTGGTGATGCTAGAGAAGATGCTTCGTTTCAGTTGATGAGTAGGTTCGGCTGTTGGTGACTTCAAATTCACGTTTTCTCCCTCTCTTTTTTATCTTTCCAATTTTCTAGGGTTCTACTCATGTCCATAACTATGCAGTTGTATACTAAATCTAGGTTTTAGGATGTCACTGTAGATTTTCCAAAATCCTAGTAGGGAAGTGTATTTTTTATATAATAATCTAATTGTTTTATAAGTTTTTATGTACTTTTGCTATTTACTAGTTACAAGATTCATTGTTTTTCTTAAAAAAAAAAAAAATTAAGTAATACTGTATGAACCTTTTTTTGGGTGTGTTTTTGTGTTTGCCTTGTATTGAGTTCATCAATTAATTTTCATGAAGGTGTCTAGTTGATGTAATTTTGGCATCTCTTTGCAGATATCTATCAGAACCGAGCATAATTGTAAATGATCTCTCTCTGTGACACTGACATGTAGACACTATTCAAGTAATGCCCGAGGAATGTGAAGCCATAGAACGGGTAAGCCATCTTTTGCATGCAAACCAACTTGGATGTGCGCCTTATTCCCTTTAATTATTGATTAGTTTATCATCTACACTATTTCTTTTGCCTTGATCTTTGTAATGAGATTAGTGCAAATATATAAACATATGCATTTAAATCTTTATTTTAGGTAATTGTTTTAGATGATGGGTTGTCACAACATGGTTGAGAGGTGAATCCCCACCCACTAGATTTAAAAGAGCAAGTGAATCTATTGTTTCTATATTTATTTTTTGTGTTTGGGGGCACTAAGCCATCAAGGTGAATCCTTCCTTTGACTTAACTCTAAATAGTCATTATGAAATAATCATTTGATCAGGATTCGCTACTAATCTATTTTGGCTAGGTAAAATTGGTCACCTATCAAAGTTCATATTTTGAAGGTTAGAAAATACTGTAAAATAAATTTTGAGGTTGACATTAATACCTGAGATCACGTGAAAAGGTGTAGAAGTCTGTTATAATCACAAGGATTGATCCCTCTTATGATGCCTAAAACTCGATACTTTTTAATTACATATTAACTTAAATACCAATTTTTCTTTGGTTTCGATATTCGATATTTAATTATAATTCTTGCTTAAAAAAATTCCTAAACTAATTATATTATTCCATTTGAGGAAATTGGGTTTTTAAATAATTTTTGAATCAAAATACCTTTCACACCCCACCAAAAGTCCAAAGGAACACGGAAGATTTTATTTTTATGAAATACGAAAAATCTCGATTGTAGTCATTTTTTAAGAGGATATACCTTTTTTTAAAATAATCGATGAGGCGACTTCTATAAGCTAGAAGTGCACATATGGATTACATTAACTCGGGGATATTGCCTTAAATTTTTTTTGAAAATTTTGGTTTTATTTAAAAATGATAAAAAAAAAAAACTCATCCACCCTGTTTCAATAGGATGTACAAAACTAAACTTAGAAGACTCGAATTTGGTGGAATAGACCACAATGTCCCCTAAATTATACCTTCGACATGAAAGTACCATGATAACTTTAATGGATTTGGTTTTGAGATAACATTTTTAAATATCCTCTAAGATAGACCTTCGACATAAAAGTATACTAATAAGCCTAAAAAACTCGATGAGGAAATGAAATGACTAGCCTATTCCCAAAGTGCACCTTGATGTGAAAGTATCTTAATAACCTTAAAAAATTTGATTCTAAGATAGTCTTCCCAAAATGCCTCTAAGGTATACCTTTGATATAAAAATATCTCGGTAACCCTAAAGACTTGATAATGATATGAAATGATTAACCTATCCCTAAAGTGCACCTTTGACGCAAAATATCTAGGTGACCTTAAAGAACTTAGTTCTCAAATAATATTACTAAAATACCCTTAATATATACTTTTGATATGAAAGTATCCTGGTAACTCTAAAGGCTTGATAATGGTATGTACATGACTAACCTATCCTTAAAATGGTCCTTTAACGTGAAAGTATCTCGGTGACTCTAAAAGACTCAATTCTGAAAAAATATTACTAAAATGCCTCTAAAGTATACTTTCAACATAAAAGTATCTCGATAATCCTAAAGGCTTGATAATGATATGGAATGACAATCATACCCCCAAAGGGCAACCTACATGCACTAGGAGTATATCCAAAATGTTCAAAATACCCTAGGTCGATAACTTAATATGGGAAATGACCTAATTGGCCCTACAATGCAAGACTTTGTCAGATAATTCCTAAGCTTTCTAAACTTTACAAATTAGTCCCTAAATAATTGAGAATACAAAAAAAAATTAAGCTCATCAAAAACATATAGAATATTTACCCAAGGCCACTAAGACTTTTCAATCACACACCAAAGGCCTAGAAACAATTTTTTTTTCAATTTTGCCATTAGGTCCCTATACTTTTTAAAATTATAGAAAAACCCCTAAAAGGTAAAAAATGTAAGAAAGGCACTTAATCACTTTTTAAAATGCATGAAAAATACTCCTGAGGAGATATGAAGCATTCGGCCAAGCATCAAAAGGCCTTGAAAAAATATTCTTATATTGCATTTTGACCTTTACATTTTCTACAATTCCAAAATGACCCTAAACAACCAAATCAACACCAAATCTCATAAGTATTCTTGAAAAATCAAAGAAAAAAATAAGGAAGATCCCTCTTTAGGTTCGGCCGAAAGATAAAAAAAGAAGAAATTAATTTTCATGCTTAAAGCCACCCATGCATGGCTTAAAAGATGAAATCTAGTGATTTAATGAATATATGCACATGTCAAATGCAATCTTACTACAAAAACTCAGCACTTGCATGTCATAAACTCAACATTATCTTCTAGAAATTTTTTAATAAACAAAAATGAAATCTAGTACTTCATACATTAGCATGGCATGAAAATAAATTTAATAAATAAAAACATATATATAACAAGACATCATATGAACATGTAGTAGCAACCACATTCACCACCAACAAATAAATCAACTCACAAGTATATAAAAGGATTAGTCACAATATAAATGGAAATGCATGCATGTAGCATTGTTTACGATAAATCTACATGAAAATAACAAGAAAAAATATGAACAGATTTTCTCGACAAAAGGATTTTTACTTTCAAAATAAATAAAAATTTATTCATTTTTTAGGGAAATCAAAAGACTAGTAACTAAAAAAAAATTTTACTTGCAATATGAACACAAATGTTCACCTAAGCAAAAATTACAATCATCAAGCTCACTAAATGGAAAACAAACATAAAGAAAATCGGAGTAAATGAATAAAATAAAATTAGTCAAAATGAAACTACCTTGAAAGCTTGAGAAAACTTTCAAAATGCTTAAAAACACTTAGAAAAACCAATTTTTTGCTAAAAAATTTTTTTCTTCCCCACTTCGCCAAATGACATACCCTCTCATTATTTGTAGCGGGGAGGATTCGGCAGTGGTTTGAAACCCCTTAGCTGAATTCTGTCCGTTTTTTATTTTTTTGTTATCATTACCTTTCATGATTGCCATTCATGATGTTGGGCGGTGGTGTGATGATTACATTGGAAAAGCTTTAAAATAAATATTAATTTATTTATAAATATATATAAATGTTAATATACTAATATAAAAAAGTTAATGCATCAATATAAGAAAAATGTGGATATTCCATACAAAGTGTGGTCCATGTGACAAATTAACCTACTAAATCTAATTATATAAGCCTTGGACTAATTTCCTAAGCTTATCTAATCAAATTAATAAAATAAGGTCCAAAATTGGAAAAATTAGAAACAAAAATGTGATGAAAATTTTAATTAAATGTAACTGAGGAAAAATAATATCTTATGTAAAAAAAAAATTTACACTTCAAATTGATCAAATGAACTTGATTTGCTAAGCTATGGATTTATTTTCCAAGCTTAAGTAATCAAGTTAGAGGAAAATGTGGGAAATTGAAAAATGTATGTATGCATGGAAATATTTAATTAAGGTCTTATAAACATGTATATAAAATAATTAAAGAAAATATGCAAGAAATCCTTAATTGAAAATCAAATAAAATGATTCAAATGAAAAAGGGCTGAATTGTAGAGAATAATAATCAAATTAAAATTCAAATGTAGAAGGATTCAATTAAAATTTTACACGTAACAAAATTCCATTTAGAATTAAATCAAGTAAAATTATAATTCAGAATCCATAAAGAAAAATTGGATTATGACAAATAGCACGTAGCAAGCTCCAGATAAAAATTAAATGAACAATGTGAGACGGAGGAACCAAGTTGTGAAAAAATGAAAGTACGTATTTTGAGAATGAATTAAAATTCCACCTGAAAATACACCGAAAATAAAAGTTTTATCATGTAGAGATCTCAATTTAAAATCCGTGAAGAAAATTGAATTAATAAAATTAATGTGTAAGAATCCAATTAGGAAAATTTGGATGAAAATTTCAAAGAAAAATTTTAAAGAAATCAAGCTAAAAAAATCGAGAGAGCTTTCTAAAATTTCATTTGTCCAAAATTTAATTCCTATAAAAAAAGGATAGTGAAAAATTTAATGCATTAAGAATGAATAGAAATAAATAAATAAATAAGAAAATCCTAAATGTTAAATTTTAAAAAGAATTTTTGTGAATAAACTAGAAAATTTTGTGGGCGAAAAAGAAGCTATAAAAAATTCCAAACTTGTAAAGAATTTACGTGAAATATTCTTATGAAAGAAAAATCCACATGTAAAAAAAAAAAATGAAATACTTAAGCATGACTCTGAATCTGAAAATAATGAATTTCAAAATGTTTTAATCATAAAATAAAAATTGGAGAATCCCAAACTTGGAGAAATTTTTTGAAGAATGCCTTCTGGAACTGCAAATTCTGTATTTATTTTTAAAAATAAATAGCACAAATTAAAAAATAACTGACTTAAATATATTTATCAAAACATTTACTAGTAAATGAAATCAGAATTCAAAAAGCAGGATAAGTTTGTCGACAAATTTTTCAAGCAAGAAACTTGTGTTATCGTGAAAATTTTGAATTTAGATAATAAAATTGACAAATTGATACATC
>JBBYHM010000018.1:2967536-2997706 GCA_038381775.1 Adansonia rubrostipa | reverse complement strand
AAATTTTTAAATTAAACTAAACTTTGAATAAAAAATATAAAAAAATTTTAAATCGTAATTTAATCTCTAGTGTATCGCAAGAAGTGGGGGAATTAGAATCTGGATGCCAAATCATGGATTGACAACAATTGTTCGGAACAGAGTCTTTGTATAATAACCTTGTTTGCTTTTGGTAAATAAAAAGTCACAATCGAAAAACATGTTAAGGGTTATAACTGTTAAAATTTTAGCTCTTAAAATTTCTTACATAAGCTAATTAAGAAGAAACCAGATTCGTGTACTTTATTTTTTGTACTAACGACTAAAAATTGCCAAGAAACTCAATCTGAAAAGCTTGAGAAACAGTGCAACATGATGACACAAGGCACCAAAAGTTCTCAGCTTAATTATTTCTCAGGAGATTGGTAACCATTAGGGTTCTTGCTGGCCCAGTTCCATTGGTCCCTGCACATGTCTTCAATGCTGTATTTTGGTTTCCATTTCAGCTCACGTTCTGCCTTTTCAGTTGAAGCATAAACTATTTCACCATCACCAGGCCGCCTGCCAGCCATAACAATTGGAATTTTCTTCCCAGATGCCTTTTCAAACGCAGCAACCATCTCCAAAACTGACGTTCCTTTCCCGGTTCCTAAGTTGTAGACTTCACATCCTACTTTCGGATCGGATAGCTTTTGCAGTGCGGCAATATGACCCTCTGCTAAATCAACAACATGGATATAATCACGCACCCCAGTGCCATCCTTGGTGGAATAATCGTTCCCGAATATAGTCAAGTGAGGTAGCCTGCCAACAGCAACTTGCTGCATGTAAGGCATGAGATTGTTTGGAGTTCCACGGGGATCTTCTCCGATATAGCCGCTAGGATGTGCACCCACAGGGTTAAAGTATCTTAGCAATATGATCTTCCATTCTTGGTCTGCGTATTGTATGTCTCGACAAATCTGTTCAATGAATGGCTTGGTTCTTCCATAAGGATTGATTGCAGCCACAGGAAAGTCTTCTGTGCATGGAACCTCCTTTGGCCAACCGTAGACTGTGGCTGAAGATGAAAACACAAGGTTTTTG
This sequence comes from Adansonia rubrostipa, assembly GCA_038381775.1. NCBI lineage: Eukaryota > Viridiplantae > Streptophyta > Magnoliopsida > Malvales > Malvaceae > Adansonia > Adansonia rubrostipa. Next base: position 2,996,641 of record JBBYHM010000018.1, on the reverse strand, counting down.
CATCCATGGTCAGCCATTACTTCCAACAAGGTGATTGCTCCAATGAGATTGTTGTTATAATACATCAATGGTTTCTTCATGCTTTCACCTACCGCCTTCAATCCAGCAAAGTGTATCACAGCATCAATTTTTGTTTCTGCAAAAAGTTTTTGAAGAGCTGGTTTGTCTCGAAGGTCCAGCCGGTGAAACTGAAGGTTGTTGCCATATTCGCCAGCGAGCTCTTTGACTCTTCTGACGGCAATATCAGAGGAATTGTTGAGATTGTCCACCACCACTGCATTGTAACCCCCCAATATCAGCTGCAGCACCGTGTGGCTTCCAACAAAACCAGCACCACCTGTCACCAGAATGTTCTTTGGCATGATGATATGGATCCAACTGTAAGCCTAACTATAAGTTTGCTATTCCTGTATTTTGATGATGCGATGTAAATCTACAATACTGATATCAGCCTTCCAGACACATGCACTTCTCTCTTAAGTTCAAGCTAAATTTATTCTAAACTCTCAATCCATTGAGAAATTTCAAGCTGCATCATTTATCATGACTTAAAAAGGGCTGCTTATAATCCTTTTTGACTAATTGTCAAGGGGCTATCATTGCAGCTAGAAGAAAAGAGAATCACGTTATTATCTCCTTGCTTTTTTTAACTTTATTCACTGTCCATATCTAAATACATGTAACATCGACAGTATTTGGTTTCAAAATAATATCTTAGAACATGATTTTCTGTTGACAATTTTGCTAAATGTTGAAATAAGATGAAAAAGACTGTCATAATGAATTACAGATGAATGGTTTTTGGATAAAATTCTTTGCTTACAGAAAGACAAATATGAGATTGAAACACAATTTTGAGTTTTGATTGGCACACAGTGAAGAGTCTGAATCTAATGAAACATTGACAAACAGTTTGGAAATGAAGAATTAATAGTGTGGAACTGATTGCGGAATTGTCAAAAAGGTTCGGCTATAGAGTCCGTTTTACCATCTCTAGTTTTGAATGCTTCCACTCATAAAATAAACAGCTTAATCAGTAGAATTTATCCAGATCAGTTACGTTACTTGTATTTTTTTTCTTTTTAAATTCTTAATCTACACTTAACCTCTCCAACCCCCATTAATTTTAACCTTGTGTATGTCTAGATGAAAAGAATGATAAACCTGTCTAATTAGTTTTAACCTTGTATCGGACGAACCTTTTTTTTCCCATATAATGAGACTGGAACCCGAAAAAAAGAAGTTAAAACTATTGCATATATGTCCGAAGTTCCAATAATTTTTAAGGTTAATTGACAAAAAATATAGCATATTAAAGTCATATGGTGAAATTGTGAAAAAGGGTGATCAAACAGAAGCTAAGGAATGAGAATATAACATTTTTTTTAAATCAAATTAATTTTTATCAAGAATAGATTGACTATTAACTATTTATCTTTTAGGGTTTTGCTGCAGAGATTCCACCTCAGCTATACCTTTTTTTTTTTTTTTTTTTGCCTTTATCCATTCTTCTAACTTTGATGCTTTTTTTTTTTTCTCCTTTCCGGAATCTAAAGTATTATCTCATTTTCAGTTTAGCAAATTTCATGCTGACTACCATGCAAAACATTCACAATATCAGCACGGGGAGAATGAGGATTTAGGAGTTGAATGAAACAACCTTTCTCTAGGCCTCTGTCATCTAACTTCATTCCAAAGAAACCAATGTGATTAAACTTTATTAATTCCTGCCTCAATCATCACTGGAGATGTACCTAATTTTATCATATTCCAACATTTTCTATTTTGTTACATCCAAATGCTTGCACAACTGTGCTCATATATGGGTTAAAAAAAAAAAAAAACCTAGCTTTAATTATCAGAGTTCTTTCTTTCTTGCATCTAGGGGTGCTCATGCTTGCTAAGGTTATTGCTGCTTTTGCTACTATTTGTTCTTGCCAATTCTTTTCACCTTCATAAAATTTATTTTTAAAAAAAAACTAATGAGGAAAAAGCGAAATCATATTTAATTAAAATGATAAAATGGCGAAAATAATCCACATAACTCATTTGATTGAAAGGAACAAATGGTGAATTCGCAATTGATTTCAAATAAGCATATTATAAATATATAATGCAGTTTTTTATTTTAATGAGGTCGAGTGATCCGCTACTTATATGCTTCAATAAATGGATTAGCTCATTTCGAGCAAATGGAATAACAAACTCATATGCTTAAAAATATTTGTGTTTTATCAATAATTTTGCATCCTTCAGAACTCTAGATTTGGACACAAAAATGCACCCACCATATATAAATATTACTGTAAATTATAATTTTGTACAAACTATACACCAAGTAGATGCATTAATACTTGCAAGAGTGAAAAAGAATATACTTTCCAATTCAACTTCTCTTTCTAGCCATTTCCTTTCTTTTTTTAAACATTTTTTTTTGGGGGGGAGGGGGGGCTTTTCTAACTAATAATGGAAATTTACTTGGATGTTACTTCGCTGCAATAGATGTTCATTTCCCCTTTGCTCTTTCCCCTGTTCAATTGTAGAAAGCAAAACCTGTAAAATGTTTTCTGCATCTTCTTCTGATGCCATTTCCAAGTTGGTCTGAAACAGCGGAAGAGGCATAGATGGATTATTCCACCGCATCCTTGTCCCACCACTGCCACCCTTCCTTGACAGCTGCTGGTTCTGTCTCAATAAGGCATCTGAACTGCTTCCAACAATATGTACCATCCCATCATCAGCATCAGTGTGGATTACACTATGCAGGCTAATTTCTGTTTCTATGATCCACTCTTCATTTACTGCAACACCTTGGAATTCAGGTTTCCCCAAGTCCACAAGACTTGGACAATTAACAACCAACACGAGCCTGTCTGTCATGATGACGAATTTACCAGGTTTTTTGAGTGCTTTGGACATGACATACACGTCATCCTTGAGCTTGCCATCATCAGCTTCCTTAAGAACTGATATTCCAACAGCTTCTTCCCAAGAGTAAGGCCTCAAAGGAAGTTCACTACTTAGAGGCCTTGGCAGACGAACTCTAGAACGATGTGATCCCATATGGTATAATCTGCTTCTGTTCCTAATACTCTGTGCAGTTTTTCCAGTAACCTCAAGTATACTAGCAGCTGGTCTTCCCAGTAATCCTGTTACTCCCAAAGCTATTCCTGTACATAAGAAAGAAACAAAGTATTCCCGGTGATGAAGCTTGTCTTGTTGATAATGACAGCAAAAGGCTTCATAAAGACATGCAGTCAGCTAGGTGCCAGTGGTTTACCTGAAAGGATGCCAGGTAGGCCATGTTTCTCCGCTTCTTTAACCGGTGATTGAAGGAGGCCTGTAAGTCCCTGAAATCAACAATAAAATAAGACAACCTTGAAAAGGTATGCAGTAGGGCTGTAAGCAGACCAACAACTCTAGCTTTGGCATCTGTATCCAGACAGGATCCCCATAAGAGAAATAGCTTTTACCGAGCAGCTTAATTTCTTAGCAGCCTTAATAAGATAATAGGTTTTGCTGCTCGCACTGCAGTATTTATAATCCATATAGGAATAACTCAAATGAAAAGAACTAAAAAAATATATAGAGACAAAATATGGATAATATACCTCAAAGACTTCATTTATTATGCCTTTACTGTGTGAAGCTTCCCCCTTCAATTGCTTTTCCATTCTTGCAACAGCCTGGTCATCAAACGTAAATGCAACAATACCCTGCAATCAGAATAACTTTCCATTGTCAATCAAAGATATTTAACTGAATAATTCAAGTTTCTCATAGGTTAAGAAAAAAAAACCCTTAATTATTCAGAACAAGTTGCATCTAGTGATACCTTGTGTGCAGCTTTACTGAATTGAGTGGCAGCGTCACTTAATGCATATACTGTATTGCTCAGAAGACTAGTAGTGCCTTGAGCCATGCCTGTGATAATTCCAGTGGGACTCTAAAGGAAATCACCATTATTTCAGTCCCAAGATATTGAGGCAGAGTTAAAGTTAACAAAGAATAATGAATTTAATTACCTTCAAAATACTCTTGGCAGGAACTGCTAAGAAATCTCTAATTCCAACACCTAGACTCCTGGCAAATCCCATGGGATTACCTATAACACCAGCAGAGCCAAACACCTGCAGATTACACAAGTAGGAGCCCATGAAAGACTGTTTAGTTTCGAGAAGATTATGAATCACGACCAATGCAACACACCAGCATTTTAAATAGACTATAACATAGAGCAGATGAAATTCAAACATCATCTGCTGCAGAGTACAGAGAATTAATTTGTTTGAAACAGAATCTAAGTGAATTTGAGACTAAGGCATAACTTCAGAAAGAAGGAAAAACGGAGTTCTGAAGCATAACAGTACAAAACTAAGATACAAGTTAACATATTTCCAAAACAAAAGCCATCAATCATAGCCATCCAGCTTACTCAAGTGATAATATGCGATTTGGTTAGAGATCCTAGGCTCAAGCTGTCATACCAATGGAGCAACACAACATGAAATTTTGATCTGAGGCCTACGGGTAAGCCAACTGATGGAGGACATTCTTGCAACTTTTGGAAGAACGTCTATTCTAGGCATAAATTTAGAAAATAGGACTTAATTACTACGTGGGTATGTTTATTTGGTCATTCTATGGAATTTCCTCAGTACTTAGGTGGCTTTATTTTGATGGGCTTAAAACCTAAGATTTGATATTTTTTTATAGGGATTCTAAATTTTGGGACTTGAGATTTGAGTTCATGCAATTGAGATTTTTTGGCTATTATTGAGTGTTTTAGAATACCTGTTCTACATCAATCTGGTATCAAAGTAGACAAGATTTGCGGCTTTGAATTTGAGAGAACTATTTTCAACCAATCCTGAAAACTCCTCTTTTACCTACTTTTTCTCCCTTAAACAACTTTGAAATCAATCAAAAATTCTCACAACTTTAAATCACTAACTTAAATTCCGAAATTCTCTCAAATTAACTCCAAAAACTGCTCACAACTCAAAACTACGGATCTTTTTTACTCTGATACAGAAAATAACCTTGAATTCTCAACCAAAATTCTCAAATATGAATAACCAAGTATCTAAACAGCTAAAATACCAATCTCCAAAATAGCCAAAATATTAGTATCTCAATAGTAAATCAAGCCTGCTCGAAACTAAAATAACATAGGTTTTCTAAACCCTAAACCCCAGTAGAAATGCAAAAAACCATATATAACCCATAAGCCCTACTAATTGGAAAATAAGGAAAGTACCGATTAATATTTATAACCTAAATATTCTGTAATGTCCTAAATGCATACAAAAGCTACAATTAAACCCATACAACATAATAAGAACGATAACAAAGTCCTAGATAGTTTATTGCTTCATTCCACACCTCAGAAGGTGGTAGCACCAATCTACAGGGTTCAACGATTACACCCAAAAGAATATAAAATTTACCTTGTACATCTCATGGAGAAGTTGCCGAGTGTAGTGCCTAACGAGGATTTCCTGAATGGATTCCCAACTAGCCATTTGATGCATGATTGACAACTCTTTGAGATGAATTCGTGCTCCCTCTACATCAGCAAGAGCCATCAGACCTCTCTGCATTTAATAATTTTACCAAGAAAATTAGTAATTTGCTGTAAGAGAGGCATTCTAAGGGGATTTCCGAAAGTAAAACCAAAAGAATGGAATTGATATAAAACAAAGAAAAGTAATAAAGATGAAACAACATGAATTACACTAGCGAGACACATTTTGTGATTCAAAGTAAGACCTTTTAATGATTGACTTAGGAATAACTGCAAGATCAGAATCATGGATAAAAATTAGAAGAAAATATGAGAATCACGATCATTTTCCTCTTCCCTCCCACATCATGTCTACTTATTTTATTATTATCTCTTTTTTCTCCTATGCTGTTTATGGTTTTTGTGGAGAATGAGGTAATTAGAGAAACAGAACATGCGCCAAACCGATAAACAGAGAAACTAGCAAACATAGAAACTAACATATACTTAATAGCATTCTAAAATTAATTCATCAGGTTGTAAAGATCACCTGCAACTGTTATGTGGTTGCCGTAACTTCACTTTATTACATATGGGGGAAAAAGGACGAGAAAAAGAGATCACTACAGCTAGCTTGAGCTTGTTTTTTTAAGGTTTTTATCAATCTCAAACTTTTTAATTCAAGTTTGATTTTAAGTAATTATCAAAGCAAGAGCTGAAGCTTGCTTGTTTTGATAACTGAGTTAGTTTTGAACTTATTCATGAACTTGCAACTGAACTCAAAAAGAAGCTTCAAAGTAACAACTGAGACTCAATCTTAGAAACCTAACTCATGCAATCAAGATCACTTATAAAAGTAATAATTAGTAATGACAATTAATAGTTTAAATTTCTAGCCGAATTCAAATATCAAATAACAAAAAAAAAAATCTCTGCAAGCTCACAAAAAAAGGAAAAAAAAAAAAAAAAGACATTCATGAACTTAAACAAGCCACGATAAGCATCCTAAGTAGGCTCAATTAGCTTTAGCACGTTTACCAAGAATAATTAATGGGCTTAATCAAGACATTCCTCAAATGAATTGTTCACAACAGCTCTAATACTTTCATCCATAAGTACCAAGGCTAATAAGGTCTCATCCTAGCTAAATATCTAAATAAATATCTGCTTACCAAACCAAGCTTAGGTATCAACCACCTTAATGCAGAGTGGCCAAATTCCAGTCACGGTTAAAAGAGTAAAAACAATGTATGCCAAATGAGCATCTATAAATATACCATGTCTATGCATTTGTGCATGTAAAATAAATGTGAAATGATGTATTTGTTAAGTCTGACCCTTATTAAGTGATGCATGAAGCACAAGTACTTCCCAACATTCGGCTTAAGGAAAACCTAACCAATTCACCAAAGTCACGTGACATTTATGACCACGTATTCCAATTATTTCCTCACAGCCAAGTAATCAAGTATCCATTTCCTGGTTAAGCTCGAAGTGATCTGATTTCAACAACCATGCCAGTTTTATTTTTTTGAGACTTAACTTCTCTGATAACAAACTAAGATAATTCTAGCAGTTCAGAAAATTAATAGAGCTACTCACATGGATAAGAGATTCTCCTGAAGTAAGAACTCCATTTCTAAGCATCCAAGGAGAACTAGAAAAGCTGTTCAAACCAAGACTCATATTTGTTAGTTTAGTTTATAGGTGATAAAATAAGGGCTTCAGCTGAATTAAAAGAAATCAATCCCACTAGAGACAGTATTATTGGTTCTACCTAAAAGAAAACTTTATAGGAGCCAAATGAAATGATTCCACATAAATCTTCCTCTGCCTTCTGGCCAAACGGTGAATTTGCTGCCAGGGTGCCCCTATAGGAACTATTAAAGGTAGTAATCCACCAGTTTCATCAACTTTACTGAGCACAGGAGTGCCTATTCCATGTAGCTGTTCTCTTACTTTCACATGCTCAGAAGTTTGACCATGCATAAAACCTACATTGAAGATAGGATCAGAAAATGGCAAGACTTGACTCTGAAAACCCGGAGAGACAGCTTTGAAGAAGTAAAGCAAGCTCAATATCAGTTCCTGCTCAAGCTCAAGGCAAAAATCTGCCATTCTGCAAGCAATTAATATACTTCGATAAGCACTAAAGCTATTACACTACAAACCAAACAAATTATTAAGCTGCATTTAACTCTGCAGACAACATACCTTAAGCTTATATATTCGAAAGAAACCAACGAAACATCTTTCTTCCTCCACTTTGCCACAGCTAGGTAGAATACAGGTTCAAAAGAAGAGTCAGAAGAAATCAGTAATCCCCTTTCAACCTTAGATGTTGGGCTGTCATCATTCGTTATCTGGCCAATTTGGTTACTTCTGTATTCACTATTAAAGGAAAGGACGACGGGATAAGGGGTGTTATGCAGTTGATTATCTATTTGCAGTGAAGATATATGACAAGAAAGCTTTTGGTGGTCCACACTCTGAAGCAGATCAATTTTTATATTTTTTGCAGAGGCAAAAAGCAGTTCCTGCAATAAAGAGAAAGCTTAATAGATTTTGAAGTCTCTCTTTAGATCGGACCAAAAAACTACTAACTTGTATCTGCTAACCTGTGGATAAGAATTAACCAAAGAAATACCAATGCAAGGAATAGTAAGTGAAAACTTCTCCTTATAGTCAACAGATTTCTTTTGTTTCTCTTGTTTTTGTTTTTCTTTGAACCTAATGGTACTTTGATCCTTCATGTCTTTCAGAACATGGTAAGTTGAATCAATAATGCTGAGCACCTGAAACAGGAAACTCAACTGTTAAGCTACACAAATGTGAAAATCCCAGCTTAATGCACCTAACCATGATAAATGCACCTTTGTTGCACCCTCAGCACGCACAGATAAAAGCAACATCCTTTCTGGCTTCTGTAGACAAAATTTAGTATTAGACAAATACTTCATGTAAATCAGGATTCAGGAGTAGAGAGAAAATGATAACCTTGAATAGCTGATTTTTTACATTTAATAAAACCCTTATTCCAAAAGAAATATCTATAAAAGAATAAACAAAATCATATAGTACAGAGCATTACATCATGCAGTGTAATATTGCCAGCCATCTAGGCAGTTGGCAAATTACACTTCATACTTTGTTAACATTTCATAAATTTCTATAAAGACTTTGAACTTCAAATTAAAATTGCTTAATTTTTTTTCATTTCCAGTGATAACCATATTTTGACAACTATATTTTTATAATTCCACCAGCATTCTCTCTCCCTTGTTCTTGAAAAAATAACACAGCATTGTCCTCAAATTGTTCTCCTCTCATCTTCTATCTGAGCAGGTAGCTATGGTTATTAATGGCAGCAACCTTTATAACTAATATACTGATCACAATCATGACCACAACTGAATTTTCAACCAAATCAAACTTTAAAATTTTTTTTAAAAAATAATAATAAGCAACTACTAGGACAGTCCCAAACAAAAAAATATGAATGACAGCAAGGATATAAAAAAAGGAAATTTAGGAAGAAATTTGCCCTGGGCTTGGGTTAGAGAGGTGTGCAAAGATGTACGTGTGCTAGGGAGGGGGCAGGGTATCAGAAAGGAAAAGAAAGAGGAATCAGAAGAAAGGGTAAAGTCGAAAGTCCATGCATGATGGCTGAATAAAACAAGAAGTTGAGACAGCTGTGCAGAAGATGAGAAGGATAAAGAAAGCAGAGGTCGAAGAGATGCAGCAACATGATGTTGCTGACACCCAAGACTGAGTGGGCAAGTTTTTAGGAGCTGATGTCATCTCCATTCATCAAGACTTAAAAGAATCAAAGGCCATGATGAAGAGGAAAATGGTGATTACTGTGATACCAGGCAGGGAAATAGGAGTCAGGTCAGCCTGCAAGATTCTAGTCAAAACCCAGCAATTGAATACTTGTTTTTGCAGATCAATGGTCATGTGCAGCGGAATATTTGGGCTATAGCACTACATTTTAAATCACAAAAGGAAAATAATGGAAGAACGAAAGGATACTAGGGAAAAGACTCGAATTTTTTTTCTCGTTTCTTCCCTCTCTCTTTCTTCATTTCCCTACCCCTCCCTTTTAAAATTTAAATATTTTAACTTCATTAGGTTTTAAATTATTTAAATTAATGTTCTAAGAATAAAATCATTAAATGATTGTGTTTATATATTTATAAAACTCATGTAATTATTTAGTTTTTTGGTTTAAAAATTTATTAGTTTTCCGCCAGGTTAGTGCTACAAAGACCAACGCAGCCATGCAGGTCATCCATAGATGCAGGTGCAGCAAAGATAACAGACTAACAACTTCCGTCCAAATAAGGGCTCAATTGGGTATGAAAGAATAGTTGCTTATCTTGAAATTTGGGTAAAGCAGAAGGGCCTTTTTTAGATATATCATAAAATTATGTTCATCTTAAAACTACGCTTCTAATGCTGCTATAATCATTAAATATAGCATGAAACTAGAAATGGTTATATTGTGAACTTGCAAATTTTATGCTGCAAATTGACCCTAAAAGATAAGTTACTGCAGGAGGGGTTCAATCCTGGGAGAGAATCAGCTGCATTATACAACTTCTCCTTTACCAATTCAGAGTGGATCAAGTTTACGGATCTGCTCAGACACCCTTATCTCAAGTCCTGTTTAAAGCAACAAAACTAATAGCAGAATGATGTACCTCGGAAGTTGACTGTAGGTGTACAGGTGTATATTCTTTCAAATCATCTAGAGCAAAAGAACCCACCATACGCTCCCCTGGTACCTTTATTTGTCAAACAAAGATTCATTAGAAAGGCAATGCCTTACTTTGGAAAGGAACAAAGAGTAAAGCAGGCATACCTCAATAAAGACACGATGGGGATAGCAGGGTTCATCCCATGCATAAGGGCAGGAAGTGTATGGGTGAACAATGGTGTCAAGTGATTCACACCTTTGTTGGTAAATCCTTAGTCTCTACAATAACACAAATGATACAGAACTCTCATAAATAATGATAATTAAAGTTCAAATGGATGATACAGAATGCAAAGAAGGTAATTGAGGGATCAAACTACTTAAGATTTGGACTTTAGAGTTGGTATTCTACGTTTGTTGGTTTAGGATCTCAGTGCATCAAAAGTAGCACATATCATAAATAACCCCCAAAAAGCAGAAAGAGAAGCAATAATAGAAAAGGCAGAATAACATTTAGTCAACCACAAGAAGTAAAATATAAGATAAAATAAAAAAACTCTGCTAAGAAATGGTCTAACAGCACATAAGCAAAGAATGCGGTTCAACAATTTGAACATGGCTTAAAAAATGCTGGCGTATACATAGCACTAAGCAGAGACACATAGATTAAGTATTTGGTTCACTCATTCCGTCATTAGCAATTGAACTGATTAGGAATAGTAAGTTGGCATCCGATGCATTAAAATGTCACAAAATATAGAAATCAGAAATTAACAAGTATAAAGCAATTAGCTAAGAGCACAAAAGAGGCATTAATCAAACAGCTACTAACCTCCTTTGAGAAATTATCAATTCGATATGGCATATACCCTGTATCATCCTCTGATAAGAGAATCAAGTTCGTCCCAGAATTCCCCTGGAGGCTTCCACCAATCTTTTCATCCCTGATGGAAACATCAGCATTCTGTACCTCCACCCGTATCATTTTCATTGTTCCAGAAGCATAATTCCTTATCTTCACTTGAGTGTCACCTAGATGATCTGGCAAGAAGCTACCAGACCATTGCCAGCCAGGTTCATCAAAACGCATGGAAATCAACAGCTCCCTGCAACAGATTGGAAATGGATAAGCAAGCCCGGGAGGGACAAAAGATAATGTATGATAGTTTTAGAAGTTATAACCAAGAAGTTACACAAAGTTACCATCATCCCATTCTAATTAAAATTAGTTTAGATAATGATAATCCCCCCCCCTCTCTATTTTAGCCAAATAAAGCTTTGTAAATGTTTATATTGTTTCACACAGCAATCTTGGTTCAACCAGGATCCATATTGCCAGCAGCATCTGCCATGGTTAAATCATGTCAACACCAACACAGTGAAGTGCTGCTATTACTCCTAAAAAACCTACCAATCAATGCAGCTCTCAGGCCTTCTAAATTAAGTAGGGGAATACATATAGCAAGTTCTGATGATCCAGGGGACTATCAACTTCCAATACCATAAGAAAACTTGATAACTTTATGAGGAAGCAAGTGATAGCATTACTAAATTGACAAACTGTTCATTGCAAATCTGAGACCGTTGAGGAGGTATTTGAAGGTAGACTATGAACAGTGAGCACATGTAGGAATGAGAGTCTACAGATAAATTAAATACTTCGTCCCTTTGTCTCAGTAGTTCACGAATGGCTTGGCTTGGAGCAGCGGTTTTAGGGTTTAGGAGTTAGCTTTCTAGCACACATTGGCTAAAGGTTTTATTCATCAGTTCAAATGTTTAGTTATGAATATTTTTACTTGGTTATATATCTTAAATGGTCTTGTTATTTCTTTAAGTCATGTATAGGATAGTGCAAAGACAAGAAGTTGCTCTCCTGTTACATCTTTAGTAAAAGTAGTCAGCAAGGGGATTTTTTTAACTGAAAAAAGCAGGGGAAATTCTGTCTTATTATTTGAAATATTCCCAGCAAAACAAACAGGATATAAACTATCCCAATTTAAAACACATAAAGGAAGACTATTACCAATATCTTATTCCCAACATCAAATTCTCATAAATCTAATTCCTAAAAGAATCCAAGACAGGCATTCAACCTCAAATTTATTAACAATAAATAGTGAGGCCCAACTTGAATATAAAGACACAACAAAGTGAAGACCTAAACAATATGGGTCGATAGTTGACACCACTCAGTACTCCCCTTCAAGAGTTGTTCCAATACTAACAACCAAAACGAATAGGCCTTTCAAGTGGATAAACACTTCTTGGGGCAATAAGCAATAAGAACGACATAAAGAATCTGAGCTCTACTACCATATCTCATTCAACCTGGATCCAAATTTAGGAGGCATCAAAATAAAACCACCACGTAAGAATGAGAGAGGCCCTTAACAGGCCTATCATCTGGGCTTCAACATTGCATTTAGGCCAAATAAGCAGATCACAGTAGCAAACCGGGGGGAAGGGGGCGCAAGCTATTTAGACCAATTGGCAATAGACAGCGAATCCCAACTTGGATATAAAACCATGGCAACTTCAACTTTAACTGACATGGAATAAAACCACTCAACATAAAGATGACAAAGTACCTAGCTGTATCTGTCCAATGAAGCTGTGAATGTTGCCTCACACCCAAATGATAGACAGCATCGGTTCCCTTCTGCTTATAATATAAGTCCTTGCTGCATGCATTACTGATAACATATCTGCACGGCAAACACTTGCTATCAAAGAGACAAAAACAGAATGTGTTGATAAAAAATAATAGTACTTGACTGGAGACAGCTCTCCTTTTTGCATTCTTATCAAAATCATTACCTTGGCTGAAAAGTAATGGCCCGCGTCCTCCCAGCAAAGGCTCCAGCAATAGCATTAGATGTAACAGATAATATAAACATTGCATTTGAGGACGGCTGTGGAACAAGAACAGTCGTTGAACCACTTGGTGGAACAAGAAGAAAGGGCCCTGACCATGAAGAATTAGGCATATTTTCTGAATTATGTCGACGCAAACAATTACCTATGCAAACCACAATTTCCCTTCCAGCAGAAATAGGACGAGGAGAATATATGCATGCCTTAACCATTCCATACTCTTTTTCCACAAAGTCATTATTCCCTGACAACTGAGTGCTTGAACCCAATCGATTTTTCAGAATATTTGAAGAAGTTTTCTGATCCACTAAATCATGCTGGTCAGTTTGTTTCTGAGACGATGTAATCAAGGGATTTCTAACAAATCTTCCTAACTGCAAATCAAATGTTTTTGTAGTTGAAATAATGCAATCTTTCAAGAAAGAACAGTCCAAACGGTCAATTTGCGAAGCTCCAACAGATGAGTGTTTGTCAGAAAGTAAAAGGCTCAGACCATCTCTGGTGCCTTGAAACAGCTCATTATCAACTTTATTGTAGCAGGAAGGTAAAGTACAGACAGTTCTATCCATCTCATTGGTAAACTCCGTAATATTCAGTGGGAATGCTGTGCAGTTATATAACAGAAAGGGAACAAAGATGAAGAGTTCTCGAGCACCAGAGAATGCATCCATCATCTTTTCCACAGTTACATATATTGGGCCTAGAACAAAAAAGTAAAAGATATGCTATGAAAAGAATTAGTTAAAATTATAGTAATGTAGGAACCAATAGATATAAATTACCATTACAAATATCAGGGTCAAAGACAACGGTTTCAGACTGACAGAACTTTGTTCCACTGAACTTAGCAGTGGTACTGAATGTTTCTGTGCGCGGAAACTTAATAACTGAAGGTCTATATCCATGAATATTGAACTCCACTGTCAGGTCATGTGATAGATCAATATAATGAAATAAAGTCACTACCTGAAAAGATAGGTGCATGATTTAACATTAGTTCAGAGCACCAAATCCTAGTAAGTTAAGAGATGCACGACACTACATTTTTCATGGTAGAACAATGAAAACAAACCTTTGAAAGCAATGCAGTACGAGTAATTCCACCACTTTCAATCGTCAATGATATTGCCTCAGGAAGATAGTTATTAATGACTAACGGAGCGCTTAAAGTCATTTGATGAATATACCGATGTTTTGACTTGTCCAGACATTTTATATTTTTATTGCTACTTTGGATTGACTGGTTCAGAGTATCATCAACATGACTCACTGAGCCCTTCTTTAGCCTGTCAGCTGCAGGTATGCTAATATGCTGAAGTGATACGCAGCAACGGAATGGGTCACTGCTTGGATGAGATGGATAACATACAAAAGACCTGAGCAATCCAATTTTCCCTTCCAAGGATAGAAGATCAGAGAGGTTGTGCACTTCACTCCACAGGTAAGAATTCCCAAGTGGACGCCACCCCATCCGACCAGCTTCAGCCAAATGGAGAGGCAGCGGGAATTCTTGACCAGGATATACTGGGTCTAGAATCTGGAATAATCAGCACAAAGACATAACAAAGAGATGAAGACGTGCATAAATAAACAATGAAATTTATAGGAATCGAACAATAGATTTGTCCACACCTTCGGTGAAATACCAAATGGAATATCAAACCGTAGTTCCAATGGAATTGAAGTAGCATTTAGGATTATCACCTGAAATTAAGAGGAATTAGAAGAAGCTAACAAACAACTGAAAATCAAAAACTCTTTTCAATATATGCACATATACATACTGTTGAGTACAATCGTATTAGCTTGCTATATCGTTGCATTGAAACATCAAACACAACAGGGACTACAAAACCATTCTTGGCACCAGCTGCACCATTTTCTTTCAGGTTTACGTTGTATTGTGAATTATTTGAAAAATCAACCTCAAAATATGTACGTCCAACAAGATCCATTGAAACAGGAGCAGAAGGCACAGACATGCCATCAAACTGAATAGTCATCAAATGATGAGCCACTCCATTTGATTGCCTCTCACTGAGATTGTCAGAAGAATGACTAGGCCCATAATGAAAAAGTTGTTGCACAGGAATATCGTTAAGATAAATTGGAACGGAAGCACCAGCTTGCACAATTTTTCCATCTTTCTCTTTTGTGATATCAAACTGATCAGAATCAGCCAGTCCTTGATAAACATGATATTCTAGAGGTGAAGAAGTCAGGTTTTGAAGTATATAGGGAGCATATCTTCCTTCTGATATATTTTCAGTGAGCTGAGAATCTAGAAATCTTTGCTTTTCAGAAGGATCATGTTCCGAGAATCCCCAGGCATCCTTAACCATTTCAATTGTCCTGAGAACAGTCTTTGAATTTTTTTTTTCAAAGTAAGAAAAGTGATATAATAAAATAACAGTAAAAATCTACACATGATAAAGCGAACAATGAGATTAGTCTGGCAACAATATCATAAGAAAGAGACTGCACCCAGAGAAAACTGTCTATCAATCTTAAGCAACCAAGGTAATGTGATTAAAAGATGTGAATAAATTTGATGTGGTGCGCAACCATGAACAGCAATAGAATTCCAAAGATGAACAATATTTATTACAACTACCAGTTTAGCTATTCCCTTTGAATGACAATGATTCACTTATTTACAATGCTTCACAAGAAAACCTCTTTTATGCGATTTTAAGATTCACAACTTGCACCTTCAAGTGATATGTGAACAATAATGTCCAAATGATTAAGAACAATAATGTGCTAATTAAAGGATTAAACGATTGTTGGTCTTAGTTTTACTGATTTCAATATATATTATGGTCTCGTTGTACCCTACGTATAATTTATCCAGATTTTGATTAGCTCAAATTGTGCTATCAGTCCTTGTACTTAGGCCACAATGCGGATTTAGCCCCTCTGCAATGATTCATAAAATTTTACTACAACTTTTCAGGATCTGGTATTCTGGTCCAATCAGTAACAAAGTTTATTTTCCACCTTTAAGTTCCCTGACATGGACATTTGACTTGCTGGTGTGGCATTGGCCATGCTGACATGGCAAAGGCAGGATGACTTTATTTGGGCAGCTGATGATGCGGAATTTTTTTTCTTATCCATGTGGCTTTTTTGTTTTTTCCTACGAACCTTCTTTTTTTTTAATCCAAGAATTAGTTGGTAGAAAATATAAAACCCTTTTTCCTTTTTCTTACTTCATTTCCCCACCCTCTTTCTCTCCCTAAACTTAAATATCCCAGTGAGCCACCCCAGAACCCAGATCCCAACATCAGGCTGCCATTCCGGCCACCACCCACAGTCACCGAATTATCTCCAAAAACTACCCAAGTGCTCTTCACATCCAACAGTCCAGATTTTCCTGAAAAGCCTTCCTTTGTCACGGTCATTTCTAAATTTTGTTCAACAGTTGTTTTACGAAAATGAAATTCTGGAAGATGCTCTGTTGCCATCCATAATGCAGAATGCTGCGAAGTTTCCTAACATTAGAAGGGGGTGAGAACCAGAATAGCCACCGATCTGTTCACCTACACCAGATCCGGCAAGTATGGCTGCAATTTTTTTTACCCTTTTTTTTTTTCTTTTTTGTTCTAGAAAGAGAGGCTGTAATGAAACTTGAGTTTGGATTTTGGGCAATTTTAACTGTTTTCTTTGTATAAGAATTTTAGTTTCGTACCAAATTTAAATTTAACATAATATTATAAATAGGATTAGAGTAAAATAGGAAAAAAGATGAAGCAAATACACTTCAATCAAGGGAATGTCCAAGTGTTAGACACATGTTGAAAATGTCAGGACATGTCAAAAATAAAATCTGACATGATCAAACCACGGTCAAGACATGACTAGACAAAGTTTAAAAAGTTCCAATGTGGTTGGGCACACGATGAAGGGTTTTTTTTTTTTTTTTTTGGCAGCTTTCCCTGAAATATGGAATTAACAATTAGTTAAAGCCCATATCCTAAGAAATTCGAATACTTGAAATTCATAAAATAAATAAAAAAACGGAGAGAAACAACAAGAAGGAGACTTAATGCTAGAAAGAATGGGAGTAGAAAGCAAATATCAAACCAAATATCTTACAAGGATTGAGAAAAAGAGTGAAATAAGACAGAGATGGCATAAAATGAGGCAAGCAGTGTTGTTAAGGCTTGCGCCTAGCATTGTAACTTAGCGCTAGTCAACAAAAGCGCCTCAGACCTTTTCGGGCAAGGTGCATTTGATCAAATGCATGCTTGGTGCACCTAGGCAAGCTTTTTGTAAGGCTATACATGCCCAAAAAAAAAAGGCCCACCTGATTGAAATTCTCTTTAATTTCCTTTAATTTTAATCTTTTTCATTAACTAAACCTTTACCAGTAAGATAGGAGATAATATCAAACTCTCTACTTCTCACCATTTGCATATTCAACAACAAACATAGGACCATAAGGAAATCATGCATATTGGCCAACAAAAGACAAAGAAAATTTTGAATGTTTTGTAAAATAAACTGGACCACGTTTTAGAATTTATTATCATACAAATATATTTTAAGCTTATTTTTCTTACATAGACACATACTAAAATACACATATATACATATTAAGCCTCGCTTCACTTAGGCAAGTATTTTTTTATATGTCTTGCATCTCAGCCAATATCAATGTTGTCAAGACGCCTGGCACGCCTATGCCTTGCGCCTTAGCACTAGACAACAAAAACACCTTGGACCCTTTCGAGTAAAGACATATTTGATCAGAAAGCATGCGCTTGGTGCACCTAGGTACACTTTTCTTTTAAGATGATGGGCATAAAAGGCAAAATTTAAAAATTTAAAAAAAAAATGCCTAATCAGAGTTCTCTTTAATTTCTTTTATTTTTAACATTTTTTTTCATTAGATGTAACTTTAGTAGTAAGAAAGGAGATAGTATCAAACTCTCTGCTTCTCAATATTTGAGTTAACAACATACATGAGACCATAAGGAAATCATGCATATTGGCCAACAAAAAAATGCCTATTTTGCAGACCACTCTTTAGAGTTTATTATCATAATTTTATATATATATATATATATATATTAAGCTTATTATAGACACACACACACACATTACATATCGCATCTTACTTGACTCAAGGCAAACGCTCTTTTTGCACCTTGTTCTTGAGACAATATAAGGATTCCACAACACTGGGCAATATAAAGTTTCTATCGCCTAGAGTGTGGCTTGCACCCTTGACAACAATGGAGACAAGTATGAAAATAATTCCCTTGTTGAGTAATTTCGAGCATGATAATTTAGGCCTTACGACCTTGAGTTCAAGCTATTTTCTCCTAATGGATTTTTAAGGTTTCAGTTTTTAAATTCAAAACTAATTTAAGAAATTGAAAAGTTATTTGCATGTTAATATTTGATAGGAAAGCATTAATTTTACATTTTTATTGTATATTATAAAAAAAAAAAAAAATCCTTGCTGTGTCCTCAAGTACCCTTGTCCTAATTATTTAGAAATTTTCATGTCATTGTATCATGTCATGTCATACCAGTATTGCGTGTTTGTTTTCTACTGGAACCAATCCAACACATGCCAAATGGCTACCAAAAAAAGCCACATGGCATTTTAAAGTTTAAAAAATTCCAGCTAAGCATAGGTGGATGCCACATTAGCATTGTCAATGCCATCAAAACCCATTCCCCCCATGCAATCCCACATCTTGGCCACATGGACTAGGAAAATCCACATCAACAGAACCCCAAACCACCAGCAAAAAAGCTCACCACATATGTTAAGTCAACACCACATTATCAGGTCAACTTCTATATTAGCAAACTTAACGAAGGAAAATTAACTCTATTATCGATTGGACAAAAATTCCAAATTGTAAAAATGTAAGGGTCGTATAAATCTTGAAATCATTGTAGAAAGACTATATCCACATTTTGGCCTAATTGAGTTTCGGCAACCAGTATTAAGTATGAATTGAGCATAGATGCGATCAGATAGTCTCCCTTGTATCAGAATGCTCTACTTTACCCCGGTTTCTTCTCTTCTAATTCCTCTGCTCCTTCCCCCCTTCCCTCTGATATCCCCTATACCTTTCCTTTCTCCCACTCTCTCCCATTCATCCCCCATGTCATATCTCATCCTAGCACCTAAGTTACTTATCTGACAGGTGATCATGCAACCATTAGAAACATAAAAAAGGAAAGATCACCATGTACCTCAATTAAGGGTTCTGTAATATTGAAGTTAAGCTGTCCTGTTGATACGAGATGTACATCTGTAATAAAGGAGTTGTCTAGCAGAGCATTCAGCTCTTGTTTTCTAATTATCTCCGTCTCAATCTTCCAAGGCTCGAGAAAAGGCTCCCAAAAGACCTACAACAAATGCAAACAGAACAACTAGGAGAATAAGTCATGTGGAGTTAAAAATAAACAGCAATGTATACTATATGCCAATATACCTTGTGAATGTTATTGTAATTCACTTGGATATCACATGCAGCTGCACTTTCCATGCTGTTTTGAGTCATGTTAGCACGGAAGAGGAGGTTCTTCAGAAGAACTTCTAAAAGAGGTCCACTACAACTCCACTGAAAAAATATATATATAAAAGGCAAATATATGTATTAAAGTGAAGGAACAGAAGATAAAACATGAAGTGGTATGCTATAGCCAACTCGACAACATAAAATGGTATTCTATTTTTGATGGATAGGACATAGAAATTTAATTAAACAGAAAAGCAAATAAAGCATGTAGAGATAACCACGTAGTGGCAATACATAATTTATTTCGATAGCTACAAATTGTGAGAAGCAGCCAAACAATCACATTGTCTTCATAACAAGCCATTGGAAAGAAGAATATCATGCCTTTCTCTCGCTCACACATCCACTTGTGGAAGAAGAGAGTTTTACAAAATAAGTAAAAACTAAAAATTAGAACATTGTGATCCTTAGTTTCCCCACACCAGATCCAATCTTCACATCTAACACATCATGGAAACTCCATATATAGAAGGCAAATTTATTCACCAAGTCAACCCAAGTGAATTACTAAACAGTTAACAATTTGTGAAGAACAAATAGCACACACATGCACTCAACAAAAGCAAAATGCAATACCAAAGAGATCATAAGCAATAACACTAATTAACTCTTGTCAAGTTCTAGCTAAAACATTAAGGTCCAGCGGATAAAGTAGTAAAAATACCCTTCCATCAGACAGCATAAGAGAGCCCTTCCTTAGCTGGATCTTAAACTCCATACTTCCGAAGTTAAACTGAGATCTTGATCCAGGAAAATCAAACTTTACATCATGCAAGAAAAAGAATATTTGATGTGATAGCCATAAGTCTAGCTGGTCACACCGAAACCCCAGATTGGCATGTACTGGCTTTGCCTGAATATTGCATATCTCAGTATCCACATTAACTTGAAATATCTCGAAGAGAGGCCAAGAATTGACATATTCATCGCCTTGAAAACCCACCGCACCACTTGTTTTTTCCAAAATGCACTTGAACTTTACATTTTTACCAGAAATAATTAGTTCACTACTTTTGCCATGTGTCATAAATGTCAAAAGTTTACAACTCCTATCAATACCAGTAGAAGAAACATTCTGCAAGCCCTTCTCAGTAAATGCTTCATCAATGACATGTAATGGAAAATAAACCCTAATGCCAATATTTTCAGACCTAAGAATAAGGACAACTGTTTCCTGCATCATGCTCAGTGGCACATTATAAGCTGAGGCACCTGACTTTTTATCAGAAATTTCAGGAACAGGTGCTGATATATTATGAACTGGATGAATCATATTCACATCTGAACTCGTTGACAATGAATCTAACTTTGCAGTTTTGGCAAGTTTTTTCCCATAAGACTCGAGCAGGTCAAGGACCTCAGTCCAGTCAGAACATTGTAGCCAGATATCAAGAGAAGGAAGACAAATATAGACATCACTTTGACATGGATCAAATTTTGAGAAAGACAAATCAAGAACTGATGATGTTGAGCAAGTACCAGAACAGCGTGCTAGCATAACCGAATTTGGCAATGAACATAATGCTAAAGAGAAAAAACTTAAATCCAAGTTTATAGGTTTCCCATTTATCACCGACATGGAGCAAATAAAGTTCATTTCAGCTTTAGCAACTGGTTCAAGTAAGCCCTTCCCCAAGCGATTCAATTGTATTGCAAGTGATTCAACATGACATCTGACTTCAGAAAAGGTTATGGAAGAATCTACAAGTGAAACTGCCCTATTTTCCTTTCGCAATCTCCTTGACTGTAGAAACTGTAAAACATCAGATGTGTAACTTTTTGATTCATCCTGAACAAAGGAAAACTGGTCTATGATTTCCAATAACGCTTCAAATCCACCAATTAAGTAAAAATCTGTCAAAGAGGCCTAGAATAGATGAATCATACATTTCAATGGAAAATAATAATAAAAGCGATGAGTATTATTCTAAAATTACCAAGAGAGATTAATTGATCATACCATCAATAAAAACTTGACAAACACCGATTCTTGACATGATACATGTGGAACCAGAAGATTTTGTAGAAAGGGATTCCAATTCGCTAGGTATTCTGATCCAAACATCAGCACTGAATGGCGCTATCAAAGGGAAATTTATGGGTTTGGTACCTGGAGTAAGTGTCAAGCAATCATCCTCAAACAACAACAATGATAGGGACAAATCTCGTCCAAAAATATTCAGACAATTGTTTGTTCTTGCAACTTTATTTTCTGGAACCACATATTCAGGAGGAATGTCCTTCAGCACATCACTCAAAGCACAATCATTGATAAAACTACCATATAACTGTTGAATATCTGTCTTCAGAAACTGATGGTCATTACTTTCTATGGGCAAAACCAAAGTGGAATCCAGAACCTCAAATTTATAAATGATAGCGCTCTCAATTTGGCCACCTATATACTCAATATTTTTGCTTACAGGCTGCACACTTGAATTTGAACTCCAGTCATGCAGTGAAAAGTAACCAATTATGATGGCCAAGTAATGGAATGGTAGAACACAACATGTATGCTGAATTCCAAAGCTAACTTCAAGCTGCGAACTTAGTGATCCAGAACTCACTTTCTTCACACGTATATTTAATATTGGAGAAAGGTTTGGTGATGAAGGACCCCACAAAAAGTCATGCAAATTATTGGTCCACCATGATGATGTGAGAATCACCCCCTCAGAAGAAGAGACCAGATCCATACAATCACCATAAATGCTAAGGGAAGATTTTGAGGTTGGCAGCATTATTGTTCCAACAATACAAGATGAATCATGGAAATGCAGTGTAACTCCTGAGAGATTGATGTCAATAGCATATAAATTTGCATCAGAACTCCCTGACACAGGAAGTGCAACCATTCCCATTGTGGATTTTAACTGGGAGGTATGAAAAGGGTTAGATCCCTTCTTCAAACTGCAATTTGGGCTTCTAAACTTGTTCTCTCTTAAATTCAATAACCTCCTCCAGTCAGGAACAGAAAAACGAAGTGAACTCTGTAGACTACCAATGGAACCTGAATTATGTATTGTAACAAATGGAAAACAATCCAAAGATATGCTTGCATGATCAGATGATCCTATTTCAGAGTAATTTGAGAAACCAAATCTTTGGAACTGAAAACCTGGCATATTTTTGGTACTTTTAGCTTCAGAAGTGCAGCCAAAAGAATTCTCAGCTCCAGTAAATGGACTAGATGAACATATTCTATCATAAAACCCAACCAACAATCCAAATATATATGGATAGCAATGGAGGTCAACATCATTCAAGTATACTGTGAACTTGTGACTTGCGAAATCTCTATTCCCAAGAGCTTCATAATATAAAAGAAAACAAGCCTTTGTTGATTTATTCTTGTCACAAAGGTTATCACTTGCACTACCAAGCGTAATGGCCATTCCATCCCAATTTGCATTATTTGAGGGATAAAGATCCTTGAACGAGCATAAAACATGTTCCCCATCCAATGTATGTGCAGTAACCTCGACTGATTCCAAACCGACCCAGCAACTCTCATACTCGAGGAGAGAATACCTACAATTGTAAGAAATTTGATTTCTAGATAAAAACGTATGCACTGACCTAGCATTCAGTAAAGAAGAAGATTTGAAAGTAATATTCATAGCTAATTGATATATTAACAAACTTTTTAGAAAGAATTTCATATGACACATGTATGCAATTTGCAAAGCACCTGTAGCTTAATTTCAGACACTACTAGTTATGTCCACAAGCAGGTGAAAGAAAAGTACATCTGCAAATTTAAGAAGAAAATTAACAGTCAGCAACATACCACACATCTAGATTTTTCAGAACAAACGTGATGGAAGAGCTATTTTCTCCATCATTTCCAAGATCAACAAGAAAATTGACTGATTTGATGTTTGCAGTTAGACTGAAACCAAAATGAGGAGCCCCTGGGTGACTTGATGCATTATGAAGTGAATTTGGGTTTTCCAGCATGATAGGTTCAGATCTTGAACATTGTACATTAAGAAGCACTATCAGTGCAACAACTGACTCGTATATTGATTGAGAAAAGTTTGCATCAAGCGATCCTACAGCAACATAAACCTGCAATCAAGAATGCTGCTCAAAAGGAAAATCCTAGAGCAAGATATCTTATTTACACATGCAAATCCAACTAAAAAGACAGAAACTTAAACACTCCCAGGTATAGAACTTTTGCCATAGGAAGCTTAATCATCCAGTAACATAAAATGGCACAATTGCAAAAAGTAAGGGAAAAGGGGGAAGCAACCAAAAAAGAGGCATAGTTCCCATAAAATCTGCTCATATCCAAGTCACATGATCCTTTGCATCTCCAATACAAATTATTCAGATAAGTCCGCAGCAAAGATAGTTACTAAAGAATGGTTCAATGAGTTTTAGGCAAGTGGAGAAAAAATAGAAATTTTAAGGAATAAAGGAAGGTTACAGTTACAAAGATCTTCATGAGATACATTGTTGTATGTGATGACATGTGTACAGTTATTGCTTTATTCATCCTTTACGACGAAGGAAGCACCTTGTTCAAAAACATGCATGTATTCAAGTATTACATAGAATAAACTTAATAATATTAACAAATTCTAACAAAACATTCTTTCACTCCTCTTTATTTTGATTTCACCACATAATACAACTATAGAGAGACAAGGACTTAATTCAGATGATAATAAAAACAAGACTTCAGACACCAAGAAAAAACAAGACTTCAGAGACCAAGAAAAAAAAATGTTATGAACTTTCGCATGTGAGTTCATATGTATATCCCTATGCCGTTTTAAAATTGAAACGCAAAAGGGGCATGGAATATTCTTTCAATTTTCCATTCTTTTAATACCACCGCACGAGACCATGGGAGTAACATAAAGGGGAAAAGAGAGGTATCTGTGAAAAAGATGAATTAGAAAGAGGACTTAAAACCAAGAGTATTTTGCCATGTAATTCCATGATGCTAGAGAACCAAAGGGATATCAAAATAAGATAAGATCTTCCCTCTCTTCAAAATGTCACCACACGAGAAGTATATCGACACAAAAAGTCCCTTACTATCTCCAGTCAAAGTATGAGATAACATAACAAGTTAATGCTTATTGCAGCAGAAAAGGGCCTCAATCTGAAGAAATACCCAAAACGTCTCTCTGAAACCCAAATGCTAACTTTAACAATTTAGTTATACCTAACTAAATGTATGCGTTGACCTATACTATTTACATATATAAAGAAAGAAAAAAATTTGGAGTCAGTGGAGGGAAGAGACTGGCTACAGAGGAATATTCACTTTCAGAATAAACAGAAGTGCAACAAGAAAAAAATGAAACAACAGAAACAAGAACACTTTCAGCATTCCAATCAGTCATCATAAAAGCACATTGTTTTAGCACCTGATAACCATAGATCTACATTCTACAAGATTCAATCTAATTACCTCCAATTGTTTCAGTCTTGATTCATCGGGAATAATGCAAGATGCAAAAGTAATACGGGCACAAAACTTTTTCACAATTGAGATAGCGTGGGGATAATTAGGCTTCACCAGCTTCACCTGCTCATATAAGTTGCTATTATCGGAAATAGAGTAACAAAAATATAGAATAAAGTATCTAACAAGAACAAGACAACTGACCTCAAAATCAACCAGTTTGGTCTCAAAGTGATTATAAAGATCTTGAAGCTGAAAACTTGTTAACCAATCAGAGGTGGATGAAGAATCGACTAAGTTCTTCTGGATAAATGATTGTCCATCAATACTTGAACTGAGAGTGTCTAACTCAGTTCTAGAAGCAAAAACAAGAGATCCCAAGTCAAAAACCTGGCAAACACACAATGGATCAGAAATTGAACTTTAATATGCAATAGTAACAATGTGAATGTCCTAATAAACACATTAAACAATGCAGTTACCATGTTAAACTCTTCTGAAACTGCATTCCCGGAGGGAACACTTATTGTAATGTTGGTGATACTAACATCCCATGACATCTTCTTATGACTCGATAGGATGCATCTGCAAAATATAAATAAACAACTAGAACTGTCCGTGTCTACAACATGTACCGTTTGAATCATAAAAAAATTTCACCAACATTAACCAGTACACCAAGTACCAAAAGAACTTACTCAGCTTTTGCTAGCAATCGAGACTTAACATCTTCAATTCCATTAAGTGACGACAAAACCTGCACTAGGTTAAGTACTTAGTATTACTTGCATGCTACCCCTGTCCTCACAACTTTCAAATAGAAAAACATGGAAAGATGTTATTTTAATTATTCTATAGTTGAATAACTGAAGGAACATTTTCACCTGTAAATTTAAGAAGACAACCTAAATAGCAAGTTCATGCATTGGACTCTTCAACATTGAAAATTGGCAGATAAACAAATTTAAGCATCCATCAATGACACAGGAACATTCTAGTTACAAACTTGATCTCACTTTATTTGATCAATACCTAAACCATAGTTACCACGTGGTACGAAACTGGGAACAGGATACACAATTTAATTATTTTATGGCACAATGGGTCAGTCTCCATTGGTTTGTTATAGTGAGTCACAGTACTCCATTAAGCATTATTAAATCAAACGGTTTGCTTTTAGATTGAAAAGGATACCAACGTACTTTGTTTTTTTCCCCCTACTATTCCTATGAGATCAAAGATGGTACCTATAAAAAGACTTCCAAGATCATTCCTCAAGTTCATTCTTTTGTACAGTCACTAGAACTAGCAGGCAGTGGTGGAACCAGTGCAAGTAAGAACCGGCTTACAACTCTAACTTTTGACATACTATAGAAATAGATATCTTGCTTTTTATATACCAAGAGATTTTTCATACTGCTACCATATGAAAGGACTAGAACCACAATAAATTGCCAACATACACCAAAATGCCATAAAGGAAGGCCCCAGATATATATATATATATATATATATATGTATATATCTTAATTAATATTCAACAAATTGTGAATCTGAAAAATTGGAATATAATCTACGAGAGAACTTGAAATGCATTATTCTCTAAGCATCATCAGTTTTACTGGACACGTTAGATGATTTAGATGATATAAAAGTCTTAGACACGCTATTTCACATGGGCAAACGGCTTAAGAGATTAGAAGTCTAGAAAACCTATACGTACCTAAGGAATCATGCCTTAATTAAACCCAATTGGAAAAAAAAAAGAAAAAAAAAAAGCAATAATTGTACGAGACATCTGCAGCAATTGAGAGTGTTTAAACAGGAATGATGCATACTAAATATGCCAACAGAAGCAATAAGACTGACTGAATAGGAAGAGGCAGCGTAATTGATATAATTTTTTTCTTACCCTTTCATGCTGAAATTCAAAGTATTTGATAACAGCGAAAAATTCTATGAAATCACGAAAAACTGTTGTTTCATAAGCAACTTCAAGCGACTGAAGCATGACCTGAGTGCAGAAGTCATATGAAAAAAAACACTTGTAAATAAAATAATATCATTAAAAATTATGTAAACAATTTTTATACTATCAAGTAGAAAAGGCTTTCCATATAGCACCAAAAAGAAGGGCATAGAATTACATTCACCGACAATTCAACATCTCGCTTCGGAGACAATTCTGCTTGAACTCTGCATAAAGGCAGATCTTCCATAACATTTTTCTCCATACAGGACTGAAAACATACAAATAAAGAATTAAATATGAATATTAGTTAGATGCAAAAGAACCTCTTCAATATTGTTATCATTGAACGGAATTATCCTCTCTGTCTGAAAACAAAACCCCAAGATGTGTTCCATTAACACTATCTTATAACTTAGATGGGGTTTCTCTGACACTAACAATGTCATTTCAAATATGTTTCTCTTAACAAGTGCTTTTGGGATGTGGAAATTCAGATGGTTTTATGGAGAAAAATATTTGAGTTCAGCAAGGTTTGCTTCCTTTTAAAAGAAAAAAAAAACAAATAGGAGGGAGGGTGGTAGAAAAGTGATAGCTTTGGTTCAGAATGTCATGCAAGATGTCTCAAGGTCTGAAGTTCAAATTTGGACCTTTTAATATCTCAATTTGGCAGTTTTAGCCCCTCTACCTCAAGTTTAATGAGTGTAATCCCTGCACTCATTAAAAATTTATTTCATAATGTTATTAATATCTTGCCTTTAATGATGTTAATAGAAGTGCAGGGATTAAATTTATTAAAATAGGAATAGTGGCGCTAAAACCATCAAATTTAGATAATAAAAGGACCAAATTCATACTTCGACCACTGTCTAAATTGCAGATTCTGCCATATAAAATCCTAGTATCTGTTCATCATATCTCATAGGAAGCAGCCAATTCGAAACTACATATACCCTTAACAAGAGCCAGCAGACCTAGTGGAACTTTGCTAACAATTTGCACTATTTCTATGGCATAAAAAACCATTTAGCAGCTTCACTAGCCCCACAAATAGGTTTCTTACCATTTATATAATACCTTAACCTAGACCCAGACACCCAGGGACTCCCTTTTTAACTAAACATAGGCACCATTTTAATCCAGCATATTATTGGTAGAGCTGAACTAGTGTGCAAGGCCAGGTCAACAACCGTATTGCATACCATTTAGCACGGAGCAATAGAAACCCTTACCATTAATCGAATCACTTGCTCATTGCTTGCATTAACCATCTCTCCTGACTTAACAAAAGCAAGCACATTTACCAATTCTTCCTGAAGGTTGCACTTGATAACTACGTCATGGAGATTCAACTTAGCAATTGCTTGACATAAATTCCTACAAAAGCAAAGTAACAAAATGACCATTTAACTATGCATGGACCAGTACAAAATAATAATGATATTAGTAACAAACATGCACAAAACCGCTACATGATTCAATGCTTAGTGGATGACATAAACTACATATAATGCAACATCAAAAGAAGAAAGAAACGTTTAACTAATATAGGTGAAAATATATGGGAATAACAGGGCATGGAAACTTTGATAGCTGAAAATAGCACTGTGGTTCCTACAATTCTAGTGAGGTATTCAGGTTAGGTAGTTTAGATATTAAAGCATGTTTCCTTTTAAAGAAAAAAAGTAGCAGAACACAGCAAGCAGAAAAAGGTTATTACCCACTCACTGTTCTACCCAGGCACGGTCCTAATGATACAGGCGAAGCTGAAAGTATTTTCTTTACAGTTTTACTTCTTTCAACACTCAAGAATTTGAAATTGCAGCCTTGTACTTTTTAATATTAATGTCTGCCATCCAATTAATTGACTCTTCTTTATAAGTTTTCTTAAGTTACATTGGTCTTGCATGAAGTTCTTGTTCCTCAATGATGCTTTATAAGCTTGTAATAGAATTTGCCATGCTTATTCTCTACGATTGTCACACCACCACTTGGTCATTTTCTTTTCCACTCCCCTTGAGGCATGGCCTTTGCTTAGATGAAAATTTTCAAAATTATACTTAATTTGAAAGCAGTATATCAAA
>JBBYHM010000018.1:2891434-2964296 GCA_038381775.1 Adansonia rubrostipa | reverse complement strand
TTTTCAATGATTGATGATGATACACTAGTAAGTAATATCGATTTACTACCAAAGTCTTTTCATTGTTGATTTTTATTTTTTTTTATTTTGTTCAAAAACAAATCACTATATACTTTTATTAATTAGATTCTACCATCTTATCGTTTTTTTTCTTTCTATTATCAAAATCAGTTTTGAACTTCTAAAGGTCCTTGCGGGATACGATCTCTACTTTCCTACGCTACAAATCAAAAAATCAAGCTAAAGGAAGTGAGCAATAAAAACGGGTAGCATCGACAACTACCACAAAACTAAACAGAAGTCATCTATTTGTGCAGGGACAATTAGTAAAGGGGCTATTTGAATATTTAGAGCATTTCGACCAACTGCATGGACTGCTAGAGTACTTGAAACACAAACACCATAACCACAAATAGCATAACATATATACACAAACTTCAAGTTCAGCCTGCTATGAGCCAAACAACATTATTTGGAAAAAGAAAAAGACCAAGAAATACTAAAGTATAATCTATTACCTGGCAAAAACCCATCTTCCCGAAACCAATATCAACTATTGAATAATTCAACAAGCAAAACTAAACAGAAGTCATGTAAGAGCTATTGCCTTTCTCGGTATTTGTGCAAGGACAAGCCTACTGAGATAGAGAGAGTATTTACCAGGTCTTGTCGAAGAAACTCTAGTTTAGTCTTGTATAAATTAACATACTTCCTACGATTACTCCTGCAATCACCAAAGATTATTATTCATTTAACTGTCAGAACAAGTAAGAAAAAGTAAACAAGTGCCAAATTTTTTCCTTTCAACGTAAGACAAGACAATTCTATAATTTAGCTCATATTTGGTGTCTCTAAGCTGTAACAAACAATTTTGGGAAAATTAAATATCCTTGAAATTTACTACTAGAATCATTCCATAATTCTGATTTGACAATGAAGTAAACTTGATCACACATGACAATCCAATCCTTCAGTTATTTCTTCTCTAGAATTAAAATAGTAACTGCCACCTGGACAGCAGATCAACCATGTGTGAATTGAATAAAGTTTAAATCATAAAAAGGGCAAAATAAAAAGCAAAAGTTAAAATAAATAAAAGATGGTATAAAAGCAGTAATCTTTTCGCATGATTTCCAACTAACCCTATACAATGTTAAATTATACTTTCTGCAGCACCTCATCTTATACACTAAACCACCATCATCCACCATTCAAAATCAAAACCCGACACCTCAGATTAAACAAATGAAAACAATATGTAATTGGAAAAGGAAGATAAAGAAAGACACATTTGTATTGCTTCAATCTTTGGTAACTAACAAAGAACAAACCAGAATAGTGACTTCATGCCCCCAACTTCGAATGTTAGCCTAGCAACATGGCACGGGCATGGCATGTAACATGAAAACTTTAACATTCCCTATCACGAGAGTATAACACAACACTTGATTGTTATATACGTATAATATGGTTACTTCATTATTGCAAGCAAAATCATAGGGGCATTTTAGTTACAGAGGACAAACTTCAAGGTTGATTTGGGTAATTTTCCCAAATTTATCTCAATCATATTAAGCAAAAAGTTTAAAAAAAAAAATGTGACAATTTCCTCCAAACAAGCTCAATCAAGTTAACTTTTTGTTTTATTCATATTGTAAAAAGTGAACATTTCAACATGAGAAAAAAAATTTTCCAACTACTTTCGTCTAAAGAATTATATTTTATCTAAATAAGAAGTTTCATTAAATTTAAAGGAAAACTAACTGTGTCCACAGGCTATTAAATCACACAAGAAAATAAGGCAATAACAATGTCTAAATAATTCCTACTTCCACAATAGGATGAAGTCAGCAAAAAGGTATCATGATAATTAGAACAAACTTACAGTCGCTGTCCAAGGTATCTCCAAGAAGTCTTCTTTAATTTCTCACGAACATCTGATAAAATAGATTCTTGGGCATAGCGCCACCACAATCTTTGCCAACCATCTTCTTTTCTCGACAAACGGCAAGACCAGGGACGATAACGTCCGTACCTATGTCATTCAGCAACAAATGAAATTTTCTACGATAATACTAAAAGTAATAAAAATAACACAGATTATTTGAGCTCAAGATGCTATGAATAAGAGGGGAAGTCGTGACTAAATCTTGCACTGGGGAGATATCTTAATAATTAGCTAGCTCTAAAAATAACACGTGCCACATAACCCCATTAAAACTAAAAGGAGAAAGATTAAACGGGTGAGAACAGGTAATGATAGGCAATTGAGAAGCTGATTGAGGCATTAAAATTTATTTATGAGTTTATTCAATACATGGTCCCATTTTATGCATTTTATTCGAATTTAAATTTTTCGAACTTTTATCTGGAATTTTGCATATAGGGTTTAGCTTACTAGTATAGAGGTTACTTCATTTTTTATAGCTATGGATCAAGAATTAGTGAAATTTTGTCATATTGAGTACATAATTTGCCTCTTCTTTGACTTCAAAGTTTACTCTATCCCTCCACCCTAACAATTCCATCACCACTTCTCCTTAAGTTGCTTGGATCTCCAGTTTATTGTTCAACATCGCCAAGTCATGCTACAAGCATATTCGTTATAATTATTCGATTATAAAACAACGGAACAACACTTTTAAAAGTAGAAGCAGCCCATCCAAAAGAAAGAAAAAGCTAATCGATGTACCCATTGATCAAGAAATCATAAAAGCTATGAGTAGCATCCATTTCTCAATAGAGAATTCATACAGGTAAACCACAAATTACTTCATTTAAGTCAAAACAAGCTTAGCCGATTTAGCTCTTTCATGATGGCAAGCCAAATAGTCAGGAACTAAGGCTAGCTATAATTTTGACACAAGAATGAAACTGGTCTAAATAATCAACTACTAGTAATTAAGCCCAATTATTATGTGCATTGACTTCATTCCAAATGATCTTCGAGAACAATAACTAACATTGAATTATCTTTTTAAATAGAGAGAAAGGAAAAACCTTTCGGTACAAGAATAAAATGCAAAAAAGTCAAAATTAGAGTTATATTAACAGATATAAGCCCGAGTGTAGCCATAAAATTCCAGAAAACTTAGATCCTCAATTTTAGATCAAAAGCAACCGAAATTGTAGGCTACCAACTTAAATTTAGACTTAATCCTTACTTAGCCCTACCAAACATACAAGGTTTATTTAA
Source organism: Adansonia rubrostipa (assembly GCA_038381775.1). Classification (NCBI taxonomy): domain Eukaryota; kingdom Viridiplantae; phylum Streptophyta; class Magnoliopsida; order Malvales; family Malvaceae; genus Adansonia; species Adansonia rubrostipa. The sequence goes on along the minus strand of JBBYHM010000018.1, from coordinate 2,961,100 downwards.
AAGCCTTAAGTATGCCTGAAAGATTTTAGAATCTTAGCTAACATTTGGTATGCGGAAAGCTAGCCACCAAGTTGGGAATTAAACTAGCAGTAGGAGATTGCTACATTTAGTATGGCACATTTTTGAAAAATAACTTTACCGTGATCATCTCCTCTAATCAAGTGATGGAATACAGTGGCTGGCAAAGTTGATCCGAGCACAAAAACCCATCCAACCTGCCCTAACCCAACCCAATTTGACCAAAAAAATTCCAACAACTTGAAACTAAAAACGACCAAAATCCACATTAACACAAGTCCGAAACTAACCTAAACTTGAACGACCCGAAAGATTAACCAGAAATAAAATTCATTTCACTTTAAAACTAAACAGCTTGGACCATAAACGATGTGACCCTAACCCAGTTGCCGCCTTTGATAGAATGTGATTCTTATGGGAGTTGGTAAAGTTACTTTCCCATGTTCAAGGAAAGTGAGAGTTGTTTCTTATGACAAAATTGCCATTCAAGCTTTCCATTCAACCTAGCCACCACCTTTTTCTCCATATCTTTTTATTCACACCTGCAGCCATACACCTATACTTACCATCTACATTTCCTTTCATATCAAAAAAAGCACACCCATGTCAAAGACCAGCGCCAAGACCAAATAAATCTTCATTTTCTATCTGAAATTCTGGCTTGCCTTTGGCATTGGTTTTAGAGCTTTTCATTGAATTTTACAAGGGTTAGTGCAACTTTAAGGACTGGAGATTGCTGGAGGTTTGATTGATAAGGCAATACAGGTTTTTTTGGCCAGGATTCTAGTGCCTTGAAACCAAGAAAAATCAAGAAAGAGAGGTTTACCCAGCAAAAGAGAGAAGAAGAAGAGAAGATATGGATTTTATTTTAGATTTTTTGGCCATTCTCACTCCAATTAATTCATATTTTTTTAATTTAAAAGAATAGTTAAATTATGTAAAAATAGGGAAACTAATACTTTTTAGCGCAAAGCATTCTTAATGTTTATGTTGTTGAAAATAAAAATTATGTACAAATAATTCTTTTTACCACGAAGAATTTTTTCTAAATAATTTTTATCATTAGCAATTGATCACAAAGTTTATATTCTCTTAAAAGGATGCTTAAAGTTAAGATATGTAGTTTTTCTCATTTTAGTTGGTAGGTGTTCTGAAATTTCTTATAACTTTCCTAGTAAAGTACCTAATCAGCTAGACAAGTCAATGTGACCTTCCCATGATCGTAATCAACACGTTCCCATGCCTATGATACATGGCAATGTTATCTTACCAACAATATAATACCCAGCAATGGCATTACTTCAAACCAAATAAGGAAAGGCACCAAATGGCCCCTTAATTCTACACAAAGAAAGTAGCTCTGAAACAACCGATTGGTTCTATCTCTGTGTTTAATACTGAAATGAATATCAAATGTCAAAAGTCAAAAGCATAACATCTTTCTCAAATGGATATTACCTAAACAAGTATTGACTAAGTATTGACTCCTTTCGATCGATCATCACCAACCGACCGAAAAGCTATTCACAAAAATCGATACGACAAGCATATAGGGGCAAGCTAAAAATTGTTCAGAAGCATCTAACGAAACTAGAAAAGAAGTCAGGCAACATGTATGTAAAACAAAATTTGGAAGCATGTCCAAGTATAAGTCCAGAGAGAGACAAAGAGGGAGAGTGATGAAAATATGGAAATTTTAGCATTTATGGTAATGGTAGTGCTTAAAAATGAATTAGGATTGAATCAATTTAGATTTTATATCAAATGAGGGTTGAAATGGTAGAAAAGGGAGCTAAAGATTTTGGGCAAAAAGAATTTCAGGGTTAATTAGCGAATGGTAGAGTTCGGCTACTGGAACTGATATGAATATAAGGCAAGATTTAGTTCTGAAAGATAAGAAAGGAATTTGATTTAGGTTGCAGATTATAGTTTGATAGAAGAGGTTTCTTTTTTTAACCGTGCAGAACACTATAGCAACAAAGGAAATAAAGAAGGGGAGCAAAAAAGAAAGAAACTGTTTATACACATCAATGTCTGCATAGAGCAATGCTAGATTTTAAGTTTTTGACAAACCCACTATGTGGGTAAATGACAATTCAAAAGGAAAAAAAATAAGGCATTTGACAATGGGTGGTTAGTTTTGCAGAAAATGTATATTTTAAAAGAGATGGGGAAGTTAAGCAGTAAAATGTGGTAGCAGTGTTTTAGCAGTGGAATTTTTTTTTAAGAAAACATGTGTTTTTATTAAAATAAATAAGAAGACATAAATATTCCTGAATTCATTTTATTATTTTAATTTTATTTTGGCTTTTACATAAATTCACCTACTAAGTTTGTATCACTTAGACTCGTGACACCAAATTAGTAAGGGCTTTAATAATAGTATAGATCCTTATAATTTCATCCATCAAAGTAAATGAAAATCTACATCAATTCCTAGAGTACTAATCCTTCTAGAAATAAGTAAATAGAAAACTAACTAGTCAGCAAGTAAGAAAAAACAAGTCCGAGCAAATATACCTAACTCCTACTATAACCAAAAACTCAACAAGCAAGGAATTAAAATTATAGTTCTGCTCAAGTGAATGAAATAAGAAAATTGCCAAGTAAAATGCCGTGAAATTATAAATATGAAAACAATAAAAGTTCTTTCCCATGGTTGCACCACCAGGTCATAGTCAAAACTAAGTGAAATCTCTGAACTTATAAATATAAAAACAATAAAAATTCTTCTTCCAGAGTAGGATAACCAAGTCATAGTCAAAACTATGAGAAATTAAAGGAAAAAAAAATGAAATGAGCTTTGAATAGAAATAATGCCGATGAAAATTCAAACTTACTTTTCCCTTAACTGGCTTATGTATAAGCAGTCTGAAAGGACCAAAATTTGCTGCAACTGAATCTCATTCAACGACACAACCTTAAAGAATTTAAGGACACAAATTAAAAATCAAATATCATTCAAACTAAAGGGCCGACAAAATTAAAAAGTACTAATTATCAGTGAAAAGGAAAGCCAACCAAACAGGTAATTTTAGCACTGATAGAATACTGTGGCAAATCATTAAGTTTTCCTGATCTGTTCACCTGCATAACAAAAAAGTATGATAGAAAATTTTAAAAGTCAACAATATTACCAAAGAAAACTTGTAACTAATATGTGTGTATATCTAGACACAGAAATCCATGCACATACAGGATATTTTATCATATAATGCAACCTTAAAGCACTAATCAATGCTACTAAGAAGGCATAAAAAAATCACCAGCTTAAGAAGTAAGAGCAAAATGTGGAGAAAGCAGAGTAACAAGTTGAATAAATAAATTCTCCTTTCCTATAACACTATACGAGGGGCATACAACTCTAAAGAAATATCTAAGTTGAGATCCCCTCACCCCTGAAGCATCAAAAGTTCTCCATGCAAGGACCCAACATCCTCACCTAAAAACAATAAATGGTTTGCAACCAGGCGCCCAATTCTTTTTCCTTTGGGGGAAAATTAGCACATATGCCTATGAATATGTACCTATATCCACATTTCAAAACTTCCTAAAATGAATCCTTAAGATTCAAAGAAGAAAATCGAATAACATAGTCATGTTTCATAACATCAAAATCAGAAAAGATGGCAAAACCCAGAACAATTCATGTTAGCTTGTCAATCTTTTGTCTGCTAGCATTTAATAATCATATTTCTTCTTTCTATAAAATGATAGTTTGTACAGTGAAACTTTTTTGAACCTATAAAATATCCTTGAGGACTTTTGTGTAAGATATCACAAACTTTGATTGTTTGACATGCATTTGCAATAAATTTGAACGAAATTTCTGGAGGTTACAGATGTTGTTTCCTACGCTATCTTTTCAAAACTCTTGCACTACTTCCATTGCCTAATTTGAATTTGAATGTATATACCTAAATTTGATGCATTTACTTTTCATGAAAATGTTTGGCGGTTAGAGTTATTGGCTTCAAAAGTAACCTCTCAAATCCAGTAAACAAGGTTTAATGACCATTTTGGTTTTAAACGCAGTGCATAGAGCCAAAATATAAACGTTAGGGTATAAGCATAGTTAAGTCAAGGCAAAACTTGATAATCTACTATCAAGCTGAGTTCAAGCAATCTTTCCAAAGCTCATATTCAATTGAGCTCAAGCAAAGCTCAAAATTTACACATGATAAGCTCTGCCTAACCTTATCCTGTGAGCACTTGCCATGGTCATTAGCAGCTCTACCCAACAAGGCTAAACTAAATTTTGACCTTATAAATCAAAAATCACCCTCCCAAAAATGAGAGCTTATATCCAGTGACATAAGCACATGATGTTTAAACTCATAACCTATCTATTAACTTAAATTCTCTGAAATGATTCTGCCCTTAATATCAGAGGAACAGAAACCATATACAAATGTTACAAAATTAATGTACTGCTTTTGAAAATCAATCAAAGACAATTCCACTAAACCGCTATCTCACCCACGATTCAAGTAAACAGAATTAAGTTTTTCTTTTTGGTTTTATCACCTTGTTGCATGCTATAATTATTTATCTGGTGTCTAATTCCAGAACAGACTTAAAAACAGAACTAAGACTTAATGAAAAGCAGGAAAAAGAAATAAGGACCATTTGGACCCTTCAAGATGATTACATGCTCCACAACATGCCAACATGATGGATGTGAGCATAAAAAGGAACAGGGAGAGAAACATAGAGAGTTACAGAATGATAAAAAGCAGAAGATGTTATGTGACTTATGTCATAAGAAGTATTGTTATCAAAGGATATCCTGAGGAAGAATTTTCATTAAAGATCTAACCATGATTTGTTTTAAAAGCAGTTTCCTAGCCTTGCTACAAACTACTTTTTCTTTTTCAGCACATACACAGATGTAGAAAAGTCATCGAGCAAAAGCTTATATTACTTATAGACTACAATGAAATTCTAACGGGACTAAATCCTGAGATAAAGAACTAGAAAGCTCAAATAAAATTTGCATACCAAAAGAGAAAGTGATACATTGACTGGCTCTAACATATGTTCAGATTTATCACCAACAAAGTGTGAATTGAACCAGGGTTCAGAATCCTCAGCTTTGCTCAGGCTCAAAACACTGGCAGCGTCCTTGGAGATGCTACAATAAATTTCTAAACCTTCAACTTCCAGAATTTTGCTCACCTGACCCATTCTCAACCTGCATTAGGAGGCAAGAAAGTAAAATGCATTTGAAAGTAAAGCTAATTACATATCAAGAAGATAAGAAGGATCGATATTTGGACTTATTTTTTTCAAATCGATGAATAAATAAGTGCAGAAAAGTAAATGCAAATTCAATTTGCCATTGGTTACTGGTGCTCCACAAATTAATGCATAATAAGGTAAATTTCATACACAGCCAAGCTAGAAGTATCATTGCCATTTAATCTGAGAAACTTCAAATAACCAACTTCTGGAAGTCAGTAAGACAGCCTAAGTGGAAGAGATAGAGTGTGAATGTGAAAATTAAAATGAACATCAAGAACATTAGAGTAAACCTAAGAAATTACCCAACCGGATTTTGCTTTAACATTGTCAAGCTAGAAAATCTTAAACCAAATATAACCTGCTCCTGCAAAAACATTTAAGCAAATAAATGTTTACAACTTTAGTTCAAATTAGTTGCATAATAATATAATGCAAAGAGAAATGTTAACACTAAAACCTAAAAACGATTTAACGCCAATTCTTAAAGAAATTACATATAATTCTAAGGTTCAAAACAGGAACTTCTCAAAACATCCATATGCTATTAAGCATCTACTCAGCCTATGCATATACAAATAAACATCCCAGGCTTAGTTTATTGGAAATTTCTACCTCGTTCGCTTCATTATCAATTACCATTTATTGCAGTCAGATGCAACATAATGATAATAGTTCCCTTTTAAATCACTATATATATGATCAAGCAAGTAGTTCACAGGGAAAAACTACAGTGACCCCCTGGCTTATTAAGTGAACTTGCTTCCCAAGAACAGATCATGATTAGCATGCAAGTAGACATTCCATCTTCAGGAATTTCTATTTCTTATTAGAAATGGTGAAGTTCTAGCGTTAGCATCACCCAAAAAAAAGGATAATAAAGTAATAAAAAGGAAAACAACAAAAAGAAGCCATAGCAGAACACATAAAAATAATCTTAAAATACGTGCAAACAACACAAACCAATGTGAGCAACATAAACAGGAGCAGCTAAGCAAAGCAGCAGATTAGTTATAATAAATGAAAATAAAAACATAACAAGGTTTACTGTAGAAGAAGCATAAGGTAGAAGAAGGAAGTAAGCTTACTGAATAGGATTGCATATCACTGTACAAGAGATGGAAATTTCTAATGGACACTTGGATATTCTCAAGAACCTAAAACGAAACAAACGAATAGTCAAGCGTGTAGAATACAATGAAAAGTCAGAGTGGAGGCAAGAGAGGGAGCAATTATCCACAACAACCATACAAGGAAATCAAAGAATATATTTATAGGCACAAATATTGAATAAAGAGGGAAGAAACAAGGGTTTCAAAAAGTGAGTTACCTTTGTGGTAACAAAGGGAATGAATGACCAACCTCCTTTATTATCTGCATATGTTTACAAAAGCAGATTAATCTATAACCCCTATTAAACTTAAAATGTCACAACATACTACAATTTGCTCATTTAGCTTCAAAAATAAAGAGAGATAAATAACTGACTAACCACAAACACGTCGTGATAGTTTAGCAAGCTCAGCAGCAGCAAGCTTAGCCTTCTTGCCAGCAAGTTCTCTTGTTTCAATGGCATCCATTCTCCACTGTCATAACATTTCGTGAATCCATTACGTTAGACTTTTCTTTTTCATTTCAATTCAAAAGAATGGAGGAAGATAGACGAATAAACAAATACCTCATGGTCATCCCTGGGGGATACAGAAAAGAAAACATTTTCCAAAGCAATAAGAATGGGTTCACCTCCAATCAAATTCCAAGGAACCTTAATGCTGAGTCTCCCAACTCGACCTTGCTTCAGAGCAAAGGGCAACTGCAGATAATCAAAGGCTTCGAGAATCAGGTCTATGTCCTTCAATTCGACCTCGATGTTCCAAAGAGTGACCTTCACTTGGTCCCTTGAAAAATCCTTCACGTATCGCCCAAGATATCCTAGTAGCACCTGATGAACAACTCCTTCCAGCATTTTCTTTCCCTACTGCTTTCAAATTAAAATTGAAAATATTCTAACATTGCTCCAACTCCATTCAAGAACAAGCACAACTGGAAATTTCGATCTATTTTCCTATACCTACCAAAAACTGCATGACCCAACACACAAAACCCTAAAACCAAGAATTCAGAAAAAGTTGCCTCACCCTCGGTCGTTGCCTCTATAATACAAAGGGGCAACGCTCTAGTCTACCGTTTTCAATTTTTTATAAACCTTAAAGGTCAAATGCAACCACAAAAATGATCGAGGAATATGTTAATAGGCCATGAAGGCCTATCGCTGTTATTTAACGGGAAGGCTAAAGGCAGATGCCCGCCCTCACTAAAATTACCGAAACCGTCCGAATCCAACTGAACAGAATTAAATCTGTCGGTTCTGTCGATTTATCTACTTTTCAGCTTTCTTTTCACGCAAGAATTTTCCATACTTTCCAGCAAATCAAATTCAAATTTAATCAATAATTTTCGGCAACATTTTTGAAGAATTTCAACTCACTCAATAAACTCAGCAACTTCAACAACGTTTTTCAAGAAAAAAGACAAATACAAATACAAATACTGATCTCAATTTTTTTAATCTAAGATAAACTCAAGATATATACTCATCTTCTTGTGGTGGTGGAGTGGCGCCAGTGCAAGGAGGTCGCAGATTCATGGGACAGAGGTGAAGAAGAAGGATGGATGAGAGCTGACTGACGAGAGAACAAAGGTGCAGTGTCACCGTCGGTGGCCGGTGAAGCAGTCGGAGAGGTGTTGAGTGCACTGCAACTGCTGCGATGCTGCCTATTGTCGGCTGGATGTTGGTGGCGAGCTCAGGGTTAGGGGCTGTCGTGAAAGAATATTAAGAAACAACCGGGCAGTAAGCAGAGAGCGAACAAGATAAAGGAAATAGCGGGTGTGCTTTATTTTTTTCGTGTATATTAGGGACTTTAGGGTTTTAAATTCCCCATTTGCCATTATTATTCCTAAAAAACATAAATGAAATTACTTATTATATATATAATATTTAATATTAGTATTTAGTATACTAGTGTTAGAAAAATTTTTAACTTTACATGTAGATTACAAGTTTTTCATATTTTACTTTTAATTGTAATTAATTTTATTATATTTATCTTGTATATATTATCATTTTAACACTGTTTATAAAATTTTAAAATTTCACTTATAGTATATAAAATAATTTTAACTACATTTATGAACAAAATTTTGCTACGCCTTATTTGTGCCCCTTACTTGTGCCCTGTAACATAAAATTATAACGTATTTAAATTAATTCTCAATCAAATTACGTTACATTACTTCTGATGTTTAGCAAACATTTAAGGTTCTATTTTTTTATTTTGGAAATCCTATGCTGCCTATAATTAGAGAAAGCTACTACCTTTAAAAAACTACTTTTGGTTGGGTCATAAGCAAATCACTGCAATATCACAGGCTGCTATCTATGATAAAACTATTTGTTTAGTAAGCTTTACTATTTTTTATCACTTTTTTTAATTTTCTTCAAATATGTATACATACAAGACCAAGTAATTTATTTTACAAATTTATATTAACTTTGTTTAGGTTTAACAGTCATATATAATCAGTAAACAATTATTTTTTGTATTGATATAAAAAAAATATAATCGATTAGAGTTGTTTCTAGTAACAAATGATGCAGATTAAATGTTTGATTATACATTTAAATATGTTTAGAAATAAGAATTTTCAAAGAATTTTTTTCTTAACATAAAAAATAAATTTAATATCTATCATAATATTATAATTAAATAAAAACTAATAATAATATTTTTATATATTTAATTAATATTTTTTTCTTTTGTCTTATATCACATTTTACATTTTTTGTGGGGCACCACGTGTTGATTTGAAAGCCAAGTTGGCTGCTGCGCCTACTACCCCGCTACCATGAAAATTTGTTCTATAGTTTATTCGGCTTTTAAATTGTTAGGCACCACGTTGAGATTTTTCTTAGATTTTTTAGCATAAAATTTAATTTAATATATATAATAATTTATAATAATAAAATTATTATTATTAATTGAAATTAATAAAAATATGTTTACATATTTAACCATATTTTTCTTTTTTCCTATATTATACTTTATAATATCCATTTTTTCGTTAAAGAGAATATATGTCTAATGATCACTAATGTATTTTACATATACATACATTCCCTAAATATCAATGGGTTGTTTGAAATCAAATGATTAACTATTTAAAATATTTCGAATTAAAATCTATAATTTTATTTTAGATGTTTAGATTATATAGCTTTATTTGAAGAAAACTTATAAAAACTAGGAAAAAAATTTAGATTGAGTAATTATACTCCAAAATAAAATGATTTGATTTGTTCATATTTTACTTTTAAGTTATGGATGAAAACAATACAAATGCAATGACTAAATGTCAATTTTGTTGAAGATTAGAATTTGCATAAGTTGATATTGCTCCATCAATTGAACTAATGGAGGAACAAATTTCAGAGCAAGATAAGTATTTAAACGCAGTTGATTATTATGCTAATTTTATTACTTCAATTCATTCAAATTTTTCAGAAAAATATGTTCTGAAAGTTGGCATGGAATTTGACACGAAACAAGATGTTTATAATTTTATAACAAGTATGCCAAAGAAGTAGGATTTAATATTCGAAGAAGTAAAAGGCATAAAAACATATATGGTAACTCGGTAAACAAAGTTTTCTGTTGTTCATGTCAAGGTACTCGAAAAAAGGATAAAAGAGATGATGATGCCAAATGTCACCGTCCAATGGGTGCTTAGCTGTACTAAAAGTTTCACGATTTGCTGATAAATTGCGAGTTACAGATCATAGTCATGCATTGGCTTCTCCTTCTAAGCATATGTTCTTAAGATCTCAGAAGATAATTAATCACACCCAAGCTGCTGAACTTAAAATTGTTGATCGCTCTAGGCTAGCACCAAAAGAAAGTGTTGGATTTTTGGCTAGAAAAATTGGTGGACTCAAGAATCTTGGTTTTATCCTAAGGCCTACTACAATTACTTACGTACTAAAAGAACACAAGAAATGAAAATTGGAGATACTAGTAGCATATTGGAGTATCTACAAAATATGCAACGTAATGATCCTAATTTTTCGTATACCATACATGTTGATCTTGATGATTTCATAACAAAACTTTTATAATAGATGGTAGGATGAAGTTAGATTATGAATCTTTTAGAGATGTGGTATGTTTTAATATAACATATAGAAAAAATAAAGATGGTAGACTTTTTGCATTATTTGTTGGTGTTAACCATCATATTTAATGTGTTATCTTTGGTGCAACATTGTTGTACGATGAAACATGTAGTACTTTTATCAAGTTATTTATTTCATTTTTGAAAGCAATGTCAAGAAAAAAGTCGATGATAATTCTTATTGATCAATATGTTGCAATGGCGAAAAAGCTTGCTTCACAAAGGCCCGAAACGTATCATTGATTATGCATATGGCATATGTATCAAGATGTAGCTAAGTACCTTAGCGATGCATTTGAGAAATTTAGTGGTTTTACTAAAGATATTAGTAGTTGTGTTTATGATCATGATGGAGAAAAAGATTTTCTAAATGCATGAAATTAGATGCTTGCAAAATACAACTTGGAGAATAATAGTTCGCTCTAAAGACAATTTAAGTCGAGAAAGAAATGGGCTTTGGTTTATGGACGACAAACCTTTTGTGCAGCTTGTCACAACATGGCCCAGATATGAATCCTAACCAGCCTAACTTAAAATGACGGATTTACCCCTTGTTTCTATATATATCTATATACCATTATTTTTTTTATTTTTAGGGCCCATATCATCATCATTAATATCATTAATATTATTTTTTTGTGTCTAAGGACTGAGTTGTCGAGATGAATTACTCACTCAACTTAACTCTAAATAGTCACTACGAAATGACCATTATTTTGGAATCGTCACCAATCTTATTTTAGCTTGGTGAGATTGATCGCCTGTCGAAGTTTATATTTTAAGAATTATGAAACTCATAAAAACAAACTCTGAAGTCTGCGTTTATACTAGAGATCGCTTAAAAGGGTATGGGAGTCGATTATAATCATAAGTAAGGATGGACTTTCTCGCAATGCTCGGTAATTGTTACCTTATTAATTGCGTGTTAACATAAATTTTGATTTTTATTTGGTTTCAATGTATGATATTTAATTATAATTCCCAAAAATAAAATTCTATGGAACTAATTTTATTATTCCGGATGAGAAAATCGGGTTTTTAATATTTTTGAAAATCAAAATGTCTTTCATACCCTCTTGAAGAACTAAAAGAATACGAAAGTTTCATCATCCTCTTTCATACCCTGCTGGAAAGCTGATGGAATACAAAAGGTTTTATTTTCCAATATTCAAAAACTTCTAATTTTCATATTGGAAAAGGGTGTCTCGTTATTAAAATAATCCGTAAAATCCCTCGCATATTCTGGTAGAAATTTGACGTACTATTTTAACAAGGGAGACATTGCCTTAATTTTCAAAAATTCTAATTTTATTATAAATATTAAAAGTTATCCAAGGACTCAGTTGAGACGAAATGTTCTAAACTCGACTCTAAAGACTCTACTTTGGTCGAAATGACCAACATGTCCCCTAAAGTACGCCATTGACTAAAAAGTATCCTAGTAACCTTAAAAAACTTGATTTTAAAATAAATTGATAAAATATCCCCAAAGAATACCTTCGACGTATACTTATCCCAGTAACCCTAAAGGATTCTATAACTATATAAACAAATGAACCTATTCCTAATATACACCTTCGACATAGAAGTATCCTGGTGATCACATAGGACTTGGTTCAAACATAAATTAACTAAAATAGCCCTAAGATTTACCTTCGACATTTATGTATCCCGATAAGCCTAAAGGACACTAAAATGATCATGAAATCATGAATCTATCCTAAATATACACCTTCAACATAAAAGCATCCTGGTTACATTCTAAGACTCAAATTTAGAAAAATTACCAAAATGCCCTTGGATTATACCTTTGACCTATAAGTATCTTGATACCCTAATGGACTTAAAATGATGATAAAATGACCATTATACCGGCCATGGGTAATTTAAATATAAAGATAGACTTAAAATACAAAAATTGTTAATAGGTCCCTAAGCTTTTCAAAATTGCATTTCATACCCTAACAAAAAATCAAGAGAATACGAAAGATTTTAATAATGTTTACACCTCTACAGAAGACCATAAGAATGTTAGAAACATTTTTAAAATGTCAAAAAAGATCGTATTAGCTTTAAAATGCAAAGTTTTCTAAATGATCCCTAATATTTTCCAAATTTATGATTTAGTCCCTCTACAAAATAAATCAATAATTAAACACAAAATAGATCACAAAAAGTCATAAAAATCATACCAAAGATCATAGAATAAATTTGGCCAAGTACCCATAGTCTTAGAACAAAAATTTTGCAATTTTGTAAAGAAGCCTTTAAACTTTCTAAAATTACAAAATAGCCACAAAATGGTGGAAAATGCATAAAACGTATACATACATATCAGAATAAAAATGAAGACACTTTCACAAGTGTACACAAGCAATCAGCCAAGTACGGATGGCCCTGAAACAAAATTTTTCATTTTTGCATACTGGTCTTTAAACTTTGTAAAGTTGCAGAATGACCCCAAAATGATATAAAATGTATAAAACACATTCAAATATGCTAAACTAAGCATAAAAACACTTCTGCAAATATCCACAAGCAATCGGTCAAGCATTTATGGCCATAAAAAAATTTTACAATTTTTGCAATTTAGTCTCTAATATTTCTATATTTGCAAAATAAGCTAAATAAAATTAAAACATCATAAAATCAGCCCCTACATGATTCTGCCAGCATAATATTTCAACAAAAATATAATTTTTTATCACATATTTTCATAAATATTAATTTACATACATGCTGCAATTTTTACTAAGCATACATAAGCATTAAAACATAAAAATATTTAATAAAGCTATAAAAGACAACATGAAAACATTAAGAAAACTTACATAAACATATACGCATCAAATAACAATGTATCTCAACAAACACAAATAATCTCAAAGAAAATTAAATTATTTCTAATAAAAATTAACTAAAACAACAAAATCAAAAATTTTAATCATAGTCATCTTACTTAGCCTTTCAACATGGACAAAAGTTACTAGCACAAGTATTCATTTGGCTCATTAAAAGAAAGATTCAAGCAAGAAATAAACAAAAATTAAGAAATTTACAAGAATTCACCTTGGAAAGCTTGAAAAATTAGGCATTTTAGTGTTTTTTTTCTTTTTATTTTCTTCATAAGCCTAAAGTCGTAAATGAAAAAATCAAACCCCTATTTATAGGGATTAAAGACGGCAAACATAGTAGAGTTTCCACCAACTTCTACCAATTTCTTTGTTTTTAATTTATGTATTTATTTATTTTGGATTTTTTTTTGGTTTCATTAATTGCATTTGTCTTTTAGTGGATGATGTCATGCATGGCATCATCAAAGTCTAAAAAATCTTGGAAGATATTTGTATAATCTGTAAAATTTTATCATAAAAATTAGTTAAAATAATTAAATTATAAAAATTAAAAATTTATGTATTTGAAACAAAATTTTATATGATTAATTTAATTTAATCTAATAATAAAAAATAATTTTTATGGACAATAAAAAATATTAAAAATAGCAAACTCGTAAAATTTTATGAAAAAACCTTACCAAGTAAAATTGTTATATGTAAAAAAATGTAAAATTCATAAAATAAATTGAATTTTGAGAAACTAATTTAATTTGAATTAAGCAATACTATTGAAAGAAATTTAAAAATTATAATCTCAAAAAAATCCTACCGAAAAATTCATAGAGTAGAATACTCTGTATCTCAGTAACAAGGAAAAATCTAAACTCATAAAATAAATTAAATTTTTCAAAAATGATTTTATATGAATTAAAAAATAATATTTACAGATTTTTAAAAATTTATAAATCGAGAAAACTTCTCCCAAAAAAATTTACAGAGTAAAAACTCCATATTTTAGAAATGGAATTCAAAAAGAAAATGCAAAACTCATAAAATAGCATGAATTTTGAAAACTGATTTAATATGAATTAAATAATAATATTTGAAGAATTTTAAAAATTATAAGCTAAAAAAAATCTACCAAAAGAATTTACAAAGTAAAAAACTTCGTTTTTTGGAATCAGAAAAATTCTGAAAAAAATGCTAAGCTTATAAAATATAATGAAATTTAAAAAACTAATTTAATAGTGGTTAAATGGAAATATTTAAAGAATTTTAAAATTCAAAACTTGAGAAAATTTCACAAAAAATTTTACAGATGAAGAAAAACTCATATTTTATAACCGAAAAAAATACATTAAAACTTATATAAAATGAATTACATACATTATACTATTCAAAATATTAATTTACAAAATAGTAAAGATGAAAATTTGAAATCCAAAATAAGTCTTCACTGAAAACATTTCATGAGTGTGATACTTGCAATGCTGTAAAAAATTAAAAATACATTATTAAAATGAACAACTTGACACCTTGTGATATATAAAATGTCAATATGAATTTTTTCTTGAATATTTATGATTTTTTGAAGTGCATATTGGCATAAATAGCACATTGGTTTCGGTAAACTGATACAACAGTAAACTTTCCAATTTTAACGAAAAAATTCTCAAAAATTTCCTAAAAATGGAAGTTTGACCTAATAACATATGCAAAAACAAATTTTGAAATTTTAAAAGTGTAAAGTTAAAAGCTAATTATTTTACCTTGAAACTTATCTTTTTATTCGAGATTCATTTTGTACAACCTTTTAAATAATGCTAATTTTATCACATGTACCTACGGTCATTTAAGCACAATTATATAACTATAAAAATGTACATTCCCCTTGAAGGAAATTTACCTCCACTAGGAAAAGTACATAATTTTGTATCTCGGATATTTTTAGACTAACAGGAAAGGAGGCCTATACAAAATTAGATGTCTAAATAGATATGTCCACTACTCAAAGAAGTGAGAGTATGAATAACCAAATAAAGATGTATGTTGGTTATAATTATGATTTCCTATCTTTTTCATCACTTTGAAGGATTACTAGTTGATAGACAATATGAAGAGTTGACAGCTAACTGCAAGGACAACCAAAGCAAGCCATCGTTGCCATATCCAGCAGAGATATTCAAGCATGCAATAGATATGTATACTTCAAAAGTTTTTCAAATTTTTACGAATGAACTCTGGCTTACTTGGGACTGCAAGATGCATACTAGTGAAAGTACAAGGACTATTACTAGTTGCAAGGTCATTCTTCCGAGAAAAATTCACCATCATACAGTTATCTTTGAATTCTATAATCACTCGTAGTTGTAAGAAATTTGAATTTGCTAGTATTTTATATGCTTATGCTTTGAAGGTGATTTCATTTTAGAATTTAGAACAAGTTATGAATTGGTACAAATTAAAAAGATAGACAAAAGAAGCGAAGATTGGAGTTGTAGTAAATTCATCATTGTCTATTAGATCAAATGATTTGGTTCCTGTTACAAAGTTTTGCTTAGATGGTAATCTCATTTAGCAACATGAGCTACAATAAGTGAGCAATCATTTGATGTTGCTATGGGTAATGGGGAAAAGACATTATGCAAAGTTGAGGCAGCTTTAGAACAATTATCAATTCAAAAGTCTTTGAACTTAGATGGTGAAAAAAAGTTTCTTAGGTTGATGAAAGTGGACAAAATGAGAAAAAATTCAAAGGAATCAAATGTAAACCTAAAAGGAAACGAGTTGGATCATCCTAATGAGCCAAAAGTGCATTGGAAAAAAAGCTATAAAAAAAAGAAATCATCAAATTGATAAATTAGTAAAGACTCTACAAATTGAAGAGGTAAAAATGATATTTTCTTTATTTATTTTAATTTTTTAAGCCAATCTAACTACTTTTATTATAAAAATTTTTCAAAAATCAAGTCAAATTACTTGATCTTTACACCATAGTGGGACCAATGAATACTCAGTTAGTTCAAATTGTCTAAGTAATTAAAAATAGTTTATTAAAAAAATTCATGATCTAGTTTTCCTTTTTATATTACTAATATATTTGAATATTTGACAACAAACTCATCAATCAAATTTGAACATTTTGAATTCATGTAATCAACTTATAGCATCTCAATTCACATGGTATTTTAAGTTTGTTATTTGGATTTGATAAAGATATTTGTTTTTCTAACTTTTTTATGAAATTGTTAGCAATAATGGGATTCCAATGTGGACACAACTATTATGAATCAATCTAGAATCATAAGCATAGTGGATTTATTATAGGTAATTCTTACACTTTAATAACAAATATAATTTTCTCTTAGTTTGATTATGATATTCATTTAATTTTATATTAATGTATTTGTAGGCTCAAAGACCACAAGCTTAAATGTCCTAAAGAGAAAATTCAAAGAAATCGAAAAGCATCTAGCAATTAATTGATTTGTAGAAGTGTGTTCACAATAAATTATTATTGTTAAATTCATTTATTTTTAGTCTTGTGTTTTGCTTTGTTCACGGCTTTCCCTTATTCTTTTAAAGAGAATTTTTAATTTATCATTAAGGTTTAGGTTTAATAATATGAGGTTTTCCTGGTTACTTTGTTTCTTTTATCCAGAATAATAGATTTGGGTTAAGTTTTTTTTCTAGTAGAATTAATTTTCTTGATTAGATTCTTCTTAATTGAATTAGTTGATTTGATTTAATATTTGTACTGTATCATTTTGCTTTAGACTTTGTCTTGTATCTTTTTTTTTAATATTTCTAGTTTTCTTAATTTAATTAATTAATCAAAAAGCAAAAATTGGATTACAACATGAACTAGGAACAAATTAATTTAATGTCATGATATGGTGCGCTATCATTGTAAGCCCCACGATAATAGGGGACATATTGTGGGCTAAGATCATAGTGATCAGATAATGTATTGGTATCGATTCGAATGTTTTAAATTTTTAACTAAATAAGCATTATTTTGGTTTTGGTGCATCGACCTTTCTTACAGTTTCGTCTATCTATAGGGACAAGTATAGTAAAAAAATATTGAATCAATTGCTAGTTCAAAATGCAAAACTAGTATGCAAATTATGGCTTGTATTGCCAGAGAACTTGATGGTTTATTGATGAATGTATCAAGGCTTGTATCATCTTAAAGGGTTTTTCAAGCAATTATTTGCAAGCTTTGCTCCATTTTTCTTGCTTGATGGAAAGGATTTTATAAGGATAATGGATGTGATTCCCTTTCCTGGTTTGCATGGTAATCTGGAGAAAGGAAACCTGCGCAATTTTATTATCATTAATTTGGATAAATCAAGCTCAGAAATATATACAAAAACTAAAATCACTCACGTGCAATCTCACTATCATATATTCATTACCATCTAAGTAAACGTAAATGATGATTTTGCCAATCATTCATTTACATAAATAGTAAAAGAAAAATTTTTGAAGTACAAAAATAAAGTAGAAAAGAAAGAAGGAAATTTAATTGCAATTTGTTGAGGAAGGACAACGAAATAGCAATAGAAGGTTGATTAAAATAAAAAGGAAATTACTTTGTAGCTATAGTTGAGATGATCATGGTAGCATGGAACCCTAAACATTGGTGTTAAACAGCAAAAGTAATGTAAAATAGATGTAAATTTACTTGAGAGTTAATTTAAACAAATGGCAGCTTTATGTTAAAGGGACACGAGTAAAGGCAGAAATAAGAGGTAGAGAAATTATGTTCTATATTTATATATCATATATTAAAAATGTATATTTGTATTAGAGTCAATTTATTTTTGTTTGTTTGATTACTTAAACTGAAAACCAAAAATCAATCTAATAAATAGCATAAATTTAAAATCTTAACAAATTAACCAAATTGAAATACAATTTGATTGATTTAATCAATTATAATTGATTAGTGCTTGCTCCTACTACTAAACTTAATGCATCATGGTTTTTCATGTTAGGTCCGTTTTAACATAATTTGTTATCTTTAAATTTGGTTTGCTAAATGGAATAGGAAAGGAAATTCATTCAGCATGGACTAGGGAAAATAAATATTACTTAGTTTAGTTCATTAAATGAAACTAATGATAAATAGTTTTACAATCTTTGACTGGTTAAAATGATGTCAATGAATATATTAAGAATAAGTATAAAATGATTATTTAACATTGAAATCAAATAAGTAAGTTTTAGACATAATTTTGATCTTTTATAAACTATTAAAACTAACATTTAGCACCCACTTAAGCTGGAGATTTTAATAATTTTTTATTAATAGTAAAAAATAATTTTAAATTAAATTTTATTTATTTTTATATTGTAATATTATTAATATTAATATTAAACAACTATATGAAAAGTAAATTCATAATAATAGATTAAGATTGGGTAGCGATTTTAAATTAACTTGCAAGTTAATGTGCGAATCAATTATTTTAAATAAACCATTTAAAATATAAAAGAAGACTAAGAAAAAACCTACATTATTTAAAATTGACTCAGAAATGAACATATAAACTAACTTCTTTAAATACATTATTTAAAAATAAAAAAAAAACTTTTTCCTATATCTTGAATTAACTTGCAAGTGAACTGTAGATCAACCCCTTTAAATACTATACATAAGATTTGTCTTGAAGCATTAGAGAAAAGCTTGCAAGATAATGTTTGTTAATGTACCCAGCAATCCAAACATAATTTTGATGGAAAAACATTGCTTTTGACTAGTTCGTAAATTCTTCTTATCATTCAATTTGGATCTAAATAATATATACAATATGCATCAACATGGAAATCAACACTTTGGAACACATTGTCAAATAATTAGACTTAAAACAAATATTAGCTTTCTGAATGATTTTATTGGTGTAGATGAGAAAAGACTCATCATTGACCTTGCTAACCGAATTTTAAGTATAAGACATGTTTATATAGGATCATTATCTATTAATCCTCAAGATCTACCAAGCATAATAACAATCCCTGATAACTTGCTACTACATTTAGGAAACAATTAGTTGAAACAATTTGTAAAACTATTTATCCATCTTTCTTGTAGCACTATGAAGAAACACCATATTTGTAATAAAGAATTATGGTTACTCATACAATAAGATAGTTAATTTAATTAATTACTATATACTTTTTGTCATTCCAACGTAGATGAAAACTTATCTTGACTATGACACGATCTCAAAATCAGCATCTATCAATATTGATCAAGATCTCTTGTATCCTTGAATTTTTAAGTTCTTTAAATTTTAGCAGGATTCCAGGTCATAAAATTACAGTTAAAAGTTAGAGCTATAAGTATGTTACTAAGAAATATAAGTCAGCCAATGGGATTGTGTAATAATACAAGATTAATAATAACTCAATTAGATCTTTAGGATTGAGAAGCTATGATTAAAATTGAAAAATAATATAGGAAAAGAGTGTTCATTCTTGGGATGAAAATAATAGTTAAAGATAAAAATATTGCTTGTTTTTAATAGAAAACAATCTCCAATTAAGTTATGTTATACTATGACAATTAATGAAAGTCAAGGACACATACTTAATGATATAGGACTTTTTCCAATTGGATTAATTTTTTATCATAGACAATCATATGCTTTTGTTACTAGAGTGACAAGTAGAAAAGCTTCAAAATTTTAATTTATGACATTAGAAATATTGAAAATAAAACTACAAAAAATATAGTACATAATTTTTTTCAATGTTTATCATAAACAATAACTTCTTAGGTTACTATATATATAAATATTATATTGTTATAATATACTGCATACACAAATTTGACATTGAGGGTATATATATTCAATTAGACAAACTATGCATAGATATCTACTCTTTAAGTTCCAAATTCATTGATACAATTATAAACACCAAATTTTTTCCAAACCTTTTTCAAGCATGCTTTTGTGACTCAAATCCTATCTTATGAGGTTTGCCTTTTGGAATCCTGTGAGAGCTTGGAAACCGCAAAAAATTATGAATAAGACCAAAAGCTTTAAAAATTAACTCAGGTCAAACTCGATCAAACTTCGTCAATTAGAGTAAAACCCATTCAAACTAAGTTAGAATTGGCCAATAAGAATCACGGTGATGAAAAGAAGATAAAACTTGACAAAATTGACCTAGTCAAAGTTGATCAAATTTGAGTCAAACCAAGTCAACTTAGGTCAAACTTAGTAAAAATGTCAAAAGGAGCTAGTTAAGTACAGATTGGTTAGAAAAGTTAAAATCAGTCAAAACTAGCCAAAATTAATGAAAACAAAGATTAACTTTTTCTTTGGATTTTTAATTAAAATATTTTTACTTGTGATTTTTTTATAGTTTTTACCTTTGAATTTTTAATTAAACTTTTCACAAATAGAATTTTAAATTAAACTTTTCATATATATAATTTTTAATTGGACTTTTTGTATATAGAATTTTCAATTGAACTTTTTGCAGATAAGGTTTTAATTAAGTTTGTAAATTGAGCTTGTAAATGTGAATATTTTTAGTTGCTTTTATAGATATCCATCGTTTTCTACAATTGGATTTTGCTTTATCTAGAATCTCTAAAATATCTCATGCATAAAATATACATGCATTTAATTTTAAAGTAATAATAATAATAAAAAAAAGAGAAAGATGACTAACCTTAGTGGAATCTTGTAGAATGGTGAGTTGCCACCTTCTAATTTCATGCCAAAAGAAAGATAAAATTGAAACAAAAAAGGAAAAAAGGCATGAAAAGAAAAAATTAATTTTGGAGGCCAAACTTTGAGATACCATGTTTAGTTTATCTTTAAGAATGTTTACTTCTTTATCATGTTTTTATTTCTATATGAGAAATAATTTGTCATTATCTTATTTGATTTTTAAGTTTATATTGGGTAATTTATTCTTGAACTTATTGTTAGGTTGATGTTATTTACTTTATTTTTATATTCATATTTTTTGTCATCTTCGTTATTCATACCAAAGATTTTTAAAGTGAAATTGTTTTTTTTTTTAAGTTTAATCTCATCCAAGATATTTTCTAATATTTATGTATTTGGAAAAATCATATTTTTAATTACTTTCCCTTGCTTGGCCGGACTTAGAATTAAAACCAAGTCAACTAGATCAAAACTACCACCTAGGTTAAAATCGAGTTTTTAGGGTTAGTTTAGCAAATTTATGTCAAAATATGTCCTTTAAAGTCATTTTAGTAATTTTCACATAAAATCGAGTTTTTTTTTTCGTATTACCACTTTCACGTTAAAATCGAACTTTTAAAGTCATTTTGGTATCTTTAGGATCATATTAATACTTTCACGTTAGATTATGTCATTTAAGGTCATTTTAGTATTTTTCTTAATCTAAAAATAGGTCCTCAGGTCATGCTAGTACTTCCATGTCAAAACTGAACATTTAAGGTTATTTTGGTATTTTTAGAGATAATACTTTCATGTCAAAATATGCCTTTTAGTATTTTTCATCTAAAAACGGATCCTTAGGATTTTATTAGCACTTTCATGTTAAAACTAAACCTTTAGGACCATTCTTGAACATTTATACCATTTCTAATCTTTGGGGTCATGTTTAGCTTTACTAGTCAAAGCCGAGCCCTAAGGTTTATTATTTTCATATCATTTTTGAACATTTGGAGTCATGTTAGCATTTTCATATTAAAACCAAACTTCTAGGGTCATTTTAAACTTTTCTAACCAAAACAAAACCTTTTAAGGTCATGTTACACCTTTGTCTCAAAACTAAACCTTTGAGATCATTTTGTGAAAATATTAAGTTTTTAAGGTTGGGTTTGCACTTCATGTCGGTACCAAACCTTTAACATTTTTTTTAATATTTCTTAGTTTAAAATTAAGTATTTTTCTTTTCGGTTATAACATATGTTTTTAATAATCAAGACAATATTCCCAAGTTAAAAATATTCCATAGATTTCTTGTAGTAAATGGAAAGTGTTTCGTCGATTATGTTGACAACTGAATGCCTTTTTCAAAATAATTGAATTGGGATTTTTTAAATAAAACATAAAACTT
This sequence comes from Adansonia rubrostipa, assembly GCA_038381775.1. Taxonomy (NCBI): domain Eukaryota; kingdom Viridiplantae; phylum Streptophyta; class Magnoliopsida; order Malvales; family Malvaceae; genus Adansonia; species Adansonia rubrostipa. The sequence goes on along the minus strand of JBBYHM010000018.1, from coordinate 2,938,697 downwards.
CATATTTCATTGGACTTATGAGTGGGATATGTAGAATTTTCTTTTACTTGAAAAAACTCAATTCATATAATGAATAAATTTAAGGAATTATATGTAAATATTAAACTTTACTAAAATCAATTATAATGTAGATTCAAGATAACGCGAGATCAATAAATACTAATTTTATAGGTGTTTGAGGATGCTAACCTTTCCCACATTAACTGGCTTTCAAACCTTTTCATGTGATTTTTGATTTATAAGTAGACCTTAAAATTCGTATTTTAAGGTTCCATAACCCCAAAATATGAATCTCAATAAGTGGGCAATCATATCTAGTAAAAAAGATTGGTAGCAACTCTAATTTTTTAGCTATTTCTTAATAGCCATGTGTGAAAGTGAGATGTACAACTTACTCTGATAACTTGGTTTTATTTTAGTACTGGCTACATTTTTCCCTATTCTAACACATAGGATTCGTGTTCGGCACGTTAAGCCAATATTTACTTCCATTTATTTAGTTCTGCAAAGTTTAGACAAACACATCATACACTTTAACTTATACTTATCAATATATGTTGTGATCTTAAAAAAAATATACCATCTATTTCAATTATTCTTTTTTTTTTGGTTGCTTGTGAATCTAGAAATGTTATGAATATTTTTAAAAATCATTAAAATACTTTTTAATGTCAACTACAACATATCAAAAACTATGTAAGCTAAAAATAGGAAAATCAAGTCGAGTTCAAAATTTTCGTCAATTGCACATCATCAACTATAAATCTAAAGATAAAACAAATGCTCAATCTTAATTTCTAGCTTCTTCATGAAAAGGTTGTTATGATGCATCTAACTATTTTTGAATTACGCATAAAATTTATTAATCATTTGAGTTATGTTATCTCTTATTACTATTACAATGATGCAATACAAACAATAATACTAGAAGAACTATGCTCACTTATTTGATTTTTAAATTGAAGAAGGAAAACTATACACTATTTTTGAATTTTAGATCAACACCCCAAGAAACAATTACTCTGTAGTCCAAGCATCATGCACTGTAAGTTTTACTCCTACAACAAAAGTTATTGAAGCTTAATATGTATTAGTCAATCCCTAAATACTTTTTTTTGTTTCATTAAGTTCAAAAGGTAATGATCTTGCAAGTAACTTACACTTAATCTCTCTTTTGTTTTTGTTTTTTTCCTTTTAAATAATTAGAAATCATTATTTATCTTTATAATTATGATGTTATTGGTCTTATCATATCAATTAGCAAAGTTAACAAAAAAGTGTAAGAACAAACCCGAAACAAGTGTAAAAAAGAAACTTAGACTTTGTTTGGAAACTTTGCACTAGTTTTTTATGATAAAATCATTGGACAGAAGAGTAAACCTCATTCTGGTTACAATAGTTGTCACATAATATGACTGTAAAATACGTTCTTTATAATTTAATATTTTATGTTCCTCATTCATCTTAATAAGGTTTTGCTTGATGGGTGATCAGAAAAATGGGAGGATAGAAACTTTAAAGAGGAGAAAAGTGAGAAAATGAAAAAAAAATTTCTTTCTATAAGTATGCTTGGTACTGAAGATGGAAAAGTGAGTAGATAATAATTTTCTTTCTTTCTATTGCTTTATAAGGTAGAAAAACGAAAGGAAAGAATATAAAAAAAATGATTTTATTGTTATTCCCCTATAAATATCACTTTTTTTTATTGTCATCTTTTATTGACATATATTAAGATTTAAAAAAAATGAAATTTTTTATACAAAAGTTTTCTTTTAATTTTTTAGAAAAATTAAGTATCTTGATTTGTAGATTTATAGAATAAATTATATTACTTAAGATTTTTACTCATATCATACATCCAATTTGAACAATTAAATTATAATAAAAATAAATTTTTTAGTAAAAAAAGAATAGCTTAAAAATTAAATATGAAAAAATAAACTAAATAAAACATATTAAAAACTAGCATTTACTCTTATTTACGTCAAGGACTTTCAAATTTTTTAATTAATAATTGTAAAAATTAATTTTAAATTAATTTTTATTAATTGATAATTATTTATTTAAATTTTTATTTTTAAATTTTAATAATATTAGCATATTATGTTATGTTAATTATAGAAATTAAAATTTACAATTGGTATAGATCTTAAATTAACCCGCAACTCAACGCCTAAACTAATTAATTTAAATATATTATTTAAAAATAAAATTTAATTAAGAAAATAAAATAAATTTAAATTAGATTGCAATGACAAATTATTTAAAATTTTTTTATATTTTAATACTTTAAGTATATTAATTTAGAATAAAAATCAAATTACTATAATAAACTATGAAAAATACGGGATGAATTGAGTGTAACACGAAAGCAATGTGAGAAAATAATTTCAACAATACCATAAATTAAATTTATAGTAGAAAATAATAGCTAAATGCAAAACATTGATTGCCTGCAAAAATATTTGAAATTAAAAATTAAAAAGCAAAACATATGAAAAGGTCACATTCTTTGTTGAAACATGTAGTCTTGCTATATTGTAGCAACTATATTGTTACGTATTTTAACTCCTAACTTAGCACCTTCAATCAGCTCATATTTAGGATCCATGCCCATTCAAATGATATGCAACATATAACATGCCAAAATTATATTTGTCACTGTATCAATTGGATAAAATGGTTTTATCATTCCTAAAATTATTGTAAAACGTTTCTTTAATATTTTAAAGGCTCTTTCAATCACATTTTTCAATGAAAAATGACAATAATTGAATAGTTTTCCAATAGTTTTAGGACAACAAATAGAGTACTCCTTCAAATGATATTGTGTACCTCTAAATGGTGCAATAAGTCCATTTCTTAACATAAAATCGCAATCACTAGACAACGTTTGCCTATTTAAAGAAATTAATTTAATATGAATTCATAAAATCAATTTCAATATATATTTGAAGTTAGTTTATACCTTTAGGAATGATAAGCTTATCCTACTTAATTGAAGCATTTTTTATAACTTTTGAATCGGATACTATGAAACATACAGCTAATACATTTTATGTTGGATTATTTTCTCCCTCGATCTCTTGAAGCATTTTTTGAAATTATTTTAATGTGGATAGAGGTACCATCATTCATACTAATACAATCCTGAAATTATAATCTTACAAGTAAACTTTATCTATATTGATCACTATAATTATTTAGAAATTTTAAAACTTATAACATAATTTACCTTGAAATAGGTAAAATCTGTTGCTATTGAGTATTTCAATTGGGAATTCAAAACTATTTTGCTATTTTAAGCAAGTCTCTTCTAAGCTAATGATAGCCCTTAACGTAACATGCAGTTGACGACTTATGGTTTCACAAGATTGATAAAACCATAAATTAACTAGACGAGTTCGTTCATTGTGCCCTAGTGTATAAAGAAACTTAGCAACTTGTTCCTTAATAGAAGAATTTATGGTGTATTTAAGATGCTTAGATCTTCAAAGCATGCTACATAATTTAGAAAAGGAACTTAGTTCCATGCCTACAACATTCTTACAATGTTGATCATTAGTCGATTCTTATATTAATTCATGACGAACTTGGTTTGTATCCCTAATATTATTGATAATTATAATGTTGGCATGTCGTAAATGATGATACATCTTCATCAAGTGCATTGCATGAAATATAACAAAAAAGATTAACGACTGCAATGTGTCATCTTTGCTCTTAAAAATTTAAATTCTTGTAAAACATATTCTTTAAGAAGTTTCTCAAAATTTTTTTATTAAATTTATCCACCAATTCCATGTTGCTCAATCTTGAAGGACGAATTCTTTTTCTCCAGACTCAACAAAACTATTGTTCCAATTAGATTAAAAACCTCATCTATATTTATTTTTGGACTTCCATCACAATAGGTTTCTCTATCCATCTATTTAAGGCTACCAAAGTTAGAAGCATCAATCATAGTACAAAAAAATAATATTGAAAAATAAAGCATCAATCAAATATCAAAACTCATTTTAATGGGGATATTCAAAATACTAAGCATTAATTAGAAATGAAAGTGCTTTGTTTCAACTATAGCTATTACACATTATACTTGGTTTGACCAGAAAGAACAATGATTGATGATAACTAAGGTCATAATAGACTATAGATCCTAAGTGTTATAACAATAGAGATGGTTAAATATTAACTACCAAGATCCATCAACCATAAGAAAGCAATTCACATGGAAGTGGGAGTACATGGATAAGTAAACGAGAAAGATAAATTAAGGCAACACAAACTTTTGTTAAAGTTCTATTCTTTTAGACAAAACTCATAATCCATGTTCAATGAAATACCAAGTGTAAGATATATACAATATTAGGTAATCCTAACATAATAATAATAAAGAAAGATAGCTTATCTTTTATGTTTTTCTTGAAGATAAAATAGTTTGTTTATTAATTACTTTTCATAGTTACAACTTTGTTAATAAATTGTTTTATCATCTTGAAATTAAAAAAAGTATAACGCTAGTATGTTTATTTATATTTGAGTTTTAAGGTTTTTGTAACAGTAAGAAAAAATTGAAATTATGTATATAATAATTTTGATTGATAATAAAAGTCTATTAAATCAGTTATAATCCAGTAATCAAAGTAATTGAATTTACATAAAGTATCCGTGCCAACTACATAGATAATCGCTTTCATGGATAAAGTAAAAAGGGGGCAAAAAGAATGAATTCATTACATTTAGATATGGTTATAAAAGCATAGTGGAGGCATAGGCCCATAGAACGAATAAAACCCATAAAGCTAAGATTGAAATTAAATAATCTTAAAATCTCCATCTTCCAATATGAAAGACAAAGCCATAAAAAATGCTTCAAACTAAGAAATCTAAATTGTCAAAATGAAGCTAATAGCTAATAATCACCTATAAATGGTCAAAAGCCTAATCATAGTTTTCAACAAATCAAAATCTCAACTGTTTCAACATTTTGAGAAATAATATAAACTAATCAAATTATTACGGAGTGCAACATTATTCCAATGTTTGATGTGCTGATACAATATTTCCATTTGCAAAGAAAAAAATAAAATCAGAATATTATACAGTATCCATTTAAGTCTCAATCAAATACTCAAATCAAAAACTAATAACATCAAACAAGCTGTTGTGACTTTAATTGGGAACAAAATAGTAAACTTCAATTATTTAGTTTAAAAAATTGAAAAAAAAAATCAAAATATATAAAAAAGCTCAAACAAGGAAGTGGACAATCACTAGAATCTTAGAGATAAGAAGAATGGTGGTCCAATTGTAGTTCAAATGATGGTAGGAGAGAGAATGCCATATTAATAAGGTAAAGATTGGGTTAGTCGTGAGATTCTTCAATGAAAAAAATGGGGATTTCAATGAAAAAAGATTAATTTGAAATTTTTAAAATTTATTAGGGTAATTTAATATTTTTACTTGATTTAACCACATTGGCCCTATTTTTTTTTCAATTCATCAGCCCAATTTGTATTGATTGAATTTTGTGAATGAGTAAAGAAAACATCTATCCTTTTCTCTTTTTTTCCTTCATGTTTCTTATTGTCCTAAGCATCTTACAAATTAGTTTTGTTCCATTATTCCTTTCATATTTTTTTCATCATTTCATTTTTCTACTAGACCAAGTAAAAGTTGTATAGCTGTTTATAGATAAAATTTCTATTGCAACATGCTCAATAGCCTTAACCTTGATATTAACTATATTATTATAGAGAATAATATATCATCAATAGATATAATTATTAATTAATAACATTTGTTTTATCGATTTCAAACAGATTAAAAACCAGTGCAGTTATTACAAGTTCATCAAGAACCATAACTGTAACCAACTAAAATGGAAAATTTGAACCATTATTGTCAAACAACTACAGAACATTGATGACACAAACAAATTATAAACGCATTTAATTTTTAAAATACAAAACTTTGATAATTGTTCCAACATGGTCCAGATATGAATCTTGACTAGCCCAACTTAAAATGGCAAATGTATCCATTGTTTCTATGTAAATATCTACATATAATTGTTTCCTTTTATTTTTAGGGGCCTATATCATGATTATTATTCTTTATTTTTTGTACATAGAGGTTGAGTTGTCGAGATAAATCGCTCACCTGACTTCTCTGAATAGTTATTACAAAACGACTATTTTTTTTGGAGTCGCCACCAATCTGTTTTGGCCGGGTGAGATTGGACACCTGCAGGAGTTTATATTTTAAGGAGTATGAAACCCATAAAAACAAACTTCGAGGTCTTCACTCATACCAGAAATAGCTTAAAAGGGTTCGAGAGTCAATTACAAGCACAAGTAGGGATCAGCCTTCACGTGATACCTGACAATCGATACCTTTTAAATCATCTGTTAAAATAAATTTGATTCTTATTCGGTTTGAATATTCGATATTTAATTATAATTCCTATAATATTTTATTAAACAAATTTATTATTCTGAGGAAAGTAGGATTTTATTACATTTAGAAATCATAAAATTATTCATACCTTCCCAGGAAACCAAATGGACACGAATTCTCTATGTATCCCGTCGAAGAGCCATGCGAAATACGAAAGATTTTACTTTTTTTAAATTAAAAAATCCCAACTTCCTATTTGAAAAAGGTGTCTCGCTATTAAAATAATTTATAAAATTCCTCAAATATTCTGATAGGAATCATACGTATTAATTTAATTAGGAGACATTGTCTTATTTACAAAAATAATTTTATTATTGAAAATACAGACTCTATGACCTAGAAATGACCTAATATGATAGACATATTCTTAATATGTACTTTAGATGTGAAAGTATCCTAAGACTCTTATAGGATTTGGTTTTAATGCAAAATTATAAAAATACCCCTAAGGTATACTTTCTATATAAAAGTATCCTGATAACCCCTAAGAGACTCGAAAATGATTGAAAAAGGTTAAACTTATCCTAAATATGCACTTTAGACCTAAAAGCATCTCGACAAAAGAAAATTACAAAAATACCTTTAGGGTAGACCAACGTAAAAGTATTCTGATAACTCTAATAGATCTTAAAATGACTTTAGAAGGCTAAACCAATCCTAAACTATTCACCTTTGGCATAAAAGCATCTCAGTGAGCAAGATTACCAAAATGCCCCTAAGGTATACCTTTGATGTGAAAATATCCCGATAACCCTAATGGACACTAAAATGATGAAAAGTAGATGAATATAGTCTGAATGGAAATGCTAACATTTTAAGTTTGATTTAAAATGCAAAGTTTGTAATCAAGCCTCCAAATTTTTAAAAATTACATTTCATATGGTTCGAAAGACCTAATAAAACTCAAAAAGTTTTAAAAATTTCTATATCTCTGAGGAAGGCCATAGAAATAATAGAAATCTTTAAAACTGGTGAAATATCAATTTTATCCCTTAAATATTAAAATTTGCTATTTAGTCCCTAAGTGTTATAAAACTTTTATTTTAGTACCTACATGATAAAATAACCTATAAAAAATCAAAAAAATCACATGCAAATATATATAAAAAATACAACATAATACGAGCCAAGATTCGACCAAACACCTTGGCCTTTAAAAAAAAATATTTCTAGAATTTACAATTAACTTTGTAAAATTATGTTTCAACCCCTATGTAATAAAATGTCACGAAACAGCACAACAAGTCACCAAATCAGCAAAGAATCAACAAAGAAAACATGGAAAAAATATGTACAAAGGTTAGGCCAAGTACATTTAGCCATAAAGCATAATTTTTCATATTTTGCAATTTAGTCCTTAAACTTTTTAAAATTACAAACTAGCCCCTAAAGTGTTAAAAATGCCTAAATCATGTTAATAAACACATGAATCAGAATTTTTAAGGCCTATATCTACCATTGCACAATAAAAGCTATCTTGGAACAAATTCCTACTTGCCTCAAAAGTCTAACTAAATGTTGTTTCAAACGAGTAATGCATCCACCTTGTATATGCTTATTACAATAAATACATATGTTTTGATTCCTTTTGCCTAACACCTTTCATCCATAAGCCCAAGTAGGATTATTTAATTTTGTAGAAGCAAAAGCAATATTTGATCCACTTAATGCATTTTCCACCATGAAATATATATAAAAAATCAATTAATCCACTATATCACTGAAGTTATTAAAATCATATTCTTGTTTAATCAATCAATTAATACCAGTAATATTAAAAAGCTGAAATCAATTTAATAGTAATATTAAATGAAAGACTTGTATACAATTCCAGTTGTTTATCAAAGGCGAGTGCATGATTGTAGAGAAGGAAACACCTTTTTTTTTTATTAAATCTAGTTTATGTCCATACGTTACAATAAACATACCTAATATAGCACAGTTCATTATATATTCTTAGCTTCTCTAAAAGTTGACATTGACCATTACTTTTCATCACTAATTAAAATTTTTTCCATGTTTAGCTCTTCATAATTATGTCTATTTTGCAACTGTCCTTTTTAGATCTTAAAAAAAAGCTTAAATATGCTACTAATGACATCTTATAGCCTTATATTACTTAACATACTAAGACATCAAGAGAAGAAAAAAGCAAGAAAGCAAAAGTACAATTGATTATGTTAGCAAAAGTACAATTGATAATGTTATACGATTCAAAAAAAGCTCATTTGATTGTAAATTTGAATAGTGATAGATTATCACAAAAAAAAGGGTGATTGATTGCTTACACATGGCATTGATCCCTTATTTATAAATGTGAAGGGTAAAGGCTCAAGGTTTATGAAGAAGGCATAGTGTAATGTAACTGTCAATCGTTCACTCATCTAAACTAGTTTAAATCAAACCACAATAGAAACGTACAAGTGATACTTAGGTTAATAGAATCCTTTAATCTTTATTTCATGAACTATGTTAATTCTTGTTTAAAGTATAAAAGTAGGGCAAATAAATGCTATTTGGAATCTAAGCATTAGGTTCACAAAGTTCATCATGAAAATGGTGTTCAAAGTTCAAATTTTAAAATAAAAATAAAAATAGAAATACAAACTTGGAAGGGATGGGCAAAATCTTCAAAAAATCTCCAAAGGAGAAGCTAATTTTTGATTTACGATATTAAGATTTAGAGAAATTGGTAAAACAGTCTAGAAAATAGAAAGAGTTTGGTGATAGAATTTTACTTTTTAACCTTTTTATTTAATTATTATATTAGTTTAATGAAGAGATTTTGCACCTATGGGCACATTGCTTTTTAGTTGGCATCTTTAAACACCCTAATACCTATCGGTATGGTTGGTGCAAATCAAAATCAAAGCTGAAACAAAACTAATTGTCGTTGATACCATTGTGCTTCGAAACTGATACGTACCAACCAGTATCAGTATGAAACCAACAACCTTGGTTGAGACATTTGTTGAATTTGGAGATGTACCTGAAATATTAACAAGTGTGCATGCTATAGGGTTTACACTATTTAGCAGGAAAGTAAAGATGACAACGAATTAGATTTTTGCTTTTTGGTAATATCTGAATCTGTAAAACTATCTTAAAATCTAAATTTGTTTATCATCTATATTCAATCAACACATTACTATCCAAATCTGACTTAAATAATATTATTCGTCGAATATCCAAATCTACTAAAAAAATCTGAATTTGTTAAATTAAAAAACTTTTTAAAGAAAAATAAATTAAACAAAAAAATAATTTTAATTCAAAGCCCCTTGTAATTAACATCCAACAAACAATTTTTAAATAAAAATAATAAATTAAATAACAAAAATAACAATTTGAAAAAACAAAAAAGTTACATAATACCAAAAAAAAATATGTGCCAAATAAATTCTAAAGAACAAACATAAAAACTTAGATAACAAAATAACAAATTTGTTCCATAAACTAAAATGTACCATGAAACTTAGTTTATCAACTATGAATATTGCTCTTCTTCGTCAACAACACCTTTGCCACTTGAATCTACAATTAAATTAGACATTAATTTAACTCTTAAAATGAAATATAATGGATTTCACTTTTAAAAAACAAATGAAAATGAAAATATATTATGTTTATTATTTACCTTGTATTCATTCTTTAACCAATTTTAGGAGCACATTAATGTCTCAATGTGCCTGGATGAAACCTACTCTTCCATAAGTGTTCAAGGCTAACTCGAATGCAATTGTAAAAACAAGAATAGCAAAAAGATCCCTGGCAATCATTGCAAAGTGAGATACCTGATCCTATTTGTCTTCATAATTAAGAATATAAAATAAATTTTTATCATGGCAAAACTGGCTCATTTAGATAGTGGTCCAATTCAAACTTTACTTGCATATTAATAGATGAAGAACTTAAAAATGCAACCAACTTGGACAAATCTTCTTTTTAAGAAGCAAGTACACTTGGTGCTTAAATAAAAGACATCAATGATGAAATGTAAGAAGCATGTGATTTTGGTTTAGAGGATTTACATTGGTACTCATAAAGTGAATCACAACAAGTTTTCTTAACTTGTTCGATTTCAAAGACATTATCATCATGATAAATTTTAAGAAAATAATACTTTACCACTTTATTTTGTACCTAGGATCTAATACAACTGTCAGAGCTAACACAATATGAGCAGTACTCTAATACTTCTTAAACTTGTTAAACATATTCCTTGCCATTTGGCTAATTACATCATCATTAAAGCATATCAAATTTACTAGTGCACTTTGAATTTTACAAATTTGAACAAAAAAAATTGATAGTAGCATACTTTATCCTTAAAAACAATTTGGTGGCAATAATATCTCTAATTTTTTAACAAAACTTTTTGCCATCTCTCAATCTTTCTTACTTAGATAACAATAATTTATTCCTAAGTTTCAACCTATGGAAAAGATCTTTGTATTCTGTAGTAGTTTGAAGCATTAAGTAAGTTGAGTTCCATCTAGTTTTATAATTAAGACTCAACTTTTTATTATATTTCACTTTTGCTTGATGAGCCATGTCTTTAAACTTTTCTATTCTAAAAGGACTAGTAGACCAAAATGCTACAGTATCATAAATTTTCTCAATTGCATCCTATCATAACATGGCCTGGATGTGAATCCAGACCGATGAGACTTAAATGGCAGGTGTACCTATCATTCTTATATATATCTATATATTATTATTGCTTTTATTTTTAAGGGCCTTATCATTATTATCTTTTCTTATTTTTGGGGATCGAGTCATCAAGATGAATCGCTCATTCTACTTAAATCTAAATAGTTGTTACAAAATGACTATTTATTTTGGAGTCACCACCAATATATTTTGGATAGGTGAGACAAGTCACCTACTAAAATTCGTATTTCAAGGATTAGGAAACCCTTAAAAACAAACTCCGAGATCTGCGATAACACCGAAGATCACTTGAAAGGGTCTGGGAGTCGATTATGGTCACAAGTAAGGATCAATCACTCTCATGATGCCTAGAAATTAGTACCTTATTAATTACGTGTTAACTTAAATTTTGATTATTATTCGGTTTTAATATCAGGTATTTAATTATAATTTTCATATATTAAAATAAAATTTTTATGAGACATTTTTATCATTCTATTCAAAAAATTAAGTTTTTAATATTTCTGAAAATCAAAATATCTTCCGTATCCTATCGGAGGATCAAAGGAACACAAAATGTTTTATTGTTATCACTTTCGTACCCATTAGAGGGCCAACAGAATACAAAAGGTTTTAGAAATCAAAATATCTTTGGCATCCCACCATAGAGATGTAAGAATACAAAAGGTTTTGTTTTTGTGAAATTTCAAAAATCTTGATTTTTCTCTTTTTTAAAAGGATATCTTATTATCAAAATAATTAGCAAAATCTCTTTCACATGCTAGGAGAAATTTCATGTACTAATTTAATTCAAAGATATTACCTTAATTTTAAAACTTTCAATCTTATAAACAAATGAAAATTTATCCTAAGACTCAGTTTTTATGATTAGACTCTAAGGATTTGGATTTGGTCAAAGAGACCAAAATGTCCCATAAAATACACCTTCGACATAAAAGTATATAAGATAAATTACTAAAATGTCTCTAAAGTATACCTTCGCTGTGAAAATATCTCGGTAACCTAAAGGACTTGATGATATCATAAACGAACAAACCTACCTTATTGTGCATCTTTGACATATAAATATCTTGGTAATCACATAGGACTTGGTTCCAATGTAAATTATGAGAATGTCCCTAAGGTTTACTTTCGACATTAAGGTACCTTAGCAACCCTAAAGGACTTGATAACTTCATAAAAAGATGAACATATCCTTATATGCATCTTCAACATATAAATATCTCGGTGATTATAACGGATTCAATTTTAATACATATTATTAGTATACTACTAAGGTGTTCCTTCAATATATGAGTATCTCAGTACCCTAAAGGACTCAAAAAGAATATGAAATAACAATTTACCCTAAATAGGTAATTCCAACATCAAATATGACCTAAAATGCACAAAATTACCAATAGCCCCTAAATTTTTCAAAATTACATTTTAACCCTAAAAAAGTTAAAAATGCTAGAAATATTTATAAATAACCAAAATATCCTAAATGGGGAAATGGCCTTTTTGACCCTAAAATGCAAGTTTCACCTAAGGGACTCTAAACTTTTTTAACTTTCAAAAATGGTCCCTACATGAAATAAGCATCACAAAATAACATCAAACACAGGAAAATCATCATGGAAAGCATACCAATGTCATCAAAAGCATTTGGCCAAACACCCTCAGCCTTTGAACAATTTTTTAATTTTACAGATAAGTCCCAAAACTTTGTAAAATTATAAAAAGACCCTTAAAAGGTTAAACATGTATGAATGCATGAAAAACACCCTTAAGAGTCCATAAAGCATTTGGCCAAGCATGGAAGGCTTTGAAATAATTTTTTCTCATTTTTGCAATTTAGTCCCTAATTTTTTTTCATAATTATAAAATAGCCTAAAAAATCAAAAACATCACAAAATCATGGAAATAACCTTCCAAGGCATTAAAAATTTTGGAACAATTATTTTTAAGCCCTTACAAGTTTAACATATAACACAATAATGCAAAATATCGAAAAATCAAGCATAAGAACTTCATCAAGAGCCACCATCATATTCGACCAACATGAATAACCATTAAAGAAAACAAAATTTTTGCATTACAAAATTTCAAGAATATTGGTGTATATATATATGTCCTAGTTTCTAACAAGCTTAAATATACATGAAATCATGATAAATAATGAACATATCAACATAAATCAACATGAAAATGCTAAGGAAAACAACACAAGAATAAATACATATAAAAATACCATCATTTAAATTAACAAACACAAATTATCCTAATGAAAATCAACTTATTGCTAATAAAAAAATAAAATATAACAACAAAATCAAGAAACTTTGATCATAGTTTTCATACTTGGCCTTTCAACATTGATCAAAATCTATAAGCTCAATCAGTCAAAAAATTCACTAAAAGAATGAATGAAGCTTAAGAGGGAGAAAAATCATAAGCTTTCCAAGTAAATTATCGAGAAAACTTCAAAACTTAAGAAAATTTTCTAGTTTTTTAGTGTTTTTTTTTTGCTTATGAAAGCATTGGCCTTCATTTTGAATCATCCTTTCCTATTTATAGGGGAAGGATTCGGCCAAAGGGTGAAAAATCCCTTGGCCAAATTTTTTCATTTTTTTCTTTAATTTTTTTTTATTTTTATCTTCTAAAGGAATATTTTCAAGCTTAATTAATTAATTTTGTCTTTCTGTGTGAATCATCATATATTAGTCACCAATCTAATGCGTGAGTCATGTAGCCTAATATTAGGCTTTGTAATTATTTTGATCATATTAACTTTAATGATAAAATTTAATCCAAATTAACTTAATTCTCATATAATCAAATTATCAAATTCCAAAATTAAAGTAAATATACATAAATTATCAAAAATGTATGAATAAATAAAATTGTAATTGTAAATTTTATGAAAAAAATGAAAAATTGAAGTGGAAGGACTTAATTGTGAGAAATTAGAAGTTATAAATTCAATAAATAAAATTTTATATGATAAATTCAAATACAAATTTAATCAAGTGAGAGGCCTAATGAAATATTGATAAGAAAATTTGGCCTAAACCAATTAATACAAATTTTGAAGAGAGAAAAAAAGCTGTAAAATTAAAATAAGCTTGCTGGGCTTGTTGAAACATCTAAATAGACTTAGGGCTTGTTGGAAATTCTAAATGGGTTTTGACATTAGAAAAATGAAATGAGCTTGGTAAGCTTGTTGGGCTTATAAAAAATAAAATAGGTTTAAAGCCCCATTAAGTAAATTAAAATTTTAAACCTATAAAAAAATCCTTGGCCCATTAAAAGATAAAATTAATAAAATTTTCATATAAAATTTGAAAAAGTAATTTTTTAGGAATTTTATATACAAGAAAAAAGGTAATTAAAAATTTTAAACTATTAAAAATTTACCAAAAAAAACCTTTATGGAAGAAATTTGATATCTAATAAAAATGAATCAAAATTTTAAAAGACTACATCCAAGGTATTTTATTAAAATATTTAAAAATTTTTAAAATTCTAACTTTGAAAAATTTTGTAGAATAATTTTATAGATAAAAAGTTCATATTTTGGAACGAAGAAAATTCCAAAAATACATTTAAATTTATAAAATGAATTGCATTTAACACATTACTCAAAATATTAAGTTGGAGAAATAACAAAGATAAAAATTGAGAATCTGGAACAAGTTTTACAGGTAAAAATTTTATGAGTATAACACTCGTGATACTATGAAAAATTCAAGTTTAATAAATAAATTTGAAAACTTGACACTTCATGGTATAAAATGTAAATACGAATTTTTCTAGCACGTTTTGATTTTTCTAGCGTGAGTATCAACATAAATATTACACGAGTGTTGGAAAAAAGTATACGACGATCGACTCCCAAAATTTCACAAAAAAATTTTAAAAAATTTATGAAAATAAAAAATTCGACCGTGATATCTCTGCATGAATACGTTTGAAAATTTATCAAAAAATATTTAAAAACTAATTTTTCTCTAGAATATTCGTCCTTTTTATTTGAGATTTATTCTCTATAACCCTTGAAGTTGCTCTTTTTTCCATCACATGTGTATACGGCCACTTAGGCATAACTAAAAAGGTTTTAAAAATGCCTAGTCTGCTTGGAGGAGGTTGACCTCTGGTAGGGCAATTGCTGCTAGATTCTTAGTCTCGGATATCTAGGACTATGAAAAAAAAAGATCTGGGTGAAATTAGATGTTTACACATCCTTCATTATAATTAATCCATTTTTCATAACTAGATTCAAAATATGCACATAGCACCTCATGGGAAGGATTTTTCCATCAAGCAAAAGTTCAAGAAATAGTTTATGTACTACGATGAAAACCATAGCATCATTAGAGCTATAATTATCCACAATTATGGTAGAAAGTTTTTTCTTTATATTCCACTGAGTTAAGGTAGTCATTAATTCTTGCGTACGAACATCCATAGTGTGAGGTACGGGCACTTATAAAAACATAAATGTTTAAATAATAACAACAGTTAATTTGCTAAACTTTTTCTTCAAGACTAGCAAATTGTGTAATAGAAATATAAAAAAAAATACTTACGTCAAGATATGGCTTTGCAACACCCAATAGTCGTTAAAAAATGAGTTATGATGGAGATGTAACCTTTATTTTGGTTTGAAGTCCATATATCTATTATAATTACTATTTGACTCCTTAGATTCTTAAACACATCCATTAGCTTTGTCTTTTTGGAATTATAAATCTTAAAAATATCATTTTTAACTATATTGAGAGAACCATCTTAAAAAGAGGTTGGAGGTTACTAACAAACCTTCTAAAACCAACATGATCAATAATAGAAAGAGGATACTTATACAAGATTTTAGCACAAGCCAACTCATTTTTTGAAATATTTTGATCAGATATGAAATTTGCAAACTGAACCTTCCCATCAGTTTTCTTTTGCACACATATTTGTTTTTGCCTTTCAAAGCCTATCAATATTTTAAATCATGGGATAGGATAAATAAGACAATATTTTAAGTCTAGAATATTGTTAAAAGTTATTTTTGCAATATGCCCAAACATGAATCCCAACACTCCGAACTTAGACAGGTAAATTTCTTTTTTTTTTTTTTGTACTTGTGTTAAAGACCAAGTTGTCAGGGTGAATTGCCAACCTAAACCTAAATGGTCATTTCAAAATGAACATTTGACTTGAAGTCTCCACCAATCTTATTTTGGCTAGGTGAAATTGGTCACCGATTGAAGTTTTTCTTTAGAGAGTTACAAAACGCTCGAAAATAAACTTCGAGCTCTACATTATAACTAAAGATCACATGAAAAAGGTTTGAGAGTCTATTATGCGCAAAGGCATATCTCCTCCATGACACTTGTAAATTGATACCTTTTAATTACATACTAACTTAAATCTTGATTTTTAATCAGCTTTAATTACGATATTTAATCATAATTGTGATATTTTAAAAAATTTATTTATCCATTTATAAGTAAATAAGGTTTTTAATATTTTTCAAAAATTAAAATATCATTTGAACCCCTTCAAATTTAAAAAATCTCGATTTTACTTTTTATAAAAAAGATATCTTGTTATTAAAATAATCCATAAAATCCCTCTTATATATTAGAATAAATTCACAAATTGTTTTAACCTGAGGATATTGCCTTTATTTTAAAAAACATTGATTATTTTAATGAATTTAAAAAACAAGACCTAATCTAAAATCTAGTTTCATCAGAAGGTATGAAAAGGACTCAATTTCTACGAAAGGTGTGAAATATAAACAAACTAGGCTTAATCTCGATAGGAGGTATGGACCTAAACCTAAAGGATTCAGTTTCTACAAAAAGTGAGAAACATAAACTAAACAAAGACTCAATCTCTGTAGAAAGTTTAGACTTGAGCCTAAAGGACTCAATTTCTACATAAAGTATGAAAGCTACACTAGAATGGGACCTAATCTCAAAGAAAGGTACAACCTTAAGGCTAGCGACTCAATTTTGGTGGAAAGTATGAAACTTAAACTAAACTAAGACCTGATCTTGATGGGAGGCATGAAACAAGACCTAATAAACTTGTTTCGACAATATCATAACATGCTAAAAGCAAATTTGATACACTAGACTGAAATGAATAATTTTTTATTCATTTTCTCTATTGGGATAGGACTTTATTGTTGGATGAATTTCATACCCAACTTAACCCTAAATAGTCATTATGGACTAACCAATAACTAAGAGTCATCATCAATTTTTCGGCTAAGTGTGATCGATCGCCTACTGGATTTTATATTTAAAAGGTTATGAAACCCTTGAAAACAAACTCTAAAATATACTTAATAATTAGAGATTTGCGTGAAAAAGGTTCTTGAGTTGGTTACACGTGGAGTGAGACATATACTATCCACAACGCTTATAAATTGGTACCTGTTAATTACGTGTTAACTAAAGTCTCAATTATGGTTAGCTTTAATTTTTTATATTTAAACATAATTCTTATTTTTTGAAATTATTTATGATTATTATTATTTTTAATTTTAGATAAATTGGGTTTTTACATATTTTGAAAAATCAAAATATTTTTCGATTGAAAACCCATAGGAATATGAAAGTTTCATTTTTGGAAAACTAAAAATTTTAGTTTACTTGTTTGAAGAGAGTATTCCTTTATTGAAAAGAATGAGTGAGGTGACATCCATATATTGGAAGCACACTATGCACTATTTTAACTCGAGGATATTGCCTCTTATTTTGAAAAATATATATTATAATCTATATATATAAATATATTTAATTTTTGGCATAGTATTATGAAAATGACTCCAAATAATATACATGAAATCAGAAAATGATCCTTTGATTATAGAAAATAATCTAAATGAATCTAACATGCATGGATATTATGAAATGATCCTTAAATTATAGAAAATGATTTAATGCATGGAATTTTGCATAATAATTTCTAAGTAATGGAAAATGAGCTAAATATTTCTAAAATGTATGAAATTGCATGAAAAGTCTCTAGATCATGAAAAAAAAAAAAAAAAACCTAAATGAACTCAACGTATATGAATTTGCATAAAAGTCCCTATATCATGAAAAATAACCTAAATGACCAACATGCTCTGAATTGCATAAAAATCCTTAGATTATGACAAATGATCAAAATGACCCCAACATTATAAAAATCCTTAAGTTATGAAAAGTGACAAAATAATATAAAAATGCATGAATGACATGACGATCCTTAAGCCATGAAAAATGACTAAAATGCATGCGAGTTGTAAAGTGGCCACTAATATGAATGGAATCATTATGGGAAAATTACAAAATGGTACCAAAAATCTTTAACACTCCTAAATGCACCTCTAAATATCATTTTCACCAATGAACATACAAACATGGTGTCATGCATGATTTTTTACTTTCAAAACACTACATTAACATGAATGTACATAGATTTTTTAATATGCATGATAATGTTGCCATAATAACAATATATTCATGAAAAATGCATGAGCATGGAAACCATGAAAATGATGGATGAAGATACCATAAAATGCATGTATCATGCTCATTATGAAATGTAAATGACATAAAGATAAAGTCATGGTCAAAATATGGAAAACATACGATGAAAATTTACATAAAACTAAGAAAACCAATATAAAACATTTGAAAAACAAAACTTTCTTAATGGAAACTTAGTTTTTATAGAATTTTTAACAAAAAAATAAAATAAAACTTTAGTTATCATAGAACTTTTAACCAAAAAAATCAAATAAAACAAAATATAGCCATTTGAGGTCATAGCTCAAGATTTAACTATAACTTAGTTTTTACACTTTGGCATAAAACATCACCTAAGCATGGCTTAGGATCATCAGGATCTCATAAAAGAGAAAAAAAAGTGCTAAATAAGAGTAAAAGATGAAAGAAACTAACCTTAGGCAAGCTTTTGAAGCTATTACGCTTCCTTGCTTCTTTTTCTTTTGCTTTTTCTCTCTTTTATTGCTTTCTTCTTGCTTTATGGTTTTTTCTTAGCTAAAAACTTCTGTAATCCTCTTCCAAGAATGTCTTCAAGGTGTTTAAAACCTCCTTGGTTAATGATCTCATCCCCATGCAAGTTCATCTATGTTTTGACAACTTACTTAAGTTTGCTTGCAAGTAATCTCTCTATATGGCTAAGTGGTCTGATCAAAGACTGAAACCCTTTTAAATGGAGTATGATTTTAGTTGAGTTTGGTGGATAATCTCAGTTGCACGGCCTCAAAGAGAAACCCTTACTCAAATTGGTCATCTCCTGGTTGCATGCAAAAAAGAGTTTTTAACTCTAACCTAAAATGGCACCTCATTGAATTTCAGCTGAACTAGACTCAAAATGGCTAGGAAACAACCAAATTAGATGCCATTTAGTTTAGAAACAAAATTATAACATTACACTCATCTATTCTAAGCATACTCAAGCTTTAATCGCTTAAGTTATATATGTGATTCTCATGATCATGTTTGATGTAAAAGATGTTAGTGGAAGACCTCATTATGAAGAGATCCAAAGTTGTTAAAAAGGTGAAATGTAAGAAAACTTGAGAGAACTTATTCGTGATGGAAAACATCATGCAGTATTGATACATTTGATGTTTGTATGGATACAAATGGCATTGTATTGATGCAAGGGCATATTGTATCAATACAATGGGCATTATATCAATACAATATTGCCTTGCATAGATATGAATGCATGTTCTATGCCGAAGACAATCAAACCTAATGAAAAGCCGATACTTTAATGAAAGGTATCGATACATCTTTGTGAATTTTATGAAAACAACAATTTTTGACATTACAAAGGTTTATAATTGTTCAATTTGGTCCTTAGGCAATTCTAACCTTTTTTTCTTTGCCTGGCACCGTGCCGCTAGATACACCTTTTTTTAATTTTTATTTTTATTATCTTTTATTTTATTTAGTATTTTATGCTTGCCAATAAAGTTTAGGGGTGTCAAAATTTTAGTTTAGGAAAAAATATAGGCATAAATCACCTAGGTCTCGGATCAAGCTTTACTTGTTTGGAAGGAACTTAGATAAAATTAGGTATCTACAGAAGAAAGTTACCATACCTAAGCTACTAAGACTTGGTTTTAGTAGAAGGTATAGACCTAAGCTTAAACACTTGGTTTAAGTAGAAAATACGAAACCTAAACTAATTAAGACCCAGTTTCGCCAGAATGTACGAAATTAAGCCTAATGACTTGATTTTGTTGAATTGACTCCATTTTCTAAAATGGTGATTTTGTGATCAAAATGACCTAAAGAACCCTAATATGGTGGGAATTACTAAATGGTCCCTAAACTTTCCAAAATTGCTAATTAACCATTACATGACTTGTAAATGCATGAAATTTACCTAGATGCCTGATGCAAATTGCTCCCTTAGCATTTGGCCAAGCATGAAATGGCCTAAAATGCATGAAATTAATTTTATAAAAATTACACATTAGTCCCTAAGGTTAAACTAATTCAAAAAGTGGGCTAAAATGTATGAAACAAATTTTGGAATGTTGCAAAAAAACCCCTTGAAAATAGGCCAAACATGAAATGGCCCAAAAAAATTCGCAAAATTGCATAATCGCCTTTAAACTTATGGCCAAGCATGCCCTTAAATGGGTTTAAAAACTATGGGAAAATTTTAATTTAACCCATAAAAATTCTATTAATAGTAGAACACATCAAATGGCTTTAAAAATAAAAGGGAAAATTGCAAAAATCTATCTTTATATTTTGTCAACCCAAGAATTTGTCCTAGAAAACATTTTTCATCTGAAATCAACATCATGCATGAACTTTTATATAAAGTTCTAAGCTAACTAAATGCTCATGTGAATTTAAAGTCTTATATTCAACAATATTCACAACCCAATTTAATTAAGTCAAAGCCAAAATGAAATTCAAAGAATTGCATGCACTTTTAATTTAGAAGATTATAAAAGTTGGATCATTGCTTCTAACTGTGGCCCTATAATTTGTATTTAAACTATTGGCACAAATAATTCAAGAAGCTCCCATAAAGGAGAAAAAAAAAAGAGAAAGAGAAATGTTATTTGCTAGAAAGTTTCTAAAACCTTTATCCAACTCAAAAGTTCATATCAAGAATTATTTTCATACAAAAATCAACTTATACATGGGATTTTACATGAATTTTATGCCACAAAAATGAATTAAAATTACTCACACCATAAAATCCACAATTAACATAACATGATAGAAATCATGAAATCAAGTAACATAACATATGAACGTATTAGCATAAAAAATCATTATCAATTAAACATGAATAATAAAAAATTTTCAAGGTGAATTTTGCTCAAAAACTTAATTTTTTAGAAATTTAGATCAAGTATCTGAAGAAAGAAAATCAAAGAAATAGATTATTGCTCTAAAGTTTGGCTTCCACATTTGGTTTTTACACCATCAGCATAAACTTTCAGCTAAGTCTACTTATGATCATAAAGCTCCCACGAGGAAAAGCAAAGTGAATGGAAAAGCAAAGAAAAGATGAAATATTCTTGAAAATCAAAGAAAAAAATGCTTAGTGAATACTGCAATTTTTTTCAAAGCCTTTTTTTCTTAAAATCGAAGTATTTTTTAGAGTTGAAAATAGTTAGGAGGTAGATGAGAAAAATGAAAAACCAAATGGCTTCCCCTTTGAACATTTGGCCAAGGGTTTTATAACCCTTTGGCCACTTTTTTTTTGAATTTTTTAAAATTTTAAATCAAAATTCCAAGTTAATGGCCAACATACTATCACATGCAAATCCAAGCATAGGCCAACATTGTAGGTGAACGCGTGTGATTATGTTTAATGCGACTTGTCTCCATCATGCATGGAAGACTTGTGTATTTTGATTGAATTTAAATTAAATAAATAAATAAATTTAAAAATTAAAATTATAAGTATATTTATAAACTAGGAAAATGATATTATATATGAAAAAACATTATTTATATGATAATTAAATCAAATAATATCATTCCAATAAGTTTTAGATTAATTTATAAGCTTATGTGACAAATTATCATATAATGTTCAAATTAGAAAAAATAGGTACAAAAATTATAATTAAAAATTCTTACATGTAAAAATATTTACTTAAGATTATATATACATATTCATGAAAAATAATTAATGAATCCATGTGAAGGAAGCCCTATTTGAAAATCGTATGGAAGAATTTAAATTAAAAGGACTAAAGTGTAAGAGAAAAGGTTAAATTAAAATCCATATATTTAGGAGATTAATTAAAATAATATATTTAATAAATTCAATTAAGAATTTAATTGTGCATGAATTCTAATAAAAAAAACAAAAGGAAAATTAAATTGAAGAAATTGGCATGAAAAATTTAAGAAAAATCCACTTTTACCTTTTGTATTTTGGCTCGTGTAACATTTAACCTCTTTTTTTTTTGTAACACTTAACCCCTTATGTTTTGGCCGTTACGATAAAAAATGGCAATGCCACTAAATTTTTTCCTAGATAATATTTTTATACGAAAAATACCTTTATTTTTTTAACTCAAGTTGAAATCGTAACCCTAAAAAACTTTAAATTCCATCAATTTCAATAAATAAATCAAAACCCAATTCAATTAAACCCAAAATAAAAATAACTCATCATAAAAAATTCCAAATCTCATTTAAAAATACTATAATCTAATTATTTTACCCACAAATTCTAAGATATTTTGTATAAATATGAGAACATAAAAAGATGATAAAACCATCAAAATTTACTTAAATCCCATTATTTTCTCATATGACACAAAGCAACATTCATAAAAAGAATAAATATGCAGTGATCGGCTTTAATCTCCTTTAACTTTTTCCCTCTTTTGGGCTATAACTTGATAAAAAGAAAAAAAAGAAAAAAACCATATGGTAAGCAAAACATAGTAGTAATAATCATAGAAAAATATGACATTGTAAATATTGTAAGCAAACTTTTATCATTAGTTTTTAAGAAAAAAATAAGGTTAGAGAAGAGAAATAGTTACCATGCTAATAACCTAAAAATAAAATTAAAAACTTGAAAATTAAAAAACCTTAGAGAAGAAAAAATATTTACCATCTTGACAACACAAAAATTTTAAAAAAAAAACCCTTAAATTAAGGTTTGAACTTAGAAAAGAATAGAATATTTGATTTGAAATTAGAGGAAAAAAAAGAAAAAAGAAAGAAAAAGGTTTTTTTTTACATCAATTTCAAGGGTATAATAGTGATTTCACACTAATATCTAATAGAATTAGGCTGTGACATACGATTTAAAAGCACAGGGAATGTCACAACAAGGGGTTATGTGTCAAAACTCTATAGCATAGAGAGAAATGGACTTTTCCCAAATTTTAATTAGGACAATTTAGTGTAAAAATCTAGAAAACTTTAAAAAGTTAATTAAAATTCTACATGTAGTAAATCCAATAAAAAATTTAATCATGTAGGAATCCTAATAAAAAGAACATGAGAAAAATTGAATCAAAGAAATTAATGTGAAAAATCGAATTAAGAGAGATTTAGTGTAAAAATGTAAAAAATTCCTAAAGATTTTAATCAAAAAATTTTCATGCAAAGATTTAATTCAAGAACCCATGCATGAAGATTTATACAGTCTCATATATAAAAAAAATTAATTTCATACCTAAGAAAAATTTTTGTGAGAAATTCCATGCATGAATACCCTTAATGGGATATTCAATGCATAAATCCTCCTAAAAATATTTCAAAAATATTCCAAGTCTAGAATTCTAATTGAAATTTTAATTCTATATTTTAAAATGTGAATGAATAAGAAAATCTTATGTGTTGGAAAATGGAAAATTAACAACCTTAAAATTTAGAAAAAGTTTACGAGAAAATCCTTACAAAAAAAAATTGTGTACTTGAAAAAATGAAAAATTCAAAATGAATTTAAACTTAGAAAAAAAACTAAATAAATTTAAATGCTTAATTAAAAATATTTAACAATAAAAAATGTGGGAGAGGTAAAATCAAAAATCCTAAACTCAAAAAAATTTACAGAAAAATCCTTACAAAAAAATTCAAGATTTCAACAAAAGTTAATCAAAATAAACAATTTATCTGACAATTTAACACCTTATGGTATAAATAATGATGCGGCCCTTTTGTCTGCTATTTTTTACTTTCAAAAAAAGTATCAGCATAAATATTGTAGGCGTATCAATAAAAATTATATAATAGTTTACTATAAATCCTGTGTAAAAAGTTCTCAAAATTAAAAAAAAAAAAAGAAATTAAATCAAGCACATTACATTTAAAACAAATTCACTAATTCCATGGAGAATTAAATTGATTTTTCTCTTTAAACTTCAATTATTTTGATTGGGTTTGCTCCATGAACCCTGGAATGCAATTTTTTGATCGTACACCTGAACGGTCATCAAAATATGACCAAATGGTTCCTTAAATGCTTGGTCCTTGTAAAGGGAGCAAACACTCGCTGGCATGACTGCTTGATTGTTGACCTCGAGTGCTTTGGAATTTCAGAGAAAGGGCTAAGATGCAATTAGATGTCTACAATTATATATGATAAACAAATGATAAGGAAAATAGCCACACAACATTCGACTAAGCCACTCAAATACAAAAATAGGAAATGAAACATTGTATTTCATAATTGCTAATAAACTATTCTGATAAATTATTAATGTTCCATTCACAAATACTAATAACTGCACTTAACAAATGCAAATTTTGAAGAAGTTAGTTCACACAGCAATTGTGACAATTTAGGCAAGTTGTCATGTTTGAATGATCTGGTTTGAAACCAAAAGTGAAACAATTACTATAATATACAAAAAGAAAAAAAAAGAAAAGAATGTAAGTCTCTATGCATTCACCCTTGAAACCAAAAATGAAACAATTACTATAATATACAAAAAGAAAAAAAAAAAAGAAGAACGTAAGTCTCTATACATTCACTCACCAAGAAGTCTTAAGCTTTAAAGCTATTGTTAAATCTACATTGCAATAATTTGATCTCTCACCTTTGCAAATCTACACCATAATATTCCCTAGCAAGTTCGATCTTTCTTAAGCATTACAAACAAACCCTATTTCCGAACTAATCAACATAGACAACAAATCCAAAAGTAGAAAATTAAATAAAAATAAAGTACAAAGACAAAAAATTAGAGGAATCGCAATCTTACCTCTCAAGTGAAATTGCCAAAGGTTACTCACCTACAAGTTACACCACTTTGAAGATAAAGAAGTTCGAAGTTAGGG
Organism: Adansonia rubrostipa; assembly: GCA_038381775.1. Classification (NCBI taxonomy): domain Eukaryota; kingdom Viridiplantae; phylum Streptophyta; class Magnoliopsida; order Malvales; family Malvaceae; genus Adansonia; species Adansonia rubrostipa. The sequence goes on along the minus strand of JBBYHM010000018.1, from coordinate 2,913,267 downwards.
TCTGTCAAATTGAAAAGGAATGAAAGTAGTAGGGTTTTATTTAATAGAAAATGGAAAAATGGCATAGCTCAGGGAAATAAAAAGAAATGATTAAACAACATAGCATAGCGTTTGTATTGTTAAGGAATATTTTTTACATGTATTATACAATTAAATTATTAATAGCTCATTTTTTAACTATGATATGTATAAAATAGTTATGTTATATATTAAACTATAATATCTATTTATATTGTGAATATAGTACTACATATACTAAATATAGAATAAATTTATTAATAGTATAATTTAGTAATAATAATGAATATTTATATAGTAATATAGTAACATAAAGTATATATTAACTTTGTAAAGTTAAATTACTAAAATATACTTCATTAATCATGTATAATAAATAAATCCATGATATAGTATACTACAGTTATTTAATATAGTAGATTATAATATAGACAATATAGTATTATATTATATCATACAGTATATATTAATTTAAATATTGCAAAAATATTATAATAATATAGTACACAATATAATATATTAATATCATTGGAAGTATTACATTGCATACGTGTAGTACTACTGATATTACATGCATTTACTAACATATTACTATATATTTTAAGAGGAGGGATCCACTTAATATAAAACTAAGTTAATTTTACACACTTTCATAATTCTTTATATAATATATTTTTGTTTAATTTGACTGTCATATTTATATTCTATTTATATAGATCATGCAGGTCGAGTTTTGATTAAATTAAAAATGTCTAATTAGTTGTTTGATGTAAAAAAACTTCTAGGCATTAAATATTTATTAAAAAACAATATTTTCAATTGATGTGATAGAGATATTAGATAGATTCAAAACTTTACGTGCACGACGAGTATAATTATATTGCTAAATTCAACAGTTAGTTTATTACAATATTAACCTTATAAAAATTATCCAAGCGCATAAAACTAATTTAGTTATACTAGTGGAAGTGATATTTCTTTTTGTATTATTTTATTAAATAATGTTTTATAATATATAATATTTAAATATTAAATATAAATATTATAACAAAAATATTTGTATTAATATTATGTATTATAATTATGCATATTTATATAACTATTAATATTGTAATGTATAAACTATTATTATATTATAATATATAAATGTTTAATAATAACATATGTAACATATTTTTTTACAATTATATATAATATATCATTAATACATATATTATGTCATATGCATTACATCTTAATTATATTATAATATTGTACATACAATAAAAATGTAACAAGTATATTTATGTCACATTAGAAAAGCTTTCATATTTTAATATTTATTTCAATTAACCTAAGTACATAAATTACTTATAAGGTTATTTTGTAAAAAATAAATTAAAGCTTGTTGTTACAATGATTCAACTAATTAAGCTAATTAAATTACCAAATAGTGTTTTATAAAAGTATTATATATCTTTAAAATTTAAAAGTATTTAACGTTATTAATTAATTTATTATTATATTTTATCTTTAAAAACATTTCTTAAAATTATTATTATACTTGATATAAATTAATTTTTGGAGCATATAATTTTATAATGTAAGACTAGTTTACTTGGTAAAGTATCTAAAGCCTAAGCACACAAGCCAAGGTTTGATTTTTTGGTTTAGCATAAATTTTTAACATTTTAAAAAAGTGAATTTAGATATCTGTATTCGTAAATAATGCATTTTCAGATAATGGATATCTAAAGATTAATATCTACATTTACTTTGAATTCATTGCAAATTATAATTATAATATCTAAATCTGAATATCTAAATTCACAAAAAATAGATTTGATAATTGCGAATATTTAAATCCACACTATCTATTGCCATCCCTACAAGAATGATAAATAAACACTTACTAAACTAATCAAGAAAACTCATCAAACTACAAACAAGAGATTTATCTTTTGGAAACTTAGCCAAGGATTTTGAGGAAATACAATAAACCATTGACCTATATCTTATAACTTTTGGCTTTGAAATTAATTGCACATTTACAATTGTTAGAAATAAAACATTGCAACAACAAAATCTCCTATCTTCACCAAAACAATCATTAATACTAAAAAAAACTTTTTCCTCGAAGAATCTTCAACAAAAACACTAACACTTGAGTAAAGTTTTTCCAATTTTAACTTAATATTTAGCTTTCATTAAAGTTTTAAATTCTTCATTTATTTTACAGTCAAACTATGCCTAGTTTGAAAATTGCCTTACTAAACTGACCAAACATCAATCTTTGCTCCTAAGGAACCAAGTTAACAATATGATCTTCCATCTTCACAAACACTATCATTGCTACTACACAAACTTTTTCGTGAAGAATCACTAACAAAAAAAATTGTGGCTTGGGTAAACATTAAACCAAAACTGAACTCATTATATTTAATGATTTCATTAGATTTTTGACTTCTTTCTCATTATCTATGTAGTTCTAAAAACATATGTTTCATCTATTTTGCAACTCTACAATGTCAAAGACAACTAAGGTATTATCATGAAATTTATCAAAAAAAATCGAGAAAACTTCGATGCCTCATAAAAATAAACAAAAACTTGACTCATTACTTTTATTCAATAGAAATAAAATTATATATTCTTTGTTGCATTATATATTTTGTAAAAAAAAAAAATTATTTCATTTGTTTCATAAGTTTATAAATCTAATGATAGAATGTTGTAGGAAAAAAAGCATCTTACCCTTTGTTTCTTTTAGAGATAAATCTTATACACAACTTTTTTTGACAAAGTAGTAAATATAAAATATCAAATCAAGCTCCTAAGATTGAAGTTTGATAATTTCTTCTTACCTTTTTTTGCCTAAATCTGAAATTAAGATTACTTTATTAAAAAATTTGCAATACTTTTGTATATTTGTGTGAACAACATATGCATTAATAAGACCACTCATTTTGCTTTTGTCAATTTTGGACCTTCTTACACTAAAAAAATGATCAAAGTCTTACACATTATTATACCTATTATCTAGAATGCCTTTAATGAAGTAATTTATGCAATTTAAATATTTGGTAAAAATATATATCAAGGTATAGTTAACTAATAAATATAATCTACTCTTAATAGAATAAATTAATTTTTAAAAAAAATTCACTTAAAAATAGTGCCAAATAATCGCACATAAAAATACAAAAATCAAATAAATTGTAAAGAAAAAAATATTTTCATTCCAAAAATTATAAAGAAAAAATTAATTAAACTATACTGCTTTTCATACCCAAGCATATAGAAAAAAAAAATTTATCAAACCTTTAAATTATCTTTATAACCCATGCCTGTTTGTTATACAAAAGCCAAACCTAAAACTCGGTTATCTAGACCTCACTTTTTATCCTTTACAAACCCTAATCCCTCTTTCTTTGTTAAGCCTTTTAGAATCAAAACATCCTTCTTAAAAATGGAACAAAGACTACGCAATTAGAATAAATAAAAATAGAAAATGGACAACATTCCTTAATTCTTCAAGGTGATGCTCCATTCACCTGTGAAAAGCATTATATAATAAGTATATCTAAAATGTTTACACATTTATCATTCAATAATAAAAACTACCGAAGCTTTAAGCAAATGCGATTGTTTCCATTGATTTTAACAAATTATATACAACAACAAACATTTATATCATAAAAATTAAATGAACTTCTGAGTGCATGAGTTTTTTCCCTAAAACTTTAGATCTCTTATATAATTAAGGAGTTTATATTCCTATTATACAAGATAAATACCCTGAACAAAAAAATCTAAATTTAAAAAATTAGAAACCCTTGATTTGTTTAAAACACAATTTTTTGCAAAATTATTTAAAGAGTATCATTTATACCTTAAATATGACAATTACAGTCTACTTATCTATTTCTATTAACATTATGCTATAATATATTATGATTATATTGCAATTTTACCAATTTGCTTATATATAAAAAATTTTAACCCGAACTGTTGATAAAGTTAGAGGACTTATGGGACAATCATAGTCTATAAAGATTGTCAGAAGAGATGATGGGTTTTGTTTCATTAATGGCTAGGAAAAGTTTATGAAAATTCATTGCATATGTAGATTTCTTATTTTTCACTTATGATCTAGATAAAACTTTTGATACCTATATTTATGGAAGATGTGCAATGCTTCAAACAACAAAATATTTGCTAAATAAGAAGCGTAAGAACTACTACATAACTAACTTATAAAAATCATCTTATTTACTTATGGTACTATTATTGATTCTTGATAATTTATGATATTATGCTGAGCATCAAATAGAAAAAACCAAAAAGAAAATAACCCTAATTGGACTAACAAGGATTTAAGAAAGAACCTGAGATTATTAACCTAGAAAATGAAGATAACAAAGAGATTGAAACAATTAATTCTCAATTTGAGTATAAAATGATATCTTCAATAGTGAACGCACTATTTCTCTTAGTAATATTATATGGCTTTTGATTAATAAATCATATGGATAGTACATTTATTTTTTTAACTAAATTCAATTGCAATATGTTTTGAAAAAATTTGCTTGCAGCCACTTACCACACTATGAAATGTCATTGTTCTTTTTAGTGTCATTAAACAAAAAGAATGGTCGATCAACTACGTATATAATAACAACAACAAAGCTTTCTCAGTAGGATGAAGAATTTGTCCAAGACAACCAATGAAGGATTATGGATCAATGTGTTTAAAACAAATTCAACCAACAAAACCTACAAATCATTCGTCACCACTGAAAGTATATTAATTCAAATCCTAACATACTATTTACTCTACTACCATTGAATTAAACTGAAGTCTCTTTTTGTGACCTTTTGTTAAAATATGATAGAAACTTACTTTTCTATCTAATATAAGCATATATATTACTGATAGCCTATATCAAACACCATCAGCATTATTGCTACTAAATTAAATAAAAAATATATTTTTGTCATTTTTTTGTATATAATGCATTCAATACAGGTTACAATTTGTTTGATGTAGGCTTATATATCTACTTATCTTTTGTTATTAATAATGGATAATATTTACCCAAGATATAAATGAAATTATCTTAAATGTAAACATTTTTTATATTTCATAATCTGCTATATCATACTTATATCAAACATTAAACATGATAGAGCATAAAATTAATAATTGATAACATATCATAATACTTTAACTATTATAACAAAAAAACAGAATGCCTCAATGTAATAATATTAGAACTTTATACAAAATTATTTTGCATATAATATAAGAATTAAATATTTAGCTAATTTAAACATTATAAACTAAAAAATTTATTTATTTAGATTCACAATACCCTATTGGATAACATGATATGCATAAACTTATATTTTACAACAGTATAAGCCTAAAAAGGCAAATACAATTATCAAATCTCACACTAAAGATATAACCATTCACTTTCTCAATTTTTAAAATTCTATAATTTTTCACATCCCTTCTTTTATTGCTTTGTATAAATCATATTAATAAAACAAAATCATTATATTTTAAGAATTATGTCTTTTAATTTCTCTGAATTCTCAAAATCTACCAAACGAAAAAATAATAAGACTTTTGCAAACTATTATTTGCGTATTATGTCAACGTTAATTTTCTAGTAAGATTATACAAATACCTATCTAATTATTTTCAGAAAATTTTATCCTACAATAATTCAAATTTTGAAAATCTGACATTTTTATGTTACCAAATAGAAAAATCATTTTATACATTTATATGTAAAACAATAGTTTCTCATTTTATCTTATAATTATTATTGTAGGTTCTATTGTTAAACTTTGCAAAGAAAATTCTGGAGTAGTTCCAAATCCTTATTTATGTATGTATCAAAAACCTAGCAAAAAATTTTCAAAAAATATAATTTTATAAAGAGACGATAATTTATACTTAATCATTAATTGGATTGATTTTGTCAAAGAATATGATTTTCAATATGGAGACACAAACATGTTAAAATATTTGGATACCAAATCTTCCAACCATACAAATTGGTAACCCATGGGTAGAATAAATGATAAAAAATTTGTTAGCCAAAATGGGTATGCTTTCACTTTTCTAACAACATTACGTAAATTTCTAGTATAATAATTATTTTTAATATATTTCTGTACATCATATTAATAGGCTATCTTAAATTAAATAAAAATAATCTATCAACAACTAAATATAATTTGTATCAATAGTCAATGACCATCAACATTGAAGTCAAAGAATTAAAGCCACAATTTCAATGCATGTTAAATATTTCAACTATGAATCCATCATTCCTATTGGTAAAATCTTAAATAACTTTTCATAATACATAATAATTTTGTTTTTATATATTTTCCATAAATAACATCTTAATTTAGCATATACATAAAACCTCCTATGAAGATCACCTATCGTATCACCCAACATACTATTGTTTGTTCCAAGACAATGAAAAATAGAGGATTGGATACATTTATAACAAACATAACAAAGCATTCTCAACTGGTTGCAAAAAGTGTTGGATATCAGTGCAAAATTAAAGGTGTATAACATAAAATACGTATATGAATATGTAAGTTTTCATATATAGATACATAGTGTAAAAATAAATTACATGATTGATATCCATTGTTCTCAACATGCCCACTTGAAGATGAATAAAAGGTTGGCGTTGATAGGTGGTAAAGAAGTCCCATATTAGAAACTTAAGGCTTAGTTATGTGGTGTATATTAGCCTAGTTTCAATGTGTGATTGAGTCGCAAAGGATGCCCAAGCTTTTGCTTGAAGGTTGAGGTCTGCACAGGATTAAACCACACCACATGCATGCACAACCAGTCTTGAATTTAGGTTAAAGGTTAATTGAGCCTTATTTTTTTAGAGCATAGCCCATCAATGTTTTAAGCCCGACCCAACTGAATCTTTAGTCTGGATAAGATATTCCTCTAATTGAACAATTTAAATTTTGAAAAATGGTATCCTTATTTTCTAGGAATGATTACAACTATTTGGGATTTTCTTTAATTTGCTAAAAAACTATTTGGTTATTTTTTTTAGATCTATTGTAAATGGTTTCTTTCATTTGTCTGCATCGGTTCTATGTTTATCATCTGAGAGAGATTAACAACTCTTTGGTTATGAGTGTTGCCGTTGGTAAGTGCTATCGACCGATAACATGATTAAGGATGATTGGGAGATAAGTTACAGATATTGTCAAGCACCCGAGATGTACGTAAATGTCGTCTTAAAGTCAGAGGTTCCAAACCTTGAGTCTTCTAATTTTGATTCGATAAATTCGATAAAACAATACCTTCTTGTATTACTTTATCATATACATTTGCTTTGTCAATTTCTACGATGTCCATATCTTTTTTTTTTGTAGTATCATTGAACAGTTTTTGTGTTTTCAATAAATTGCAACTAACAAAAAGTTTACTATAGAAAACAATCTCAAACTTAGATATCACTGCATCATTAAAAGAGCTAGCGAGATTGAACTATCTATCAACATCAGAAAGTCTCAAAATACCAAAAAAAAAAAAAAAAACATTGCAACTAAATGTCAATATACTATTAAGTTTTCTTTATGAAATATAATTTTTTACCTATAGACATTTTACAATTTATTATAACTTTTCTTATTATCAACAACATCAAAAATTTGATACTTTATATTTAATAAAATTTATATATTGATCCAACTACAAACATTCAAAACATTGGCAATCTATACAAATTGAAAAAAAAATATTGTAGTTTCCCATTTATTATATGAAAAAAATATACTTATAACATTGCACGGTCATTTTCTAAGATTTGTAAGTTTGAAAGAGAAGTTTAAGGATTTAAAACAAAAGAAAAGAATAAAAAGCTTTAGAGAAAACATAAATTATTTATAGAATAATATAGATGAAAAAATTGAATTATTTTAAATGATAAGTAGCTTTTTGTTTATTTATTTTATTCAATATTTTTATTAAAAACTTTTATTAAATGATGTCTATTATAGATTATCAAACGCATTGAAAAATAAATTACTAAAAAAAATTAATTTTTAATGTACTATCAAGCATCTACCTAACAAATTTTAATTGAATATTATATAGATTTATTAGTTGCATGACACTTTGTGATTTGATGAAAGTTTTTTCTTTTACATATCTCCTATAACTTGATTGGACTTTAACCAATTAAATTCAAAATTGAGATGATCAAAATCTACACTATTTATTATGTATTTAATTAAATTTAGTAGATGGCATTGATTGATAAATTTAACAATTTATGAATTAAATTAATTTATAAAATAATTTATTAAACTAAAGCTAGATATGTTAGTTCAATTTTTTTTTCAAATTATAGTTTAATAAAAAAATTATTTTTATCTTTTTTTTATTAGCTTATTGTTTTAATTATTCATTTAAAAATTAATTTTCTTTGAAAATATTTACCTACTTTTACAAATAGAGAAAAGTCACTTTTTGTTTAAATTTTTTTTACAATGATTAGATATGATTATATAAATATAATATATGTAACTTAATTAAAACATGATACTATATGTATATGTATTTTAAAATTAATATAATACAAAGAATTAATATATTAAAATTGAAAAAAATATAAAATATTTTTAATATATTTTTAATATTAAAAAAATATAATATGAATATACGAAGTCGAACACGAGAGATCGAACGGATGGTTTGGCTTAGATTTGGTGGTTTTGGCATCGGAACCGTCGGATCAAAATCAAAACGTAAATATCCAAGGGTGGAGATAAAAGGCCCTAATGGCATAAGCACCGGATCCGTCTCTGCCTGATTTCAAGAAATCCAAAACCCTCATTTCTCATCCTTTCATTGCAGTCGCGGCGGCGTATACAGACTGAGCTGAGAAAAGGTTCTTTCATTATTTAATAATTCACCATTTGATTTATCATTATCATTCAATAAAAGAAGCTGTCAAAATCGTCTATAACTGTCAGATTTATTTCATCGCTGATTCTTTTGTCCTTGGATCTGGTAACTGGGATTGTTTTGGTTTAATTACGTTTATATTTTCGGGAAACTTTTTCCTTGTTGTTTTGGGATTCAATCTTTGTTATTTTGTTAGGGGTGAGATGGGTGGCTTGATAATGTGTGAATTAGGTTTTCATTTCCTTATTGTATTTTTTCTTTTCGTATTTTACTTTAATTGCTGCTATATTAAGAGGCACAAAAATATATTGTTATGTGATGCTTTCAGAGATAGATTCCCATGCCTATTATTGTATCTTCTTAGTACATGATTGTTTCTTATGCTTCATCTGTAGTGTGTTTTATTTGTTTGTTATTCTGTTTTTACTTATTGTAAGCTTGTTTAGTTTTTTACCTGTACTTGTTGTATACTCTTTTAAGCAGATGAATGTAGAGAGGCTCACAAAGATGGCTGGTGCAGTCCGCACCGGCGGAAAGGGTAGCATGAGAAGGTATGTTCATTGTTTGGAATTTCCTTAGATGGGCTAGGTATATGAAGTTTATTCATTGGTTGTCTCCGAAAATCTGGTCTTAAGTGTTGTTAAGTAGTACTTGAGGAGAGATGCTTGAATCACGTTTTGGGTTGCCGCTGCGTGCAGTGTTTGATTGGCAAACGTGTCAAATAGAACATTTTATCTGTACCCTCAGAGTCCTACATAACTTCAATTCATGTGAAGTTATGAGTGCTTGAATTTTGATGTCTCTGTATAATTTTGCATATCGTTATCTCATTATTTTTACCTATTTAAACAGAAAGAAGAAAGCTGTCCACAAGACAACTACCACTGATGACAAACGGCTACAGAGCACCCTCAAGAGAATAGGAGTGAATGCTATTCCTGCAATTGAGGAAGTGAACATATTCAAGGATGATGTTGTTATCCAGTTTATTAATCCAAAAGGTAGATATTGCTTTATTGAAGTGGACCATGTAATTTATTCAAATGTTTTGCATTATTAACAAAGCTGTGGCGGTCTATATTTCAGTTCAGGCTTCTATTGCTGCCAACACCTGGGTTGTTAGCGGCTCCCCTCAGACGAAGAGTAAGCCATTCTTAACTTTAAAGGCTCTGAAAGTTGATAATCTTAATGGTATTTACCTTTGAAGCTATGGTGCTCTGACTCTTCATTTTTTTTTTTTTAAGTACCCGTGTCCAAGAGCAGTATTTAACATATTTTCGGACAGGGATATGTGAAATGACTCTCCAAGGACCTTTCAAATATATGGAAAAACTTAGAAAAAAGTGAACATACCTGTATCCGAACCACTCACATCCGAGTCCAAGTAACATAGCTTTGAAGATTTACTATTATTAACTCAAGGCATCAAATCAAAGACTGGGATTTTTTTTTCTCACTCTCAGCCATTATGGTGCTTTCCTTAGTTTTTTTAGCTTTTTTATTTTGACATGTGCTTTTTCCTCTGTTTCAGAGTTGCAGGATATTCTCCCCGGAATTATCAACCAATTGGGTATTGTACTCTTGGCTCAGTTTTGTTATTGTTTACAGATTGCAAATTGATGTCAAATTTTGACCCTTGTTCTCAAACTTTTAGGACCTGATAACTTGGATAACTTGAGGAAATTGGCAGAGCAATTTCAGAAGCAGGCACCGGCTACTGGCGGTGGTGCTGCTGCAACCACTACCCAGGAAGAGGATGATGATGACGTACCAGAACTTGTGCCTGGTGAGACCTTTGAAGCTGCAGCAGAAGAAGGCCAAGTTGCCGCTGCTGCTGCTAAATAGTGTTTTTAGATTATCTTATTTTAACATATGTTTTTGCTGAAATACTATTGTGTCTCATTCCGATTTACTCGATCTAGTTGGTGCACTCCTTTCCCTTGTAGTCTGATATAATGTTTTGTGTTTTTTTATATGGTTGTCTAATGTTTTGGTTCCGAGTGAGTCTGATATTTCTTAGAATTCCTGCAATTGCTGACTTGAGTGATACCAAAGACACCAGCAATTGGTGGCCACCAAAGACTCTTAGATGGTCTTGAATGGGGCAAATCTTTCCTTTACTTTCCATTGCTTCTAGGATAGAATAAAAACTAGGCGTATGAGCTTCTGGCTATTGGTAGGCTAGAATGATAGTCATCGATGCTGAAAAGGTGGGCTTTGATGATTTTCATTGGCATTGCTATTACTGTTAACAGCTGAGGGGGTTGAAATTACAAATGGATTGATCAGGCTTTTTCTTTTGCTATATGATAATGGATTAGTAAATCTGTTGCCCATTTATAGCCCAAGCCTATTTTAGTTGACCGTTTTGTCTTTGACGACTACGATGATGATGAGTGATAAAATTTTTAATATTTTTTATATTAATTTATTGTTGTTGATTATTAAAAATATTTGAAGTTATTTTTTTATTAATCTTTAAAACATCTAAAATCAATGTTGAGTGATAAAGTCAATAGAAAATTATAATTGAATGACAAGTTCAATAAAAAAATCAAATTTTAATTACAAATTTAATAAAAAAAGTGGTAAATTCGCTTGTAATTACGCATCAAATATTGATCAAAATAAGATGTAAATAACAATCAAAATAAGGTACAGTAATAGATTTTAACATCCATTTATGATATGATGACAAGTTCATCATTTAACTCATTAATAAAATATACCTCCAATGTCCTAAGGGATAGCTAGTCCTTTAAGTGGGCATGGTAAATCACATCACTTCGTCTCAATCTCGGTTTTGAAAAGTCTACAAACGAATTTACTTGTCTGGCCAAAAATAAGGGTAACTTTCAAATTTTATAAGAATTTGAGAATAGATTTGAGCTTAAATTTCCTTTTATAATTTCACCTAAAAAGGTGGTTTTTCAAAATTCCTTCAAATCTACTTTCACTTTGTTTTGTATTTTATTAATAATATTTATACACTTTTTGAAATCCAATGATGTTTTTTTTTTTAATTTTTAATATCATTATTCTTCGTATAGTTTGTTATGAGAACTCTATTTGTTATTATCACTGAGTGTTTATGGAAATATTTTTTACTTGCTAGTGTGTAAATAGTCTTCTGCCTTGTGATACTATATTATCTTGTATAGAGAGTATCATGCTTTGATTTATCTTAAACAAGACATAAAGAGTAATGCAGATATTTTACCATGCAATAGTGGATGAGTGATTGAGAAAGTATTAATCACTCCAAGTAACAGTGAGAGATATATCTCATCTATTCTTCATTTCGGTTAACTTAAGAAAGTCTTTGGCAATAGTAAGATGAATTTAAAAGGATTAGTTTCTTTGAATTCATGAAGTTAACCATAAACTATGAGAATTAATATAGATTGTTAGCATGAATAAACAATTCACCATGCTCATTTTGAGATATTTATTGAAGGATCAGATTACGTTGATAAATTGATTATCGAAATATTTCCAAGAATTTAGAGATTATATTTACCAAAAAAAAAAGGTATGAAAGATGAATTTGGATGATGCATATAAATTGACCTTAGAGATTACATTTGATGCTTGATTTGATGCTTGATTACACACGATTGCATTGCCCATTACGCCATGGTAGTTCTAAAGGAGTACATCTATCGAGGCTTCCAGAATTCAAAGTTTAACCGGTGTTTGGGTTGGTGCGATTTCTTATTTCTTCCTTTTTGATGTTTCATTTGTTTCAATAGTGTGATTCTTCTATGCGCCTATCCATCATTTAAACTTTCAGTTATATCATATTTATTATAATTAATTATAAGAATTAATATAGATTGTTAGCATGAATAAACAATTCACCATGCTCATTTTGAGATATTTATTGAAGGATCATATTACGTTGATAAATTGATTATCGAAAGATTTCAAAGAATTTAGAGATTATATTTACCAAAAAAAAAAGGTATGAAAAATGAATTTGGATGATGCGTATAAATTAACCTTAGAGATTACATTTGATGCTTGATTACACACGATTGCATTGCCCATTACGCCATGGTAGTTCTAAAGGAGTACATCTATCAAGGCTTCTAGAATTCAGAGTTTAACCGGTGTTTAGGTTGGTGGGATTTCTTATTTCTTCCTTTTTGATGTTTCATTTGTTTCAATAGTGTGATTCTTCTATGCACCTATCCATCATTTAAACTTTCAGTTATATCATAGTTATTATAATTAATTATAAGAATTAATATAGATTGTTAGCATGAATAAACAATTCACCATGCTCATTTTGAGATATTTATTGAAGGATCAGATTACGTTGATAAATTGATTATCGAAATATTTCAAAGAATTTAGAGATTATATTTACCAAAAAAAAAAAAAGGTATGAAAGAGGAATTTGGATGATGCATATAAATTAACCTTAGAGATTACATTTGATGCTTGATTTGATGCTTGATTACACACCATTGCATTGCCCATTACGCCATGGTAGTTCTAAAGGAGTACATCTATCAAGGCTTCCAGAATTCAGAGTTTAACTGGTGTTTGGGTTGGTAGGATTTCTTATTTCTTCTTTTTTGATGTTTCATTTGTTTCAATAGTGTGATTCTTCTATGTGCCTATCCATCATTTAAACTTTTAGTTGTATCACATTTATTATAATTAATTATAAGTATAATTGATAATATTGTAATTATTGCGATCAACACAGTTATGTTTTTTTTCTTTTTTTTTATTTATTTTGCATAGCTTACCTTAAATATAATAATTATAATTATAATCATAAAAATACTTTTTTAAATAATTTTTAAAATAGTTTATGATTTTTTATCTATAAAAATATTATTCAATAGTTATAAATTGCATTTAGACTTTATATTTGTTGCACTACTACACTATTTGTGAACCAAGATATCGCTTTAACCGCTTTTAAGAATTAATGCATATAACTTTAATTTTAACAAAGCAATATCATTTGATTCACTGAAGTGTATAAATTTATATATTGTCAGTGCAACAAATATAAATCATTGAATTTATGTACATATAATTTATATTGTGAGTTTAACCGTTATTGACAGTTAACGCTCACACCACAAATATGATAAATATCAATAATAAAAAAATAAAAATCATAAAATAACGATCTTAAAATTATATTACAACTACTATTTTAATCCTTGGTGCTACTACTAGGTTCATAAGAATCGAAGTTGCATTTATTTACATCCTGGAAAATGGAGTTATTCTACTCTTAAATGTTCTACAGGTTGTCATTCCATGTCCACTCAATGGCTAAGCAAATCTGTTATATGTTTTTCACTGTTTTATCATTATGCTTTTTCTTTTTTGAGCTGGGGGCAGTAAATGCAAGGAAAAGGCAGGTTTTATAGGCTCAAATCTTAGGCCATTGAGGACAACAAGCAATACTTGTGGGTTGTACTTGTCTTTAATCTTATTTGCTCTGAAGTTATGGAATACTGTTCTCATCCTATAGGAAACCTAACAATTGGCAGCAGTCGGAGTAAAAGTATCTTAGTGGATAACCTTCCATGGTTTAGCACTTAATGAAACAGCATATCTTATAGAGTGAAACAGGGAAGAGCAAGAAAAAAAACTAACCTCAAGATGGAATAAACATTAAGCTCAAATTACATCCAGATACATTATCAAACAGGAGGCAGGCAATGCCTCTATAAAGCTTCTTGATGCTCGGGGAGGACTCCTTGTAACAATAACACGATATTTACAAAGATCTCTCAAGCACAACAATCATTAGTCTAGTTAAGCTAGCAAACATATATGTACAAACGATTACTGGACAATGAACCTCATTCTAGGCGTAAGATTTGTTTGGTTAACTCTTCTAGGAGCATTCACTATTAACGTGTAAGATCTGTTTGCTAGTAGGATTGTAGGTGCCTTCAATCCTAAGTGTAAAATGTGCAAGTTTAATACAGCATCAAATTGAAAACAGATTTGAGAATTAAGTAAACCTTTCTTCCATACTAAATGAGTACTTGTCTTAAAAATAATATACAGGTTATTACATTTTATTAGCTACAAATTCATCTTCAATGTCATCAGGACACTGAAAATACACCAATCCCATGCATTAGTAAATAAAACAGAACAGCTACAGACAAAAACCCAAACAAAAATCCAAATTCTACGCATAATTTAAGCGAGTCCACTTTAAGTCCATTATCCATATTTTCTCCTACAATGTTGCCGTGGATGGGGTTCACAGACTTCGGATTCCTAGACTCATTTCTCAGTGGTGGTCCATAGAGATCAGTGCCAAGAAAGCTGGATGCACTAAGGTTTTGGAGCTGAGTACCTGATGGGATTTTACCAGTGAGTGTGTTATAGGACAAATTCAGGTAACTCAAGAAGCTTAGCTGAGACATACTGTTTGGGATTTGACCAGAAAGATTGTTTTTCGATAAATCAACACATTCTAAGAAATTAATGGCACCAATTTTAGCAAGAATCGTTCCAACCAAATGATTATGTGACAAATTCAATGATATCAGGCCGGTAAGACTCGTCACCTCCTTAGGGGTCTCATCTGATAAATTGTTGTCTGAAAGATCCACCACTTTAATTACTTTATGGGTACTGCTATAATCAAACACCACTTCTTTCATCAAAGGTGCTATATTGTCAAAAAAGCATTTATAAGATATCTTGCCGTCATATTGATTTCTTGAAACCATGGCACTAAGATTCTTGATGCAGGTAGGTATATTTCCTGATAACTTGTTGTGGGAAAGGTCCAGCAACTGGAGAGAAGATAGAGCACAAAATTCCTCTGGTATAGGACCATGAAATATTTTTGTTTGAAGGCTGATAATAATTAATTTTGACAGCTTTTCTCCCTTCCATGGTGGAATTTTTTTGGAGAGTTGATTAGCATCAAGGTCAACAGTAAGCAATTCAGTACAATTTCTTAGAGAGGAGGGCACTTCACCGACTAGGATTGTTGCTTAGTAGGTGCAAGGATGTAAGAGAAGTTAAAGTTCCCATCGAACTTGGAATCTTACCACTAAAATTGTTATTACAAAATTTTATAACCACCAGGTTTTGGCCATTTCTCCCAAGAATCTGATATTTCTCTTGAGAAGAGATTATTGCAAAGATTGAGAACATCCAATTTCATCAGCTCATGCATTCTGTAGCACAGAAAATGGGAGACAGATCCTGACATAGAAATGTTAGAAAGATCTAGAGCAGTCACATTTAAGGAGAAACGAGGCAATGGACCCGTGAAAGTTGTAGAAACTGAAGTCTAGCACGATAGCAGCATGAACTGTGATCAGCAAATCTGGAATGTTTCCCTTGAATTGAGCTCTAGAGATGTTGAGATATTGCAGATAGGAAGTCAAGTTCCAAAACCAAGTTCTAAGAAAAATAATTGTAGATTAGACTACTATTTATAATTTTATTAACATAATTAAATTTTCTTTTACTAATTTTTCTTAGAGAAGATTAAGTTTAAAACCCAATTAATCTTTGTGGCAACTAAAGCAATTTAATTTAAATATCACGGTAAGCTAATTAAAAAATAATAATTTGATACTTATTTAAATTCATCATTTTGTTTACATTAAGAAAGTTGGTTATCACTTATCAGTAAAAGTTATTTGTTATATTTGCAATGCGAAGTTCAACAGAGTAAGATCTATTTCAAATTGCACTAAAGTTTCAAAACCAAGCAGGGATTTCAGTTTGTTCAAAATCATTGGAGCTCAAATCCAAATAAGACAAATACTTCAAAGCAAAGCAGGGTTCAACTTACCACCTACCTTGAGCCGGCCATTGTGCTTCACTGAACTTCCGAGATGAAGCTCGGTAACATGGTCAGTTGCATTGTCATAAACAACTCCAGCCCAGTTGCAGCAATCTCCATGACTCGTCCAAACAACTAACATGTTTGAAGAGTCTTTGAGATCTTGCTTAAACTTCAAAAGAGCTTGTCTCTCACTTACAATACAAGTAAATTTAGGGATTCTGATGCAAAAGCAAGGGCTAGATTTTAGACATAGCAATAACAAGAAAGTTACAGTAACAAGAGCCATGAATGATGAATATATTAATTTCCAAGCAATACTGAGAATGTGGTATAATTATATGATCAATATGCTACTTCATTTATATTAGCTTGCTGTAGTGTTGGCTAATGACAGCTTAAGCTGCCAAGCTAGATGCTATGCTTATGTGACTAGAACCTCAGTTCATTTTGTTGCTTTCGGTAAACATCGTAGTTGCTGACATGACAGCATTAGCTGGTAATATTTTTTGTACAAACTTCAGTCATCAAATATGTTGTAAGGTGTGGAAAATGAAATTTTTTTGTTTAAGTTGGTATTTGGTGTACCCTTACCATTAACTTGAAAATTTTTTTGAATGAATACCTTAGCAGCTCAATCTCTTTGGTTAAAGAATCAAATCACCGTTGATTTTTAAATAAGTTATCAAAATAATTTTAATTTGAAATAAATTATCAGAATATTGCTATTTTAACAAGTGAGGAGTCGCTAAATTGATTGAATGTCCAAATTGTAATCGCTATAGTTTTTAATAAATCCAACATGGAATCACTAAAATCTTTAGTGATTTCTACATCGAATTGCTATGTGGATTCGCTACATCCCTCTGTTATTATTTTAATGTTATTATTTTTTAATAATATTGTTAGGGTTATTATTACGTTATTTTTTAAAATAAATAAAAGATTATATTATTAATAAAAATAATATTATTATAATATAATAATAGTTTTTATTATTAAAAATATTTCATTTACAATTAATTACAATAAATTTGTTGATTTAGGTTATAATCGTGTAATTATTAAAATATTTAATTTAATTTAAGTTGTTTAATTTAAAATTATAATTTAAGTTACAATCATCTAATTATTTTTTAAATTTAAATTAAATATTGTAATCGTCTAATTATTTTAAAATTTAAATTGTAATCAACTAATTAACAAGGGCTGTAATCATCTAAGTATTTTAAATTAAGTATTTGTAATCATCTAATTATTTTGAAATTATTTTAAAATTTTAGTATAAGTTGTAATCGTCTAATTATTTTTAAAATTTTAATTATTTTAAAGTTCTAATCCGGTTAGCGAATCCTATGTTGGACAATTGCAATCCTTAATAATTAGATCATTACAACCTAAATTTTAAAATAATGAGACTATTACAACCCTTAATTTAAATTTAAAAAAAAATTAGACGATTATAACTTAAATTACACTTTTAAATTAAATAAATTAAATTAAATATTTTAAATAAGTACACAATTACAATCTAAATAAAAAAATTTACTATAATTAATCATAAATGAAATAATTTTTTTAATAATAAAAACTATTATTATATTTATAACAATAGTATCTTTTATTAACAATATAATCTTTTATTAATTTTAAAAAAATGCCGACGTAATAATAAATCTAATAATATTATTAAAAAATTAAAAATATTAAAATAATAATAGTAGGCGTGCAGTGAATCCATGCAGAAATTATTGAAGCGTTTAGCAATTTCACTTAAGATTCAATAATAGCTTTAGCGATTACAACGTGAACACTTCAGTTAATTTAGTAATTTTTTATAAGTCAAAATAACTATGTTTCAATAATTTATTTCAAATTAATATTATTTTGATAATTTATTTAAAAATCAATAGTACTTCGGTCAATATGCCCAATCTCTTCTTTCTCGTTGCTTTCTTTCTGCTCTTTGAATTGTTTTTATGAAAAACTCACAGTTACTCTACAATGTTTCTTTCTTGGCTTAACTAATGCATGAATAAGGATCTTCCTTGATTATTTCTTGCATGGAAAACTTTTCAATTGCATTAGTTAGCCCCCCATGAAGACTCACTTGGACAAGAACCCTTACATTAATGATACGAGTATCATTTATCCTGATCTAAATTTGTCGAAGAGGAAGAACATGGTCTCTTTGATTGTCTTTCTGGATTATTTATTTTCAAATTTCTGCTATAGGAAATCAACAATTGACAAGCAGTTGGAGTAAAAATATCTTAGTGGATAACCTACCATGGTTTAACAGTTAGAGCACATTTGGTTCGAGTGAATCAACATTCCGTTCCATGCCTATTTGAAGTGGGACCATCATTCAGTAGTTTGGTTCAACTTTGGTTTTGGAATTGCAATTTTTCATTCCATCTTTATTCGGTAAAAAGCACGGAATTGAAATTCAGTGGCCCACCATGGTAATAGCTATTCCGTGGAAATGGAGAAATTATTTTAAAGGTCCTTCCTACCAGATGGGTTGTAGGCCCTAACAAATTAAATTAATCCACATCATATTTTTTTTTTCCATGTTATACTTATAAATGGGTATAAACCTGCAAATCAACTTTTAAATTATCCAATTTATTTTTCTGACCAGATAGATAATGGCAAACAAAAAAATATAAAAAAAAGTTAGGGTTTGATTTGCTCTATGCCGTGGAACTCGATTCTTTTCCAGCAGTAAGTTTAGCAAATTAATATTGGAACTCTTCCATGGCAACTCTACCTGGATCTCTGAATAAATTATCTTGACAAGTGAGAATATAAACGGCTGATGGAGTTGCAGCAAAGCTGGAGAAATCAAACTGGATAACTAATAAGCTTCTGTTATGGTGATCAACACAAAAAAGATTGCATCCCCTTAGCTTTTGCTTAGAAACATGATTTGCAATGGATATAAACTAATTGGTCAAGTGGGTTTTTTGCTAGCGTTTTCTTGTCTCTAGCTCCCTAAGAAAATCAACAGACTGCTTCAGGAGTCATAGGAGTGGCAAGATACCCATCATTATTAAGAAAAGAACATACGACTTTGCATTTCATTATATGTTAGCAAGGTAAAAAAATTGTTTCGAATTTTCCTTTGTTTGGCAGGAAAGAAAATATGAAATTAGGAAGAGAAATTATAAAACTGCTTAAATAATAAGAAAAAAATCTTTTTTTTCATTTAAATAAATAAAAAAATTAATTATCTAT
Source organism: Adansonia rubrostipa (assembly GCA_038381775.1). Lineage (NCBI taxonomy): Eukaryota > Viridiplantae > Streptophyta > Magnoliopsida > Malvales > Malvaceae > Adansonia > Adansonia rubrostipa. The sequence continues at coordinate 2,893,261 of JBBYHM010000018.1, read as the reverse complement.
TGCCCAATCAAAAATTTTAATATTTTTTGTTGAATAATCAGAACATAAAAATTTTTAATTTTTTACTTCTGTCAAAATCAATTGAGGCTACCTACCTACACAAATCAACAATAAAATTTAAATAAAAAAAAAAGTGAAACAAGATCAAATTAATGAAGCTACCATAGTTAATTCCCTTCCCTTCCCTCTAATCTCCATCACAAACGTTTGTATGAAATCACTAGTCCTTTTTATACTGATATTTCAACAGCTCTTCCCCTGATAATAGCTTCAAAATCACCATCGAAAGCAAAAACATCAAATTTCTTTATCGCAATGCTGTTAGATCCAAACTCCAGTGACTTGTAGCCTTTCACTCCTTCAAATTGCTATCCCCACTATCAAAACTCTTCAGTTTCCCCTAACTCATAGCGTTACCTTCTTCGATTTTTGTTTCGTTTCAATCATTTTGTTTACGTTAATTTTGCCGTTATCTTGACAGAAAAATAAATCGGATGATTTGGAAGCTTATGTGTAAGTATGACTTGAGAAAATTTTTACATGAATTATTTTAATTGGTTGAGGCCCGCCGCTTATGTGGTAGGAAAGGTCTATAAAATAATTTCTCACGGAAATGAGGAATAGCTAAAAACTTTTTGTGCCTCGCTTACCCTTCAAGAATTCACAAATTTACAAGTATACACACACGCACATATATATATATACATATATATATATATATATATATATTTATGTATGTATGTATATCAAATATAAAAACTAGCAGCCATTTTTCTTTCATCCCTCCTGCAAATCTTCTCTGCTGTTTGTGTCTATACCCCATGTCTCCACCATAATTCCTGAGAGGATCATAGATAAGAAGGAAAGGAAATCCAAAGGCACGAAAGTCGCAAAAAGCTAGGCTTCATTTTCTGGCGAGAATATCCCATTTTGTTTTTAAGGTTTTGACTTTTGGAGAAAATTGGGTTAAGTATTTAGATTGTTAACATGGATTGATTTTGGATTGTCAGTTTTAGGATAAATTTTTAAATTTTTATAGGTTTTTTTTATCCCACGCTGTTTTATTAAATAATTTTTTTAAAAAATATTTTTAGGTCTTAATTTGGGTTTTTTTTTTATATGGTTAATTTATTAATCTTCTTCTCAATTTCATTCAAAATTTTTCTTCATTTTTCTTCATTTTTCTTATCTGATTTGTAATATTACTAATTTCCGTCAGGTCTGTTTTTTCATCAACATAATTTGTGTTTTCCTTTCAGAATGAAATTCAATAGGGTTTGGGTTTAAATTGCATAAGAGCAACCATTTGGAGCCTTGTTAGTGATATTTTACAATTGGGTTTGCCTTTTCAACTTAAATAAAGAACTATAATGGTTTCCATTCTTTTCAATTTTTTGTTTTCTTTGTTAAAAACTTTTGGTTTGTCTAGAAAACTTGTTTAAACTTACATGTTTTTAAGTAGAAAGTTAAATAGTTGGAAAAAAAAATTCTAAACTTATTATGAAATTTGACTAAACCCATAAATTAGGTTTGAATAAATTCTAAATAAAAAAATTAGGGATTTGTACGAATAGGATATTGGTAAAGATTGTTAGGAATTATAGATTTTAGATGAACAAATATGTAGAGGTTACCATATGTAGATAACTATTTGTGCTTTTGATTTTTGAGTGAGGTATACATTTGTTCTTTAACTTCATAATTATTCATCTGGAACTTGCCGTCACAATTATCATTGTCCCTAGAGACTTCAGAAAAACAAATATAAAGAGTACATGCGTTATTGTAACTTCAGATTATTCGTATATATATAATAATAGGGGTTGC